>CM038714.1:37183672-37783672 GCA_021613375.1 Megaleporinus macrocephalus
GGTTTTGTTGTTCAGTAATCTACAGTATACTTTATTATGTTGTTTCTGATTGGTCAGATTTGTTCAGTAGTCTACATTATGCTTTATTATGTGGTTTCTGATTGTTCAGGTTTGTTCAGCAATCGCCAGTATACTTTATTATGTGGTTTCTGGTTGTTCAGGCTTGTTCAGTAATCTCCAGTATACTTTATTATGTGGTTTCTGATTGTTCAGATTTGTTCAGTAATCTCCAGTATACTTTATTATGTGATTCTGATTGTGCGGGTTTGTTCAGTAATCTCCAGTATACTTTATTATGTGATTCTGATTGTGCGGGCTTGTTCAGTAATCTCCAGTATACTTTATTATGTGGTTTCTGATTGTTCAGATTTGTTCAGTAATCTCCAGTATACTTTATTATTTGATTCTGATTGTGCGGTTTGTTCAGTAATATCCAGTATACTTTATTATGTGGTTTCTGATTGTTGAGGTTTGTTTAGTAATATCCAGTATACTTTATTATGTGGTTTCTGATTGTTCAGGTTTGTTCAGTAATCTACAGTATACTTTATTATGTGGTTTCTGATTGTTCAGGTTTGTTCAGTAATCTCCAGTATACTTTATTATGTGGTTTCTGATTGTTCAGATTTGTTCAGTAATCTCCAATATACTTTATTATGTGGTTTCTGATTGTTCAGGTTTGTTCAGTAATCTCCAGTATACTTTATTATGTGGTTTCTGATTGTTCAGGTTTGTTCAGTAATCTACAGTATACTTTATTATGTCGTTTCTAATTGGTCAGATTTGTTCAGTAATCTCCAGTATACTTTATTATGTGGTTTCTGATTGTTCAGATTTGTTCAGTAATCTCCAGTATACTTTATTATGTGGTTTCTGATTGTTCAGGTTTGTTCAGTAATATCCAGGTATACTTCATTATGTGGTTTCTCATTGTTCAGCTTTGTTCAGTAAGTCTACAGTATACTTTATTATGTGGTTTCTGATTGTTCAGTAATCTTCAGTATACTTTATTATGTTGTTTCTGATTGTTCAGGTTTGTTCAGTAATCTACAGTATACTTTATTATGTGGTTTCTGATTGGTCAGATTTGTTCAGTATACTTTATTATGTTGTTTCTGATTGTTCAGGTTTGTTCAGTAATCTACAGTATACTTTATTATGTGGTTTCTGATTGGTCAGATTTGTTCAGTAGTCTACAGTATACTTTATTATGTGGTTTCTGATTGTTCAGGTTGTTCAGTAATCTTCAGTATACTTTATTATGTTGTTTCTGATTGTTCAGGTTTGTTCAGTAATCTACAGTATAATTTATTATGTCGTTTCTGATTGGTCAGATTTGTTCAGTTATCTCCAGTATACTTTATTATGTGATTTCTGATTGTTCAGGTTTGTTCAGTAATCTCCAGTATACTTTATTATGTGGTTTCTGATTGTTCAGGATTGTTCAGTAATCTACAGTATACTTTATTATGTGGTTTCTAATTGGTCAGATTTGTTCAGTAATCTCCAGTATACTTTATTATGTGTTTCTGATTGTTCAGATTTGTTCAGTAATATCCGGTATACTGCATTATGTGGTTTCTGATTGTTCAGGTTTGTTCAGTAATCTCCAGTATACTTTATTATGTGGGTTCTGATTGTTCAGGTTTGTTCAGTAATCTACAGTATACTTTATTATGTCGTTTCTAATTGGTCAGATTTGTTCAGTAATCTCCAGTATTCTTTATTATGTGGTTTCTGATTGTTCAGGTTTGTTCAGTAGTCTACAGTATACTTTATTATGTGGTTTCTGATTGTTCAGTAATCTCCAGTATTCTTTATTATGTGGTTTCTGATTTTTCAGGTTTGTTCAGTAATCTACAGTATACTTTATTATGTTGTTTCTGATTGGTCAGATTTGTTCAGTAGTCTACATTATGCTTTATTATGTGGTTTCTGATTGTTCAGGTTTGTTCAGCAATCGCCAGTATACTTTATTATGTGGTTTCTGTTTGTTCAGGCTTGTTCAGTAATCTCCAGTATACTTTATTATGTGGTTTCTGATTGTTCAGATTTGTTCAGTAATCTCCAGTATACTTTATTATGTGATTCTGATTGTGCGGGTTTGTTCAGTAATCTCCAGTATACTTTATTATGTGATTCTGATTGTGCGGGCTTGTTCAGTAATCTCCAGTATACTTTATTATGTGGTTTCTGATTGTTCAGATTTGTTCAGTAATCTCCAGTATACTTTATTATTTGATTCTGATTGTGCGGGTTTGTTCAGTAATATCCAGTATACTTTATTATGTCGTTTCTGATTGTTGAGGTTTGTTTAGTAATATCCAGTATACTTTATTATGTGGTTTCTGATTGTTCAGGTTTGTTCAGTAATCTACAGTATACTTTATTATGTGGTTTCTGATTGTTGAGGTTTGTTCAGTAATCTCCAGTATACTTTATTATGTGGTTTCTGATTGTTCAGATTTGTTCAGTAATCTCCAATATACTTTATTATGTGGTTTCTGATTGTTCAGGTTTGTTCAGTAATCTCAAGTATACTTTATTATGTGGTTTCTGATTGTTCAGGTTTGTTCAGTAATCTACAGTATACTTTATTATGTCGTTTCTAATTGGTCAGATTTGTTCAGTAATCTCCAGTATACTTTATTATGTGGTTTCTGATTGTTCAGATTTGTTCAGTAATCTCCAGTATACTTTATTATGTGGTTTCTGATTGTTCAGGTTTGTTCAGTAATATCCGGTATACTTCATTATGTGGTTTCTCATTGTTCAGGCTTTGTTCAGTAGTCTACAGTATACTTTATTATGTGGTTTCTGATTGTTCAGTAATCTTCAGTATACTTTATTATGTTGTTTCTGATTGTTCAGGTTTGTTCAGTAATCTACAGTATACTTTATTATGTGGTTTCTGATTGGTCAGATTTGTTCAGTATACTTTATTATGTTGTTTCTGATTGTTCAGGTTTGTTCAGTAATCTACAGTATACTTTATTATGTGGTTTCTGATTGGTCAGATTTGTTCAGTAGTCTACAGTATACTTTATTATGTGGTTTCTGATTGTTCAGGTTTGTTCAGTAATCTTCAGTATACTTTATTATGTTGTTTCTGATTGTTCAGGTTTTTTCAGTAATCTACAGTATACTTTATTATGTGGTTTCTGATTGTTCAGATTTGTTCAGTAATCTCCAGTATACTTTATTATGTGGTTTCTGATTGTTCAGGTTTGTTCAGTAATATCCGGTATACTTCATTATGTGGTTTCTCATTGTTCAGGTTTGTTCAGTAATCTCCAGTATACTTTATTATGTGGTTTCTGATTGTTCAGGTTTGTTCAGTAATCTACAGTATACTTTATTATGTGGTTTCTAATTGGTCAGATTTGTTCAGTAATCTCCAGTATACTTTATGATGTGGTTTCTGATTGTTCAGATTTGTTCAGTAATCTCCAGTATACTTTATTATGTGGTTTCTGATTGTTCAGGTTTGTTCAGTAATATCCGGTATACTGCATTATGTGGTTTCTGATTGTTCAGGTTTGTTCAGTAGTCTACACTATACTTTATTATGTGGTTTCTGATTGTTCAGTAATCTTCAGTATACTTTATTATGTGGTTTCTGATTGTTCAGGTTTGTTCCGTAATCTCCAGTATACTTTATTATGTGGTTTCTGATTGTTCAGGCTTGTTCAGTAATCTCCCGTATGCTTTATTATGTGGTTTCTGATTGTTCAGATTTGTTCAGTAATCTCCAGTATACTTTATAATGTGGTTTCTGATTGTTCGGGTTTGTTCAGTAATCTCCAGTATACTTTATTATGTGGTTTCTGATTGTTCAGATTTGTTCAGTAATCTCCAGTATACTTTATTATGTGATTTCTGATTGTTCGGGTTTGTTCAGTAATATCCCGTATACTTTATTATGTGGTTTCTGATTGTTGAGGTTTGTTTAGTAATATCCAGTATACTTTATTATGTGGTTTCTGATTGTTCAGGTTTGTTCAGTAATCTACAGTATACTTTATTATGTGGTTTCTGATTGTTCGGGTTTGTTCAGTAATCTCCAGTATACTTTATTATGTGGTTTCTGATTGTTCAGGTTTGTTCAGTAATATCCAGTATACTTTATTATGTGATTTCTGATTGCTCAGGTTTGTTCAGTAATCTCCAGTATACTTTATTATGTGGTTTCTGATTGTTCAGATTTGTTCAGTAATCTCCAATATACTTTATTATGTCATTTCTGATTGTTCAGGTTTGTTCAGTAATCTCCAGTATACTTTATTATGTGGTTTCTGATTGTTCAGATTTGTTCAGTAATCTCCAGTATACTTTATTATGTGGTTTCTGATTGTTCAGGTTTGTTCAGTAATATCCGGTATACTTCATTATGTGGTTTCTGATTGTTCAGGTTTGTTCAGTAGTCTACAGTATACTTTATTATGTGGTTTCTGATTGTTCAGTAATCTTCAGTATACTTTATTATGTTGTTTCTGATTGTTCAGGTTTGTTCAGTAATCTACAGTATACTTTATTATGTGGTTTCTGATTGGTCAGATTTGTTCAGTAATATACAGTATACTTTATTATGTGGTTTCTGATTGTTCAGGTTTGTTCAGTAATCTCCAGTATACTTTATTATGTTGTTTCTGATTGTTCAGGTTTTTTACAGTAATCTACAGTATAATTTATTATGTGGTTTCTGATTGGTCAGATTTGTTCAGTTATCTCCAGTATACTTTATTATGTGGTTTCTGATTGTTCAGGTTTGTTCAGTAATATCCAGTCTACTTTATTATGTGGTTTCTGATTGTTCAGATTTGTTCAGTAATCTCCAGTGTACTTTATAATGTGGTTTCTGATTGTTCAGGTTTGTTCCGTAATCTCCAGTATACTTTATTATGTGGTTTCTGATTGTTCAGGCTTGTTCAGTAATCTCCAGTATACTTTATTATGTGGTTTCTGATTGTTCAGATTTGTTCAGTAATCTCTAGTATACTTTATAATGTGGTTTCTGATTGTTCGGGTTTGTTCAGTAATCTCCAGTAAACTTTATTATGTGGTTTCTGATTGTTCCAGATTTGTTCAGTAATCTCCAGTATACTTTATTATGTGGTTTCTGATTGTTCGGGTTTGTTCAGTAATCTTCAGTATACTTTATTATGTGGTTTCTGATTGTTGAGGTTTGTTCAGTAATCTCCAATATACTTTATTATGTGGTTTCTGATTGTTGAGGTTTGTTCAGTAATCTCCAGTATACTTTATTATGTGGGTTCTGATTGTTCAGGTTTGTTCAGTAATCTACAGTATACTTTATTATGTCGTTTCTAATTGGTCAGATTTGTTCAGTAATCTCCAGTATTCTTTATTATGTGGTTTCTGATTGTTCAGGTTTGTTCAGTAGTCTACAGTATACTTTATTATGTGGTTTCTGATTGTTCAGTAATCTTCAGTATACTTTATTATGTTGGTTTCTGATTTTTCAGGTTTGTTCAGTAATCTACAGTATACTTTATTATGTTGTTTCTGATTGGTCAGATTTGTTCAGTAGTCTACAGTATGCTTTATTATGTGGTTTCTGATTGTTCAGGTTTGTTCAGCAATCGCCAGTATACTTTATTATGTGGTTTCTGGTTGTTCAGGCTTGTTCAGTAATCTCCAGTATACTTTATTATGTGGTTTCTGATTGTTCAGATTTGTTCAGTAATCTCCAATATACTTTATTATGTCATTTCTGATTGTTCAGGTTTGTTCAGTAATCTCCAGTATACTTTATTATGTGGTTTCTGATTGTTCAGATTTGTTCAGTAATCTCCAGTATACTTTATTATGTGGTTTCTGATTGTTCAGGTTTGTTCAGTAATATCCGGTATACTTCATTATGTGGTTTCTGATTGTTCAGGTTTGTTCAGTAGTCTACAGTATACTTTATTATGTGGTTTCTGATTGTTCAGTAATCTTCAGTATACTTTATTATGTTGTTTCTGATTGTTCAGGTTTGTTCAGTAATCTACAGTATACTTTATTATGTGGTTTCTGATTGGTCAGATTTGTTCAGTAATATACAGTATACTTTATTATGTGGTTTCTGATTGTTCAGGTTTGTTCAGTAATCTCCAGTATACTTTATTATGTTGTTTCTGATTGTTCAGGTTTTTTACAGTAATCTACAGTATAATTTATTATGTGGTTTCTGATTGGTCAGATTTGTTCAGTTATCTCCAGTATACTTTATTATGTGGTTTCTGATTGTTCAGGTTTGTTCAGTAATATCCAGTCTACTTTATTATGTGGTTTCTGATTGTTCAGATTTGTTCAGTAATTTCCAGTGTACTTTATAATGTGGTTTCTGATTGTTCAGGTTTGTTCCGTAATCTCCAGTATACTTTATTATGTGGTTTCTGATTGTTCAGGCTTGTTCAGTAATCTCCAGTATGCTTTATTATGTGGTTTCTGATTGTTCAGATTTGTTCAGTAATCTCTAGTATACTTTATAATGTGGTTTCTGATTGTTCGGGTTTGTTCAGTAATCTCCAGTAAACTTTATTATGTGGTTTCTGATTGTTCAGATTTGTTCAGTAATCTCCAGTATACTTTATTATGTGGTTTCTGATTGTTCGGGTTTGTTCAGTAATCTTCAGTATACTTTATTATGTGGTTTCTGATTGTTGAGGTTTGTTCAGTAATCTCCAATATACTTTATTATGTGGTTTCTGATTGTTGAGGTTTGTTCAGTAATCTCCAGTATACTTTATTATGTGGGTTCTGATTGTTCAGGTTTGTTCAGTAATCTACAGTATACTTTATTATGTCGTTTCTAATTGGTCAGATTTGTTCAGTAATCTCCAGTATTCTTTATTATGTGGTTTCTGATTGTTCAGGTTTGTTCAGTAGTCTACAGTATACTTTATTATGTGGTTTCTGATTGTTCAGTAATCTTCAGTATACTTTATTATGTTGTTTCTGATTGGTCAGATTTGTTCAGTAGTCTACATTATGCTTTATTATGTGGTTTCTGATTGTTCAGGTTTGTTCAGCAATCGCCAGTATACTTTATTATGTGGTTTCTGGTTGTTCAGGCTTGTTCAGTAATCTCCAGTATACTTTATTATGTGGTTTCTGATTGTTCAGATTTGTTCAGTAATCTCCAGTATACTTTATTATGTGATTCTGATTGTGCGGGTTTGTTCAGTAATCTCCAGTATACTTTATTATGTGATTCTGATTGTGCGGGCTTGTTCAGTAATCTCCAGTATACTTTATTATGTGGTTTCTGATTGTTCAGATTTGTTCAGTAATCTCCAGTATACTTTATTATTTGATTCTGATTGTGCGGGTTTGTTCAGTAATATCCAGTATACTTTATTATGTCGTTTCTGATTGTTGAGGTTTGTTTAGTAATATCCAGTATACTTTATTATGTGGTTTCTGATTGTTCAGGTTTGTTCAGTAATCTACAGTATACTTTATTATGTTGTTTCTGATTGTTGAGGTTTGTTCAGTAATCTCCAGTATACTTTATTATGTGGTTTCTGATTGTTCAGATTTGTTCAGTAATCTCCAATATACTTTATTATGTGGTTTCTGATTGTTCAGGTTTGTTCAGTAATCTCAAGTATACTTTATTATGTGGTTTCTGATTGTTCAGGTTTGTTCAGTAATCTACAGTATACTTTATTATGTCGTTTCTAATTGGTCAGATTTGTTCAGTAATCTCCAGTATACTTTATTATGTGGTTTCTGATTGTTCAGATTTGTTCAGTAATCTCCAGTATACTTTATTATGTGGTTTCTGATTGTTCAGGTTTGTTCAGTAATATCCGGTATACTTCATTATGTGGTTTCTCATTGTTTAGCTTTGTTCAGTAGTCTACAGTATACTTTATTATGTGGTTTCTGATTGTTCAGTAATCTTCAGTATACTTTATTATGTTGTTTCTGATTGTTCAGGTTTGTTCAGTAATCTACAGTATACTTTATTATGTGGTTTCTGATTGGTCAGATTTGTTCAGTATACTTTATTATGTTGTTTCTGATTGTTCAGGTTTGTTCAGTAATCTACAGTATACTTTATTATGTGGTTTCTGATTGGTCAGATTTGTTCAGTAGTCTACAGTATACTTTATTATGTGGTTTCTGATTGTTCAGGTTTGTTCAGTAATCTTCAGTATACTTTATTATGTTGTTTCTGATTGTTCAGGTTTTTTCAGTAATCTACAGTATAATTTATTATGTCGTTTCTGATTGGTCAGATTTGTTCAGTTATCTCCAGTATACTTTATTATGTGATTTCTGATTGTTCAGGTTTGTTCAGTAATCTCCAGTATACTTTATTATGTGGTTTCTGATTGTTCAGGATTGTTCAGTAATCTACAGTATACTTTATTATGTGGTTTCTAATTGGTCAGATTTGTTCAGTAATCTCCAGTATACTTTATTATGTGGTTTCTGATTGTTCAGATTTGTTCAGTAATATCCGGTATACTGCATTATGTGGTTTCTGATTGTTCAGGTTTGTTCAGTAATCTCCAGTATACTTTATTATGTGGGTTCTGATTGTTCAGGTTTGTTCAGTAATCTACAGTATACTTTATTATGTCGTTTCTAATTGGTCAGATTTGTTCAGTAATCTCCAGTATTCTTTATTATGTGGTTTCTGATTGTTCAGGTTTGTTCAGTAGTCTACAGTATACTTTATTATGTGGTTTCTGATTGTTCAGTAATCTCCAGTATTCTTTATTATGTGGTTTCTGATTTTTCAGGTTTGTTCAGTAATCTACAGTATACTTTATTATGTTGTTTCTGATTGGTCAGATTTGTTCAGTAGTCTACATTATGCTTTATTATGTGGTTTCTGATTGTTCAGGTTTGTTCAGCAATCGCCAGTATACTTTATTATGTGGTTTCTGTTTGTTCAGGCTTGTTCAGTAATCTCCAGTATACTTTATTATGTGGTTTCTGATTGTTCAGATTTGTTCAGTAATCTCCAGTATACTTTATTATGTGATTCTGATTGTGCGGGTTTGTTCAGTAATCTCCAGTATACTTTATTATGTCATTCTGATTGTGCGGGCTTGTTCAGTAATCTCCAGTATACTTTATTATGTGGTTTCTGATTGTTCAGATTTGTTCAGTAATCTCCAGTATACTTTATTATTTGATTCTGATTGTGCGGGTTTGTTCAGTAATATCCAGTATACTTTATTATGTCGTTTCTGATTGTTGAGGTTTGTTTAGTAATATCCAGTATACTTTATTATGTGGTTTCTGATTGTTCAGGTTTGTTCAGTAATCTACAGTATACTTTATTATGTTGTTTCTGATTGTTGAGGTTTGTTCAGTAATCTCCAGTATACTTTATTATGTGGTTTCTGATTGTTCAGATTTGTTCAGTAATCTCCAATATACTTTATTATGTGGTTTCTGATTGTTCAGGTTTGTTCAGTAATCTCAAGTATACTTTATTATGTGGTTTCTGATTGTTCAGGTTTGTTCAGTAATCTACAGTATACTTTATTATGTCGTTTCTAATTGGTCAGATTTGTTCAGTAATCTCCAGTATACTTTATTATGTGGTTTCTGATTGTTCAGATTTGTTCAGTAATCTCCAGTATACTTTATTATGTGGTTTCTGATTGTTCAGGTTTGTTCAGTAATATCCGGTATACTTCATTATGTGGTTTCTCATTGTTCAGGTTTGTTCAGTAGTCTACAGTATACTTTATTATGTGGTTTCTGATTGTTCAGTAATCTTCAGTATACTTTATTATGTTGTTTCTGATTGTTCAGGTTTGTTCAGTAATCTACAGTATACTTTATTATGTGGTTTCTGATTGGTCAGATTTGTTCAGTATACTTTATTATGTTGTTTCTGATTGTTCAGGTTTGTTCAGTAATCTACAGTATACTTTATTATGTGGTTTCTGATTGGTCAGATTTGTTCAGTAGTCTACAGTATACTTTATTATGTGGTTTCTGATTGTTCAGGTTTGTTCAGTAATCTTCAGTATACTTTATTATGTTGTTTCTGATTGTTCAGGTTTTTTCAGTAATCTACAGTATAATTTATTATGTCGTTTCTGATTGGTCAGATTTGTTCAGTAATCTCCAGTATACTTTATTATGTGGTTTCTGATTGTTCAGATTTGTTCAGTAATCTCCAGTATACTTTATTATGTGATTTCTGATTGTTCAGGTTTGTTCAGTAATCTCCAGTATACTTTATTATGTGGTTTCTGATTGTTCAGGTTTGTTCAGTAATCTACAGTATACTTTATTATGTGGTTTCTAATTGGTCAGATTTGTTCAGTAATCTCCAGTATACTTTATTATGTGGTTTCTGATTGTTCAGATTTGTTCAGTAATCTCCAGTATACTTTATTATGTGGTTTCTGATTGTTCAGGTTTGTTCAGTAATATCCGGTATACTGCATTATGTGGTTTCTGATTGTTCAGGTTTGTTCAGTAGTCTACACTATACTTTATTATGTGGTTTCTGATTGTTCAGTAATCTTCAGTATACTTTATTATGTGGTTTCTGATTGTTCAGGTTTGTTCCGTAATCTCCAGTATACTTTATTATGTGGTTTCTGATTGTTCAGGCTTGTTCAGTAATCTCCCGTATGCTTTATTATGTGGTTTCTGATTGTTCAGATTTGTTCAGTAATCTCCAGTATACTTTATAATGTGGTTTCTGATTGTTCGGGTTTGTTCAGTAATCTCCAGTATACTTTATTATGTGGTTTCTGATTGTTCAGATTTGTTCAGTAATCTCCAGTATACTTTATTATGTGATTTCTGATTGTTCGGGTTTGTTCAGTAATATCCCGTATACTTTATTATGTGGTTTCTGATTGTTGAGGTTTGTTTAGTAATATCCAGTATACTTTATTATGTGGTTTCTGATTGTTCAGGTTTGTTCAGTAATCTACAGTATACTTTATTATGTGGTTTCTGGTTGTTCAGATTTGTTCAGTAATCTCCAGTATACTTTATTATGTGGTTTCTGATTGTTCAGGTTTGTTCAGTAATATCCAGTATACTTTATTATGTGATTTCTGATTGCTCAGGTTTGTTCAGTAATCTCCAGTATACTTTATTATGTGGTTTCTGATTGGTCAGATTTGTTCAGTAATATACAGTATACTTTATTATGTGTTTTCTGATTGTTCAGGTTTGTTCAGTAATCTCCAGTATACTTTATTATGTTGTTTCTGATTGTTCAGGTTTTTTACAGTAATCTACAGTATAATTTATTATGTGGTTTCTGATTGGTCAGATTTGTTCAGTTATCTCCAGTATACTTTATTATGTGGTTTCTGATTGTTCAGGTTTGTTCAGTAATATCCAGTCTACTTTATTATGTGGTTTCTGATTGTTCAGATTTGTTCAGTAATCTCCAGTGTACTTTATAATGTGGTTTCTGATTGTTCAGGTTTGTTCCGTAATCTCCAGTATACTTTATTATGTGGTTTCTGATTGTTCAGGCTTGTTCAGTAATCTCCAGTATACTTTATTATGTGGTTTCTGATTGTTCAGATTTGTTCAGTAATCTCTAGTATACTTTATAATGTGGTTTCTGATTGTTCGGGTTTGTTCAGTAATCTCCAGTAAACTTTATTATGTGGTTTCTGATTGTTCAGATTTGTTCAGTAATCTCCAGTATACTTTATTATGTGGTTTCTGATTGTTCGGGTTTGTTCAGTAATCTTCAGTATACTTTATTATGTGGTTTCTGATTGTTGAGGTTTGTTCAGTAATCTCCAATATACTTTATTATGTGGTTTCTGATTGTTGAGGTTTGTTCAGTAATCTCCAGTATACTTTATTATGTGGGTTCTGATTGTTCAGGTTTGTTCAGTAATCTACAGTATACTTTATTATGTCGTTTCTAATTGGTCAGATTTGTTCAGTAATCTCCAGTATTCTTTATTATGTGGTTTCTGATTGTTCAGGTTTGTTCAGTAATCTCCAGTATACTTTATTATGTGATTTCTGATTGTTCAGGTTTGTTCAGTAATCTCCAGTATACTTTATTATGTGGTTTCTGATTGTTCAGGTTTGTTCAGTAATCTACAGTATACTTTATTATGTGGTTTCTAATTGGTCAGATTTGTTCAGTAATCTCCAGTATACTTTATTATGTGGTTTCTGATTGTTCAGATTTGTTCAGTAATCTCCAGTATACTTTATTATGTGGTTTCTGATTGTTCAGGTTTGTTCAGTAATATCCGGTATACTGCATTATGTGGTTTCTGATTGTTCAGGTTTGTTCAGTAGTCTACACTATACTTTATTATGTGGTTTCTGATTGTTCAGTAATCTTCAGTATACTTTATTATGTGGTTTCTGATTGTTCAGGTTTGTTCCGTAATCTCCAGTATACTTTATTATGTGGTTTCTGATTGTTCAGGCTTGTTCAGTAATCTCCCGTATGCTTTATTATGTGGTTTCTGATTGTTCAGATTTGTTCAGTAATCTCCAGTATACTTTATAATGTGGTTTCTGATTGTTCGGGTTTGTTCAGTAATCTCCAGTATACTTTATTATGTGGTTTCTGATTGTTCAGATTTGTTCAGTAATCTCCAGTATACTTTATTATGTGATTTCTGATTGTTCGGGTTTGTTCAGTAATATCCCGTATACTTTATTATGTGGTTTCTGATTGTTGAGGTTTGTTTAGTAATATCCAGTATACTTTATTATGTGGTTTCTGATTGTTCAGGTTTGTTCAGTAATCTACAGTATACTTTATTATGTGGTTTCTGGTTGTTCAGATTTGTTCAGTAATCTCCAGTATACTTTATTATGTGGTTTCTGATTGTTCAGGTTTGTTCAGTAATATCCAGTATACTTTATTATGTGATTTCTGATTGCTCAGGTTTGTTCAGTAATCTCCAGTATACTTTATTATGTGGTTTCTGATTGTTCAGATTTGTTCAGTAATCTCCAATATACTTTATTATGTCATTTCTGATTGTTCAGGTTTGTTCAGTAATCTCCAGTATACTTTATTATGTGGTTTCTGATTGTTCAGATTTGTTCAGTAATCTCCAGTATACTTTATTATGTGGTTTCTGATTGTTCAGGTTTGTTCAGTAATATCCGGTATACTTCATTATGTGGTTTCTGATTGTTCAGGTTTGTTCAGTAGTCTACAGTATACTTTATTATGTGGTTTCTGATTGTTCAGTAATCTTCAGTATACTTTATTATGTTGTTTCTGATTGTTCAGGTTTGTTCAGTAATCTACAGTATACTTTATTATGTGGTTTCTGATTGGTCAGATTTGTTCAGTAATATACAGTATACTTTATTATGTGGTTTCTGATTGTTCAGGTTTGTTCAGTAATCTCCAGTATACTTTATTATGTTGTTTCTGATTGTTCAGGTTTTTTACAGTAATCTACAGTATAATTTATTATGTGGTTTCTGATTGGTCAGATTTGTTCAGTTATCTCCAGTATACTTTATTATGTGGTTTCTGATTGTTCAGGTTTGTTCAGTAATATCCAGTCTACTTTATTATGTGGTTTCTGATTGTTCAGATTTGTTCAGTAATCTCCAGTGTACTTTATAATGTGGTTTCTGATTGTTCAGGTTTGTTCCGTAATCTCCAGTATACTTTATTATGTGGTTTCTGATTGTTCAGGCTTGTTCAGTAATCTCCAGTATACTTTATTATGTGGTTTCTGATTGTTCAGATTTGTTCAGTAATCTCTAGTATACTTTATAATGTGGTTTCTGATTGTTCGGGTTTGTTCAGTAATCTCCAGTAAACTTTATTATGTGGTTTCTGATTGTTCAGATTTGTTCAGTAATCTCCAGTATACTTTATTATGTGGTTTCTGATTGTTCGGGTTTGTTCAGTAATCTTCAGTATACTTTATTATGTGGTTTCTGATTGTTGAGGTTTGTTCAGTAATCTCCAATATACTTTATTATGTGGTTTCTGATTGTTGAGGTTTGTTCAGTAATCTCCAGTATACTTTATTATGTGGGTTCTGATTGTTCAGGTTTGTTCAGTAATCTACAGTATACTTTATTATGTCGTTTCTAATTGGTCAGATTTGTTCAGTAATCTCCAGTATTCTTTATTATGTGGTTTCTGATTGTTCAGGTTTGTTCAGTAGTCTACAGTATACTTTATTATGTGGTTTCTGATTGTTCAGTAATCTTCAGTATACTTTATTATGTTGTTTCTGATTTTTCAGGTTTGTTCAGTAATCTACAGTATACTTTATTATGTTGTTTCTGATTGGTCAGATTTGTTCAGTAGTCTACATTATGCTTTATTATGTGGTTTCTGATTGTTCAGGTTTGTTCAGCAATCGCCAGTATACTTTATTATGTGGTTTCTGGTTGTTCAGGCTTGTTCAGTAATCTCCAGTATACTTTATTATGTGGTTTCTGATTGTTCAGATTTGTTCAGTAATCTCCAGTATACTTTATTATGTGATTCTGATTGTGCGGGTTTGTTCAGTAATCTCCAGTATACTTTATTATTTGATTCTGATTGTGCGGGTTTGTTCAGTAATATCCAGTATACTTTATTATGTCGTTTCTGATTGTTGAGGTTTGTTTAGTAATATCCAGTATACTTTATTATGTGGTTTCTGATTGTTCAGGTTTGTTCAGTAATCTACAGTATACTTTATTATGTTGTTTCTGATTGTTGAGGTTTGTTCAGTAATCTCCAGTATACTTTATTATGTGGTTTCTGATTGTTCAGATTTGTTCAGTAATCTCCAATATACTTTATTATGTGGTTTCTGATTGTTCAGGTTTGTTCAGTAATCTCAAGTATACTTTATTATGTGGTTTCTGATTGTTCAGGTTTGTTCAGTAATCTACATTATACTTTATTATGTCGTTTCTAATTGGTCAGATTTGTTCAGTAATCTCCAGTATACTTTATTATGTGGTTTCTGATTGTTCAGATTTGTTCAGTAATCTCCAATATACTTTATTATGTGGTTTCTGATTGTTCAGGTTTGTTCAGTAATATCCGGTATACTTCATTATGTGGTTTCTCATTGTTCAGCTTTGTTCAGTAGTCTACAGTATACTTTATTATGTGGTTTCTGATTGTTCAGTAATCTTCAGTATACTTTATTATGTTGTTTCTGATTGTTCAGGTTTGTTCAGTAATCTACAGTATACTTTATTATGTGGTTTCTGATTGGTCAGATTTGTTCAGTATACTTTATTATGTTGTTTCTGATTGTTCAGGTTTGTTCAGTAATCTACAGTATACTTTATTATGTGGTTTCTGATTGGTCAGATTTGTTCAGTAGTCTACAGTATACTTTATTATGTGGTTTCTGATTGTTCAGGTTTGTTCAGTAATCTTCAGTATACTTTATTATGTTGTTTCTGATTGTTCAGGTTTTTTCAGTAATCTACAGTATAATTTATTATGTGGTTTCTGATTGGTCAGATTTGTTCAGTTATCTCCAGTATACTTTATTATGTGATTTCTGATTGTTCAGGTTTGTTCAGTAATCTCCAGTATACTTTATTATGTGGTTTCTGATTGTTCAGGATTGTTCAGTAATCTACAGTATACTTTATTATGTGGTTTCTGATTGTTCAGGCTTGTTCAGTAATCTCCCGTATGCTTTATTATGTGGTTTCTGATTGTTCAGATTTGTTCAGTAATCTCCAGTATACTTTATAATGTGGTTTCTGATTGTTCGGGTTTGTTCAGTAATCTCCAGTATACTTTATTATGTGGTTTCTGATTGTTCAGGCTTGTTCAGTAATCTCCCGTATGCTTTATTATGTGGTTTCTGATTGTTCAGATTTGTTCAGTAATCTCCAGTATACTTTATAATGTGGTTTCTGATTGTTCGGGTTTGTTCAGTAATCTCCAGTATACTTTATTATGTGGTTTCTGATTGTTCAGATTTGTTCAGTAATCTCCAGTATACTTTATTATGTGATTTATGATTGTTCGGGTTTGTTCAGTAATATCCCGTATACTTTATTATGTGGTTTCTGATTGTTGAGGTTTGTTTAGTAATATCCAGTATACTTTATTATGTGGTTTCTGATTGTTCAGGTTTGTTCAGTAATCTACAGTATACTTTATTATGTGGTTTCTGGTTGTTCAGATTTGTTCAGTAATCTCCAGTATACTTTATTATGTGGTTTCTGATTGTTCAGGTTTGTTCAGTAATATCCAGTATACGTTATTATGTGATTTCTGATTGCTCAGGTTTGTTCAGTAATCTCCAGTATACTTTATTATGTGGTTTCTGATTGTTCAGATTTGTTCAGTAATCTCCAATATACTTTATTATGTCATTTCTGATTGTTCAGGTTTGTTCAGTAATCTCCAGTATACTTTATTATGTGGTTTCTGATTGTTCAGATTTGTTCAGTAATCTCCAGTATACTTTATTATGTGGTTTCTGATTGTTCAGGTTTGTTCAGTAATATCCGGTATACTTCATTATGTGGTTTCTGATTGTTCAGGTTTGTTCAGTAGTCTACAGTATACTTTATTATGTGGTTTCTGATTGTTCAGTAATCTTCAGTATACTTTATTTTGTTGTTTCTGATTGTTCAGGTTTGTTCAGTAATCTACAGTATACTTTATTATGTGGTTTCTGATTGGTCAGATTTGTTCAGTAATATACAGTATACTTTATTATGTGGTTTCTGATTGTTCAGGTTTGTTCAGTAATCTTCAGTATACTTTATTATGTTGTTTCTGATTGTTCAGGTTTTTTACAGTAATCTACAGTATACTTTATAATGTGGTTTCTGATTGTTCAGATTTGTTCAGTAATCTCCAGTATACTTTATTATGTGGTTTCTGATTGTTCGGGTTTGTTCAGTAATCTTCAGTATACTTTATTATGTGGTTTCTGATTGTTGAGGTTTGTTCAGTAATATCCAGTATACTTTATTATGTGGTTTCTGATTGTTCAGGTTTGTTCAGTAATCTACAGTATACTTTATTATGTGGTTTCTGATTGTTCAGATTTGTTCAGTAATATCCAGTATACTTTATTATGTGGTTTCTGATTGTTCAGGTTTGTTCAGTAATATCCAGTATACTTTATTATGTGGTTTCTAATTGGTCAGATTTGTTCAGTAATCTCCAGTATACTTTATTATATGGTTTCTGATTGTTCAGATTTGTTCAGTAATCTCCAGTATACTTTATTATGTGGTTTCTGATTGTTCAGGTTTGTTCAGTAATATCCGGTATACTGCATTATGTGGTTTCTGATTGTTCTGATTTGTTCAGTAATATCCAGTATACTTTATTATGTGGTTTCTGATTGTTCAGGTTTGTTCAGTAATATCCAGTATACTTTATTATGTTGTTACAGTTTTTAAGGATTACTGTCATGGTTTGATAATCTGATGTTTCTGACGCAGGTGGGGAGCTATAAAGACATTACGGTGGAGAGTTTGGCTCTGTTCTACCTCTTGGAGCCACGTATAGGTAAAACCTCACACTTTAAACCACTACAGAACACTTTAGCAGCTGGAAGCCTAAATGTATCTGCAGCTGTATTCAACAGCCAAACCCTGTTACCGTGACTCCACTCATTGTTGTTCTGCATAGGGGTGCGACTCCGCCCACTGGACTGCTACGACTTAAGCTATGTTCAGATTGCAATTAAATTAAATATAGTTATCACATTCTGAGTAAAAAAATGCACTTTGTTTCATAAAACACTGATGAATTTTATTTTAGCTACAAACACATCTGCAGGATGGATTAGAAGCACAGTCAAGGCACAATCCACAGAACTGTGCAAGAGATCCCACTTTCTTTAATTTCCAGTCAAGCCAGTCATCATTCTTTAGGAGAATAATCTCATAAAATGCAGGAGAGAAAACATGGGGGCCTTATTTATAAAAATCTGCATGGATTCTGGAGTAAAAATGTGTATCTAAATCTATAAAACCATGCGTACGCACACCTAAATTCTGTTTACATTTTATAAATCACAATCTACTTCAAAATGTGAGCAAGTGAACCATCCTCGTATTCTGCCTCTATTCCGTCCGTGTTTCCTCATAAAAGGTCCATGCAAATCACATGAGTATTTAAATGTGGGCTTTCCTATTCCTTCTTAGCGGGATAACAGAGGAAAGCAAGGCAAAGAAGAGAAATTTTGTAGAATGCGAAGTAGAAAGCTACCAGTCGCCAGGAATCCAATGGTTGTTAATACCTGTAAGTGGACAGGTATTGCCCGTTTCCGTAACTTTGGTATCTCTAAATCTGTGCCCAACACAGCACACAGTTCCATGGGGACGGCTCTTGGAAACCTAAATCGGCATATTAACTCATTTCAGGCCAGTTTTTGTGCATATGCACTCTTTATAAATGAGGTCCTTGGTAGACCACCCACACTGTCCTCATTAGGTATAGAGCACTTAAAGCTTTCATCTTTGAGAGAACTTTAAAGCTCCAATCTTTTTCAGATCTGAAAACATTCACTGGTGTTTCTGTCCGTCCTTCCTCTATGACAAGACAACTCAATGCTATGGGTCTGAAAGGATGTGTAGTGGTTTAAGAGGTTGCCGTTTTTTCTGTGAGCCCCAGTAAATGTCTGATCAGCCTGGAGACATTGGTTGAAACTGTCCTCTGTGTTTGTGTAGAGGTGCTGGTTTTGGGCACTGGAGCTCGTACAGAGTATCTGGACCCCAATGTTCTCGCCTTCATGCGGGAGAAAGGCATCGCTGTGGAGGTTCAGGACACGGTGAGAGTTCTCCTGTTTTGATCACAACCAGCATTTTCACATGGACAAAAAACTTTTTCCACACTTTATATGCAAATATTAAGAATATTATGTGTTTCCATTAACCTGATTTAGACATTCTGTTCATTTAATGAATTAATTGTTGAATTTACCCAGTTTACTCAGTTACCCCCCTATCCACACCTTTTTTATAAATATATTTATATACATTTTTATATACATTTAATACATTTTCTTTGGGGACTATTTTGCCTCACAGCACCCTGCATGTATCACTCCACCATGAATGAAGCAAGACAGCGTATTCATAACCATTTCATGTAGAAACTTTCAGTGAGGGAGCTTTTAGGGGGGAAAGTCTGGTTCCTATCACCATCCCTATGAACAGTTCTGACTTTTTCTAGACCAGAGTGCTTCACACCAAACCACTCCGAATGACTCTGTTTACCTTTTTTTAATACACTGGTGGAGTTTGATCATATTAATTTTTAAAATACAATTTACAAAATATTATTTTAGCTTGCTCACTCAGAAAAAGTTTGCAATATATCTCTTTTTTCCACTTCCACAGCCAAATGCATGCGCCACATTCAACTTCCTGTGCAACGAGAGACGAATCACAGCGGCTGCTTTAATCCCTCCTCCAGCGTCAGTGTTCACAGAGTGACATCAGATGCGCAGACCAGCTGACCCACTGAGACTCAAGAGCATGTTTGTGTGGTTTTTTTTAGTCAGAGACTATAAATCACAGTGTGGTTCTTCACACTTCAGTTCACAAAATCACTGATTAGTCATGTGAGTGATGGTCAAGCACTTGCTGTACATAGTGGATAAACACTGAAGAATAGCAGCACCTTTGTGGGTGTATGGCTCTCAGTGTTGTGGTTATTATGTAATATAAAATGTCTTTTTGAATATTTATGTGTTGAGACCCTATTTTTCAACTATAAAAATAGATTCACAAATATAATACATATGGGACAAGTTAGTATTGCATATAGATTCTGTACACACACATTTGGGACTTTTAACTTAAACTTAAATGAAAATCCTTTAGTTTTCAGTGACCCAATACTTAAACAATGGTAACACTACCCAAACTTTACCAAATGTTTCAGCAGTGGTTTTGGTAGTGAAAAATTTAGAGCATTTTGAGCTCAAAAACACTAGGCAGCACAGTACACTACCAGCTAACAAATAAAATCCTAATATTTTTCATTAAAACAAAACAATTCAGAAAATGTGTCTTTGGGTAGTGACAGTTCTTAATGTTCCACACTAATTTTCTGACTAACTGCTTGAGATATATATATGTTTTCAGAAATGAAATTTATGATTTTTGAGGATATGTTCTAGTGTACATTTAGAGGTTGGTGTTTTAGTTTAACTTTTTAGTTTAAGTTAGGATTTAGGGATTAGGGTTTAGCATAAGCATGTCACAATCATAAAATTTTAACTGACAGTTGGGATTTAAATAATTGCGATTAGCAGTTTAACTATCCATTGAATGCAACTGTTGAAGTACACGCCAGAGCCAAATTACCTGATTATCTATCTTGCTTCCTAGCTATTTATGTTTCTAAACTAACATAGCTACAAAAATGTCCGCGTGTTTGACATCTCAATACGTTTTACTGCTTTCTTTTATTGTAGTTTATATGCTCAGAGCACCCAGAACACCTACATAACATTGTGCTTGTTGCACAAATCTAACAAATGTGAAAAGTTATTGTAGTCTTAAATAATTGTGATTATTCCAGGTAATTATGATGAGGCTATTATGTAATAATTGGGGCAGCCTTAGTTTAGAGTACATGTAGGGGTTAGATTAGGTTTAAATTTAGGGGTAAGGGTTTAGATTAAGTTTCAGTTTAGGGGTTTGGAAGAATAGACGTACCCCATAAATGATGATTGTGTATATATTTTATTTATTATGTCTCATACTAATGCCTGTATGTCAAAGATCTGAACACTTAATTATTTTTAATAGATGTATTATTGTGGGAATGCTGTTTGATCTACTTCAGTAGAATAGTTTTTATTCTCACTATCCAAAGAAGAACATGTATCTCCATTTTTTTATTATTATTTTTTGGCATCTTTTGAACATGACGCTTGTTTACATTGTGTGAAAATGTCATGACGAATGGACCAAAAGAAATGCTTAATGTTGTTAAAAATTATGGTTCCATTGACTTCCATTTCTGTCCTTTCCTGTAAAGCTGACATTTTGGAGATACTTGTTTTTCTTTGGTCAGTGATGATGTATATAGAACACATACACTAGACATCCTGTTGTATAGAAACATGTTGCGTGTAATCCCCCAGTCTAGGTGGCAGCTACTGTATTCTGTGTCAGTAAGCCTTATTAACCTCTTTCTTTGCTGGCCAGTCACTCAACCTCTTCCATCTCTCTCTCACTCCCCCTGTAGTCTCTGTATTTACAGTGGTTTTTCAATGTTCCATTCTTCTTAGGGCTTATCTGGGAGCCCTTAATCCTTACAGAATGAATCATTGCATTATTATTAAATATCATCTATTCTTCAGTCTCTTAGATGAGGCAGAAACATTTTTTATTACATTAAATTCACGTAGTATTACTACAACAATAGTTCAATAAATCAATTTTTGCCAAAAATATTTTTGTTTAATAATTTTGTTTAATACAAAGCTATTGAGGATATTAAAAAAAAAACATACCAATGACAGGCAAGTTCAGAGAGTAAAATCAACCGCTTTGTCTGTGTTAACTTTGGTACTTGTCATGCAAAATTTGTTTTAACATTTTCTAGAGGTTTCACATAAACATCATTCACAATGGTTTGGTGTAAAAGATGTGACAATATTTTACCAACAACATTCCATATAAAACTCAAAAGTCATGTGTAGGTTCACTGGTGGACCACTGTAAAGAACAATTTCACATAAAACCACTCTGAATCGCTCTGTTTATGTCTCAAACACAAAATTATGCAAAATGTAGAACAATTGGTGTGATTCCCCTTTAAGTCTTATAGATGGACATCCACCCACCTACAGATTCAACACTAATCTAACAACTCAGATTGTTCTGAAGACCGTGACTAACTGGATCAGGTGTGTCAGATTTAGGTTACTTTGCTGCACAGCAAGATGAATCTCCATTAGCAGGTTTAACCATAATCGTTGCGTTCACCTTATTCACACATTGGCCATTTTGCTCATGACAACACAGAATGATTAAAAACAAATAAAGTTCCAGAGCCTATATATTTATTACTGTGTGAATTTCTGAATCTGAAGTTTCACTGGATTCTTTGAATTACGAGTACACTAAGGAACCAAAAAATACTACATACTAAAAGCTAACACTTCTGCACACAGAATTATGGCGAGGAACGGCTCTAAACTACCTCACTTCACTGAATGGCTTCCGTTTTAGGTGAACTGGGTCTTAGCGTGTAGTTAATTCAACTTGATTTAAAAGTAGGAAGTCGATTTCAAGCTTCCAGTTAAGACCCAGCTGCTGCACTTTCTTGTTGTGTCGCTTGCAGTATCTTTGCAGATCCATGACCCAGTTTTCTCAAAGCTGCTAACTAATTATCTGATTTCCACAACTCTCCATCAGTTAATGAGAAAAATGGCTGGGGTGAAAAGAAGATGGATTGGTAGCCTTTGGACAATGTAGCTGTTTGTGCATAAGTTTAATCATCAGCCTCACTGTCTCTATGAAAATCCTCGAAGCTGAACTCTGCCCCCGTCATGCGCTGAAACAGGTCCTTAATATCCTCACACTCTGTCTCAGAGTGTGTGGTGGCGTCATATGAACGAGACACGAAGATCTAAACCGAGAGGAAGCAGAGAAGATCTAAATCAATTCAGTTCAGTAGGTAACTAAAACTGTAAATTATTTTTTTGTTGAATAATTCCTGGATGTCCAATGCCATATTTTTGTATGAACAATACCTGACTACGTCTTCCATCATCTGTGGGGGCCATCAGGTCAGTAATGGAGATAAACCTATAGAACAGTTATACAGATTTGAAGTGCTATGATCATACACAGAATAAATTACATTAAATGAAACTGATATTGAATCGCGTAGATTAGATTAGCAAAAAATGTTATTATCTAAGCTCATTTTACAAAGCAGAATAAGTTCATTATTTAGATTTACTTCTGCATGATGGGCTCTAGCAGAGCCAATCCCGGCTGTACTTCTTTCTCTGGGTTACTTGTCTCTACGTTTGTACTGACCACAGCAATGTACTTCCCTTCTGGAGCTACGTTATGACTATAGGAGACCATACACACATAGATATCTGGAAAGAGAAACAGTATGACAACATTTTCATGATAACATAATTTAGAATGAAAACATGCATTATCCACTTAACTGAATGCCTTTTTGAATTTAATTTTACTTGTATTTTTTGAACATCATATTAAGCAGCTCTTCTGAATAAGGTCATATGAAAAAGATGAATAACACAATAAGCTTTTTTCTTTATTTTCCCATGTGAATTATAATCATCCGTAAATTATTCAGTAACTACTATTAATTAATTGGTATCCAATATAAATGGTTAAGTAAATGCTTTGTATATTAAGTATTCTTTTATTTACCAGTAATTATTAAGTATCTGCTATAAATCTGATACATTGGTCCTATAGTAACAAGGGTAAGAAAAAAAATGGAAGCATAACATTATCCATCCTAAATGAGATTCTGGTACCTGATTTCCGGTGGACCTGTGTATGTGGGATGATGATGTGGCAGGATTTAGCATCCTGGGTGTTTCTGATTGGATGGTTCAGAAGGCAGATGACCCTGATGACCCGTCCTATTTTCCTGACCCGGCCCAGAGAGTAGCTGGGGTCACACAGCAGCTGCTTACAGCGGAATACCTGCACACAGTCAAACAGAACCAATACCAATTAGACCAACCAATTACAGACAGAAATAAACATTAAAGCAACCACAATGTTTAGGATTCAAGGATTCAAGGATTCAAGGAGACTTTATTGTCATTCGCATCACATGTGGTACATGGGGTGGAACGAAATTGTGGTACCCAAGGACCCAGTTTTACCCAGACAGCAGTACTTAAATAAATAAACATAAATATATAAAATATATGAAAATAAAATAAACAGGAATGGAGAAGGTAGCAGCAGAGTGTATTAAAGTGACTGGTGTCGTAAAAGTGTCAGTGCAGTAAAAGTGTCAGTGCAGTGGTTCCACTAAGTGGCGTTTAAAAGTCTTACAGCTTCCGGAATGAAGCTGTTCCTCAGTCTGTTCGTTCTACACTTTACGCTCCGCAGCCTCCTGCCTGAGGGGAGCGGGACAAACAGTGAGTGTGCTGGATGAGTGGGGTCCTTCATGATGCAGGTGGCCCTCTTCCTGCATCTGGAGGTGTATATGTCCGTGGTGGTGGGGAGGCTGACTCCGACAGACCTCTGTGCAGCCTTCACCACCCTCTGCAGAGCTTTCCTGTCTGCAGCAGAGCAGCTTCCGTGCCACACGTTGATGCTGGAGCATAGAACGCTCTCCACCACACATCTGTAGAAGGAGGTGAGGACCGAGCTCCCGAGCCCAGCTCGCCTCAACCGCCTGAGGAAGTAGAGCCGCTGATGTGCCTTCCTGACCAGGCTGGAAGTGTTGTTGCTCCAGGTGAGGTTGTTGCTCAGGTGAACACCCAAGTACCTGTAGCTGGAGACCACTTCCACCGCAGACCCTCCGACATGCAGGGGGAGGTGGGCATGTCTGCCCCTTCTGAAGTCCACAATCATCTCCTTCGTCTTCTTTATGTTGATGCAGAGGTTGTTCTTTCTGCACCAGCCCTCCAGGTGTTCTACCTCCCGTCTGTAGCCAGACTCATCACTGTTTGTGATGCATCCGACCACTGCCGTGTCGTCCGCAAACTTCACAATATGACAGCCTGGGTGGATGGGTGAGCAGTCATATGTGAGCAGCGTGAACAAAAGGGGGCTCAACACACAGCCCTGAGGGGAGCCAGTGCTGAGGATTGTGGTGGAGGAGGAGAGGTTGTGGATCCTCACAGACTGCGGCCTGTTGGTCAGGAAGTCCAGGACCCAGTTGCAAAGAGAAGAGCGCAGACCAAGTGAGGAGAGCTTATCTGTCAGTGTCTGGGGTATCATGGTGTTAAAGGCGGAAGTGAAGTCCACAAAGAGCATACGGACATAAGAGTCCTTCTGCTCCAGGTGGGTGAGGGCAGTGTGGACCACAGAGGAAATGGCATCGTCTGTGGATCGGTTCCTCCTGTAGGCGTACTGGTGTGGGTCCACAGTGACGTCGATGGTGGCTTTGATGTGGGTCATAACCAGTCTTTCAAAGCATTTAGTGACTATCGGCGTGAGAGCTATCGGCCGGTAGTCATTCAGACCTGTCACTGTGGAGCTCTTGGGGACCGGGATGATGGTGGCGGTCTTCAGGCAGGTGGGAACAGCTGCCTGGGTGAGGGAGACATTGAAAATGTCTGCCAGGACCTCGGAGATCTGATCAGCGCACTCCCGTAGTACTCGTCCGGGTATATTATCCGGACCAGCACTTTTCCGGGGGTTGATCCTCCTGAGGGTCCTCCTTACCTCTGCTGGTGTCACACAGAGGGGTACTTCTCCAGGTGGAGGGGTGAGTCTTATGCTGGGAAATTGTGGAAATTGACTTTATAGTCAAGGTTTATCATTTACCAACTCATCTCTGACCTGTTTCCATCTTCGGAGACGTGCATGTGTAATTTGGATCCCACTTTATGTGGATAGCACCCTGTAGATTATCTATAGATATTTAAATGATTAACAAACCATCTGAAGAGACTCTCGGTTCTCAGTGGTGTTTGGGTTAAAATTAGGATTAAGATCAGGGCTAGGTTGTGGGTTTAGGTTTAGCATGAAGATAACGACCAGGTTAGAGTTAAAGTAAATTGAGGTGAATTTTAAAGATACTTAAATTAATGTAAATAAATGTAAACATCTACAAACTAACTTCAGAGTGGTCCAAAATCCAAAGCACCTATTTCATCAAGACAAATTCACGTAAGAGCTTTATACATGTAAACCTTTAACCTTGTACTATAAGGAATATCTGTCATTTCTACAGTACGTTTTTGTTCAAGTCTGTAATACTCTAAATTGGTTATTCAGTTGACAGTTTGGGAAACCGTTTACAGCACAGACAAATGATTCTGTATCAGAAAGCTAATTGCATAATTACTGGTACAATATTGTAATAATATATCAAAACATACTCTATCATCAGCTTTACCGTAAGCCTTATAACTTTACTGCAAGTTTATATTTAACAAGTGGTAAAATTAGACAACATTTGCCTAGCCTGCTAAAGTTGGCTAGCGTTTGATCCCCAAACACACAACATTGTCACAACATTGTGTACTTTTAACGTTGTCTGAACAAGGATTCTCACAACGGCACTGTTAAATATTGTTGTTTCATGCTGTTATTACTACCTTCCACACAGATATAATCAAATGTATGAAGAATTCTAGAAGGTTGTCACAATGTTCTGACAACATCTGGGGGTGACAACGTCATATAACATTGTCACAACTTTCTGAGGAATTACATTTCAACGTTGTATTTGCAGGATGTCTGATATTGCTAATATCAGTACCAAAGTAAATGTGGCCAGTTCAATGGTAATTAAGGTAGTTAACAATAGCCTAGCTGTTTCACTTTCTTTCACAGTCACCTGCACTTTTTTCTCGTAAGGCACCACTATGGGTTAAAAGGGGTCTAAATCCTTTTAACTCCAATCTGCTTATTAACACATGCAGGTAAATCTCCACTGTGCTGTGTTCTCCAAAATATGCAGTCTTTCCAAAATGCAGAAAATTCCAAAATTCCCCGTTGCTCCCAGTTTTTTGCCCATAAACTAAATTTGTAATCAACTGCAGCCATGTCCTTTTTCTCATCACAGGGAAAGCACTAGAATTGTAGCTGAGTAGGTGTTTTACTGGAGTTTCAGCCACACCAACAGAGGCTACAGGACTAAGAAGTAAAGTTCAATACGTCAATAATATACAGATATTACTGCAGATGTACTGCATTATATTATAAGTTTAAGTGCTGTCATTATTTATTACAGTAAGTAAGTAACTGTAACTGTACAGAGTGTTTTTTCATGAGTGCACACCACAAGCGACAAAAGCTAGAAGTCATTCATTTTCAAAGAGAATCAGGAACACAACAGTAAGCAACACGAAGTGGGCAAATTCGACGCAGTTGAGTGTGACACTCAAAACCACTCCACTGCCTATCAATCAGAAAACAAGTTTTCACGCTCCCTCAAAACCACACCACTGACTACCAATCAGAAAACAGGTTCTCACATTTCTTCAAAACTGCTCCACTGACTACCAATCAGAAAACAGGCTGTCACACTTCTTCAAAACTGCTTCACTGACTACCAATCAGAAAACAGGTTCTCACACTTCTTCAAAACTACTCCACTGACTACCAATCAGAGAACTGGTCCTTACATTTCTTCAAAACTGCTCCACTGACTACCAATCAGAATACAGGTTTTCACATTCACTCAGTACTGCTCCACTGTGCTGCCAATCAGAAAACTGGTCCACTGACTACCAATCAGAAAACATGCTTTCACATTCCCTCAAAACGACTCTACTGACTACCAATCAGAATACAGGTTTTCACATTCACTCAGTACTGCTCCACTGTGCTGAGCGATTCTATTGCTTGAGGTGTGCAGGCAAGATAACAGAGCAGAAAGATTCTTGATGTTGATTTAATTGAAAATGATTGAAAATACAGAACCCTTTGATTCTTATGATCTGATACGGAATTATTGTTAAAATACACTGATTGCACAATTGTAGAAAACAGCAGTAAAATACAAAAAATAACAACAATAAGTAATATATAATAACTGATTTGGATCTATTCAATTTAAAATCCCGAAAGAGCACTCATCTCTGGTCAGTTTTTGTCTTTCATCCTCACCTCTCCATGAGACTTCACCCCCACCACTCTGCCTTTCTCTATGATGACGTCATCCACCTGTCGGTTCTGCAGGTATGTACATCCATTCACAGAGCTCAGCCTGCCGCAGAAATACAGACACCACAACTAAATGACCTCTACTAACCCTTCAGTGACCTCTACTAACCCTTCAGTATATCATAATATATTACTAATAATAACTTAATTATAATTATAATGCTCCTGTGTATGTTCACAAACAAAGAACACATTAAACACAAGCACAGTAGACACCACCACTCATGTATTTAATATTTAGTCAAAATAGCCATTAGGAGCAAGTTAACTCACAAAACTTTAACAACAATTTAACAAAGACTCATTTTCAGTTCCTTAAAGAGAAACACAAAAAGTTCAGTCTTAAGAGTTGGCTTAGCATTTTCCGCATCTCACTGTCCGAATACCCCAAAAACAATCAGTGATGTTGAGGTCTGGACTGTAGGGTGGTCAGTCCATTGTTCTGAGAACACCAGCAGCTTCTTGGTTTAATGTATTTTCTCAATGAGGAGCTTCTCGAACAGCTACACATCCTTTCATATCCACAGTATTGAGTTTCCTCACAGTTTAAGGATGGACAGAAACAACTGTGGATGTTTTCAGATCTCAGTGGAGCTTGTTTTTCTCCTCTCTCTCAAAGACAAAAGTTTTAGTTGTGTTTTATCTAGGGACAGTATTGGTCTTCCAGGTAGTTGTCAAGAGTCCCATTTTTTCGCTAGCTAATAACCAGTTTCTGAACAGTTTGTTCTGGAAATTTTGCCTCCTTCTGCAAATGGATTATTTATCTATTCAGAAAAAAATCCTGAAAAGTTAAACTTAGTAGATCTTTTAACTGGAGGTTAATTAAATGACTTTTACACTGAACTGCATGTTGCTGTATGACTTTACTGGCTAATAGTTATACTTTGTTAACCTAGTAGTTTTTAACCATGTTACATACTGTGTGAAACTTATTTCCAGGATAAGGACCCTTTAAATAAAGGATAATTGATGCTTTACCTGGCGAAACCCTGTGGTAGCTCCCCCAGGCCGTAGAGGGGATAGAGGTATGGACTGTGGTCATAACGGGCCAAAGAATCTGAGTACAGTTTGATCCTCTTTATGGTCTGCAGACAAGGCTGGTCCAGATAACTACAGAGAAACACAGAGAGGAACTATAAATACAAAAATGATGGGTACATACATATATACCACATATTCAACTGACAGAAATGTTACGGAAATGCTGATAACCACTCTGTATGACTGTAGTGCAGAAAGTAAGCTCAGAACGTCCAATCTTGAGGGCTACAACAGCAGAAGGCTACACTGGGTTCCACAGAACAGAGAGCTGAGGTTACAGTGGACACAGGCTTACCAGAACTGGACATTGGACTAGAAAAACATGACATGATGTAATGATATCAGCCAACTCTTAAATGAACATAGCCTATTTGAGTTTTGCTTGGTGACTGTAATACATGAAGGACATGTTATTGTGTGTATACTAACTCGTCACCACTCTGCAGGGCTAGTGCGTGCCCAGTGAACTCCACTACATCCGTTCCTAGGTCAAAGTGCCTGAACACGTCTCTCATGCTTGTTCTGTTGGGGTCCATGTCCAGGAAGGTCCGTGGATCGTGCTCATTAAAATTCAGGACAAACAGCAAAAGCTTCCGGAAACGCCGCTTATCAAACATGCCCATCAAATCTGCAACAACACCACAACATAATAACAAATAACTGACAGTTTGATATACATTATATTTTACCTATTTGACTATTTGATTATATAACTAAATCTACCTAGAAATATATAAACATTTTTTAAACATTTTTTAAAATGCCAAGAAACTGATATGGAATTAGAAAGCTTAATCCAATAAGAACGTAACCATGTGACCGTTATACACAAATCAGCTTTAACATTAACATCACCTCCTTATATCTGCACACATTGTCCATTTTGTCAGCTCTGGTAGGAGTGGATCGGATACAGCAGTGTTCTGCTGAACTGAGCACACACACACACACACACACACACACTAACAGGTGGTGGTGATGTTAATGTTAAAGCTGATTTGTGTATAACGGTCACATGGTTACATTCCGCCTCGCGCGAACTCCGCTGCGGCGCTGGGGCTGCTGCATGACGTCATCAGTAAACAAGAGACCGCGCACCCGGACGCCGTGTTTATTGTTGCCGGCGACTTTAATCATTGCAACCTGAGGACTGTCCTCCCCAAGTACCATCAGCACGTGAGCTTCCCGACGAGGGAGAACAACTTACTTGACCAAGTCTACAGCAACGTGAGGGGGGCCTACAGAGCTGTGCCTCGGCCACACTTCGGACAGTCCGATCACATCTCCGTATTCCTCTACCCATCATACAGACAACTCCTCAAGCGGTCACTTCCAGTGAGTAAAACTGTTAAAGTGTGGAATGAAGAAACTGATTCAGTGCTTCAGGACTGCTTTGACAGTACAAACTGGGATGTGTTTAGAACTGCTGCTGTGAGAGAGGATGGTTCTGTTGATCTAGAGGACTATGCTTCTGGGGTAACTGGTTACATCAGCAGCTGCATTGAAACCATTGTCCCTTCAAAGCGCTGCATAAAGTACCCCAACCAAAAACCATGGATAAATGGTGAAGTTCGGTCCATGCTACGTGCTCGCCAGACTGCATTTCTCTCTGGCAACGCTGATGACTACAAAAGGTCTAGATACGACCTGCGTAGATCTATCAGAGAAGCTAAGAGACAGTACAGGCTGAAGCTGGAGGGCTACTACACCACAGCAGACTCCCGGCGTATGTGGCAAGGACTGCACCGTATCACCAACCATCAACAAACAAGCACGGCACTCACAACCAGCCATTCTGCATTGCCTGATGAGCTGAATGAGTTCTATGCTCGCTTCGATGTCTTCAACCTTGACCAACTGAAGGACATTGCGGCCAAGGAGAGCACACAGAACCCATCACTCATTGTAACAACAGTGGATGTGCGCAGGAACCTGATGAGAATCAACCCACGCAGAGCAGCAGGCCCAGACAACATCCCCGGGCGTGCGCTCAGGGTTTGCTCATCAGAACTGGCTGATGTGTTTGTAGACATATTCAATCTGTCACTCACGCAAGCTTTTGTGCCATCCTGTTTAAGACCACCACCATCGTGCCCCTCCCAAAGAAAAGTAATGTGAGATGCCTAAATGACTATCGCCCTGTTGCACTCACTTCAATCGTGATGAAGTGCTTCGAGAGGATAGTCATGACTCACATCCGGAAGACCATTCCCAACACTATAGATCCTTTACAGTTCGCATACCGCCGGAACCGGTCTACAGACGACGCAATCAACGCTACTCTTCACAAAGCCCTCACACACCTGGAGGGCAAGGACACATATGTCAGAATGCTCTTTATTGACTACAGTTCAGCATTCAACACGGTCATCCCACACAGACTCTCAGAAAAGCTCCTCACCCTCGGACTGACACCAGCCCTCTGCAACTGGGTGCTGAACTTTCTAACAGACAGACCCCAGTCAGTCAGAGTCGGCAGCTGCACATCCAGCACAAGAACAGTGAGCACAGGGGTCCCTCAAGGCTGTGTGCTGAGCCCCCTTCTGTACACGCTCTTCACATACGACTGCGTGGCCTCCCAGAACAACACCAGCATCATCAAATTTGCTGATGATACTACAGTCATTGGACTGATCACTGGTGGGGAAGAGACAGCGTACAGGAAGGAGGTGGCTGAGCTGGTGGCCTGGTGTCATGACAACAATCTTTCCTTGAATGCAGACAAGACCAAGGAAATGATTGTTGATCCAAGGAGGAAGCGAGAGCTACACACACCCCTGTACATAGGGGAGACTGAGGTAGAGAGGGTGAAAACCTTTAAGTTTCTTGGCATTCACATCAGTGAGGATCTCAGCTGGTCCCACAACACTCAGATCATCATCAGGAAGCCCCAGCAGCGACTGTACTTTCTGAGAAGGCTGAGAAAATTTGGTATGCCAACCAAAATTCTCAGCACCTTCTACAGGAGTATGATTGAGAGTGTTCTTACCAGCTCCATCATCGTCTGGTATGGAAACTCTACTGCTCAGGACAGAAAGGCTCTCCAGCGTGTGATCAAAACTGCACAGTCCATCTCAGGAGCAGCCTTCCCCTCACTACAGAACATCTACCACACCAGGGTCACCAGGAGGGCCCACAACATAATCAGGGACAGTACACACCCCCAGCACACACTCTTCACACGTTTACCTTCAGGCAGACGTTACAGGAGTGTGAAGTCCAGGACCACAAGACTGACAAACAGTTTCTACTCACAGGCCATCAGGCTTGTGAACACCTCACGCACTACCTCTCCAACCTCTCCTTTCTGAACTGGTTTTAACTGGTCTGATTTAAACTGCACCTTACACTCACTGTACTGTCAGAAAACTGTTTACATTCACTACTCACACAAACATTATTGTTTACATTCGTTACTTGCAACTTGCACTTTATGGCTGCTGCTCTTCATACTTGCACATAAAAGCACACATAACTTTTATTTTTTATTCTTTAACTATAAAAATATTTTTATCTACTTCAACATATATTGTTATACTTTGTATATTTTGTATATATATTTTTTATTTCTTTTATTTGTTATCTTATCTATTGGTGAATGGAGGAGCAGCAAAGTAAGAATTTCATTGTACAGTGTAACTGTCTGTTCTGCTGTACATATGACAATAAAACTCTTGAATACTTGAATACTTGAATACACCAGCACTAATCAGTGCCACTGCAGTGCTGAGAATAAGAATGCAGTGATGTAAATGGAGCTGATAAAATGGACAATGAATGTAGATAAAAGAAGATGGTTTTAATGTTATGGCTGATTGGTGTATATTGTATAGTATATAAAACTACAATTAAAACTTCAGAAAGGCTTGATTACTTGAAGTAAAGTGTCATTCGCAGTGGTTTGGTGTGAAACCCTCAATTCTAGAAAAACGTACAGAGACAGAATTGTTCACAGTGGTGATGATAGAAACTAGATGTCAAAGCTCCCTCACAGGAAGTTAATACTTGAAATGGCTATAAATATGCTGAAATGTCTGATACACTCTTTTACAATAGTTTTAAGAAGATTTTGGGCTTAAAATGTGTTTACAGTGGAGAGACAAATGTAGGCTGCTGCAATGCAAAAGTCCTCCAGAGAAAATGTTGGGTTTTTTTTAGATTTTACCATCATCAACATTCAGAAGACACGTGTAGGTTGACTGGTGACTTTCATAGTAAATGAAATGTCTATGTATTTGTGTTATAGACATGGGGTGTGTCCCAAAACCTAGTGAACTGCCTACATAAACAGCATTTTTACATCATAATATGTGCGCTCCCGACATGTAGGCTGTCCCAATACTTAGATACCTTAAACATGCTGTCTACTGAGGTGCCTTATATTGGCCTGATTTTAAGGAATTCCTCAGCTGCTAAGACAATCCCCTGATGTAACGCAGACAAATCTACGAGCAGTGAAGTCATTTTTTAAAATGCAAGTTATTTCGGTTATACATACAACAGCATTTTATTTGCAACTTTGTAACGAGTCATTGACCATTTTGTAGTTTTATACTCGAGCCATTAGCATTTATGCTAGCGCATTTTTAAGCCTCAGGCTAATGTTTTGGATGCCAGCTAAACCACCAGTCGTATGCTGCAGTGGGCGGGAATGAGCCTTGACACAGTCTCTCTCTAACTAGAGCATCTCAATAATCTGTTTTATGAGGAGAGATGTCAGACAGAACGCTGCTACTTAAACAGCTGCCTACCTAGACAGCCTACTTAGACAGCTCACTAGGTTTTGAGACACACCCATGGTGACCCCTGGTTCCCATTACCACCACTGTACAGAACATTAGAACCATTTCACACCAAACCACTCAGAATTCCTTTGCTTACATCTCAATGATTTAATTACATAGTCAGGTCCCTTGTGCACTAATGCAGTGTACTTTAAGCCTGTTTTCCAACTAAATAAAATAATAAAAAAAAGTGAGTGTTACCTGAAGCTTGCGTGTCTGCCTCAGTGACAGGAACTTTGTGGATTTTTCCAGCTTGATACACAAAACTGCCCTCCACCACTTTAAAATCCAAATAGCGTGTAACCTCCGTATAAAGCAACATCTTCACCAACTGCCCTGTGATCAGCAGAACATGACTCTGTACATGGTTCTGAAAATTTCCTGTACAGGTTCCCCCCACAAATGTGTTATTTCATTTGTTATCCCTGTGTTTTACAGTTTCTCTGAAAGTATAACTCTCTCTAAATGTATGTATAGTAATATCAAGTTCTTTAATTTGTATGAGACATTAAGCACATTACTAGGCAAATGAGGGCCAAGAAACTGCTAGACATTAACAGCAACATGATTGCTCACCATTGGACAGCAGAAATTTAGGGACGAGGTTAACGATCCATTCTTTGCCCTGCCCCATTCCTTTAGGAGGCCCTGGAACCTGGAACCTTTTATACAGCTGTTTAACAAAGCAACATTGGTAAAAACCAATCGTGCTGTCTAAAACTGAAGAAGCAAACATCACACAGCAAACATGCCTCAGCTGATGGCGTATATTTGGGGTGAGGGATGAGACTTTTCACCATATTATTACTAGTGTGGGTGTGGGGGTCATGTTTATGGCACTTTGTGCGGACCTTTCAAGTTATAGTTAGCATTATAGTTAGAGTTAATTAGGGCTAACCCAAATTCTAGTGTAAGCCCTTATCCTAACTCTAATCTAATTGCTGAGGGATAAAAATATGTGGCTATGGTAAGGTTAGGGTAAGGGATAGGGTAAGGTTATATAGGGTTTATAGTTAAGGTTAATGTTAGGGTTAGGTTTAAAATTAGGGTTAGGGTTAGGATTAAGATTAGGTTTAGGTTCGGTTGGGTTAAGGTTTGGAAAAGGGTAAGGGTAAGGTTAAAATAAAGTTTCTTTAGGTAATGAATGGAAGTATGTGTAATGTCCCCACAAATCTTAGAAACATGAATATATGTGTGTATGTGTGTTTGTGTCTATGCAGACCTCTTCCAGAGGTGAAATAGAGGCCCCCTCTCCTCCATAATGTGGATTCTGATCAATGTGAAGAACCTTCTTCCCACAGATGGACAGCAGGCCGGAAAGTATGCATTCCTGCAGAGGGTTGGAACAAACTACGATACAGCTTCACTCATAAACCTCAGCCGATTATTCACTGCACCTGCAGTGTGACTGTGCAGGATTAGAGTTAATCCCTTCTACAGACAGCTGGGGGTCCTTAACAGCTCAGCTGTTCTGCTTCTTTACAATCAGTGTCATCTTTAATAATACGTGTTATTTTACCGCACATACACAGACTTGCGCTTCAAGCAAATAATCTAGGACTGAATTTAGGATTGTATGTTTTTATTCATTTTTAATGATTATGTGGACTTTTAACAGATCTGATAAAGGCTAGACTGTATATGTAAAATAAACTTAAAAGAATTAAATCAAATAATTGAATAGCATGAAATCTATTCTTGTGATTCCATTATCATTCTAAAATGTATACTTTACAGCATTATTTTTTGTGTTTATTTTTTTTAAGATGAGCCGATATTTTAGAATTTTGCCATATATGTGCATTTAAGCTTTAAACCCTTAAAGATGGAAGCAATGGAGTGAAAGCTCTTGAATCTTTTATACCACCATTCAAACAGAAAGACTTAGTAATATGTGAAAATATAGCCTACAGCCTGTATTTAAAGATATGTATAGGTGCCTGTGTGTAGATCAGGTGACTGTTTATACAGAGAAGATAATAATAGAGAATTATCTTACCTTTAGTCCAGTGCCCAGCACAACAACATCAAACTCTGCCATGCTGTCTGTAGGCCTGCCCCAGCTTTCTGATGGTTAGTGTGGTCAGCCTGGTCAGAGTGGTTCAGGTATGTGAGCAAGTATTTGCATATTTGCACGTCAGAAACATATTATATGATCCCTTTAAGATGTAATCCTCTCAGCCTGCAGCCTGAAGCTCCCAGAGAGCTGATGTGGTTAGTGCAGTGTGGCAATATCAGAGACTTTAATACAGCCTGCTGGCTTGAGTTCAGGGTCAAAGGGCAAAAAAATGTCCCCATATTTGACTGTTCTAAAAACTGTAAAGTGCAGAGACCACAAATAACACAATTTAAATGCAACAAGTCAATATGAATTAAATTATTAGAGTAATAAAAAACATTAAAGAACATCTCTACATTGAAAAAGCTTCATTTACAGTTAAACCAACCTTTAACAGGAAGTAAACAGAATAATAATAATTTCCTATTATTTGTCATTTTAAAGCAACCAGGCTAACTTTCTGAATTTTCTCTAGTAATCATTTTTTTAATTTGTGATTAAAACGAACATTTGGTTAATTAATGAGTGTCAAGCGCAGGATAGCACATTCTGCCCAGCATTCTGGAGTAGAAGAATGCCTGGACTGGGGCCTGCTGCAAGGACTAGCCAGCACAGTGGCCCACAGAGTTTACTGTGGCCCTCCAGCAAGCAGCTGCCAGCAGCTTTGTTGGTAAGGGCCAAGTGTCAAGGCTTCATTGTACATAAGCAGCAGCCCTGCTGGCATGGAATACATGGTGGATAATGTGTAAAGTGGAAATGGTCAAAGGGTCAACACTGCTGTGGCCAGCACCTCCAGCAGCATGAGGCCACTGCAAGCTGACAGGACTTGCGCCATGAAAAGGGAGGAGCATCCATTCTCCCCAATGAACACTGTGCCTTTCACAAAGGGCTTTAAGACACCTTGAAAGGTGGATAGCTCACACCCAATTATAGCTCAGTTTGTGTACAATGTACAGTAAATTCAATTATAACAGATTGCCAATAACAGTAAAATTAAATTGTGTTCAAGAATGTAATGTCAAAAATACCCCAAATTAGACTGTTTCACTTATTTTGTCCTCATTTACCAGCCTTCTAAAGCAAGTAGAGCTGCATAGTTAAGTCCATTGATCCCCTGTATTTGCTAACACTCATAGCTCAGGCTAACCACAGTTTATAAGTTACACTAGCTCTATTATACAACCAAGAAAAGCTCCAGTGTAACTAGGATGGTATGATGATGTGTTGATTGATATTTTAAGATTACTGTAGAAAGTAAATTACTAGACAGATAAAAGAGAAAAATAAATGCTTTGATTCTCCACACAATCATGTGTTTATGTAGATGTGTTTGTAAATGTTTGTTCATAACACAGTAGTATTCATTACAGCTATTGAACTATGTGGTAGTTAGCTAGCTTAAGGTTAAGGTTGATCATGGTGATTATAATGTTTCTGTCTCTCGAACTGGTGGAAAAAATTGTTAAACTGTGCGTTCAGTTGGTTCATGTTTAAGTTGTGTATGCTGTGAAACACCTTTATAAAGTGGAAAATGTTCTCATTAAACTCTGCATTTACAGCATTTTTATGATTACATTAAAAATTAAGCACACTTTGTTGTGAAGTTTTTGATCGGGCAAGATTGTTTTTAGTAACCTGCTAAAAAACCCAAGGGATGAATAAGTTCTCTGGTGACACAAATTTGTCCGATCCAATTCTTAAGTCTGTTGTGACAACATACTGACAACACTGCAACTATACTGTTATAAGAACTTTCTGAGAAATTACATTTCAGTGGGCACCAAAACAGTACGTCACAATGTTATGTCTCAGTCAGTGCAGTAGAGACAAGGACCTGGCCGTGATGGTTGCTATGTCAGGGCTTAACAAGTAGATGGTGCATCTTGTAGTACTAACTCCATATGTTTCTCATATGTATACTTTGTTTCCCTTTTCTTCAATGGTCAGGACCCCCCACAAGAGCACCACAAAGTATCATTTAGGTGGTGGATCATTCTCTGTGGTGGTCAGGGATACTGCAATGCTATGATCCACCACATAAATAATAGTGGCGGTCCTGTGGGTATAGGACAACAATTGTAAGTATAGGACAACAAAATGCACTATTTGGTAAATTAAGCTGATGAAATGGACACTGGGTGTAAAAAGAAGGAGGTGGTGTTATTTAACGACTGATTGGTGTTTACATACATCTACAGCATGTAGCTCACTCATCCTGCACAGTCTTGCTGTGGGACTACATTTCCCAGCATGCTCAGGACGCGTCGAAATCATTTCGTGTATTCAATGCGTCGAACTGCTCGACTTTCTTCCATTAACACGGATATTAACTTTTAATATCTACAGCTTATTGAATAATTAGGAAAGAACTGTATTTACAAATATCAGTGATATAATTCCTGACGTGATTAGAAGGTACAAGTGGCTTCAGCGTTTGAAGTTGTCTCTTCCTCGAGCAGACTTTCTGGGCGTGTTTCAAATCTAACGATGTCGGTGCCAGTAGGTTTACAGGTTTCATTACAGTTTCTCTGAATTTCTGAATCTGTAAGAAGGCTGAGGAGCTGCTGTTGAGTATGATAGTATATGGCTGTGGCGTGCACTAGTGTTGCGTGCAGTAGCCGCTGTTGTAATGCAGTACACAGTGTGTAGTGTTAAAGGGGAATTCCACCCGATTTTCAAAACTTTTCGAAGATTTCAGTCCTGGAGATACAAAATTACCTTTTCAGAGTGGTTTGGTGTGAAATGTTTTATTGTAGAAACTCTATACAGTGGCAATGATACACTCTTCAGTGGCTCTTTAGCAAAGAAATGGTTTAATAAGAACACTTAAAGAACCCTGTGCATAATTAAAGGATCCTTTTCATCATGATATGGTTCTTCAGACTATGTTGTGTTATATTTAATTCTGTATTGAAATGAAATACATTTGGCAAATATAAGGAACTGTGGTCAGCCCACCATCAACAATTTGACGAGGATTATATTAGCTAGTTTCTTGTAGCACTTCTTTTAGTTAGTGCTACATATCAGCTGTTTTGTTGTTTGTGTTTTTATTAGTTCTCAGGGACGGATGGTCAGGACCAACACTCCTGCACACACACCCGACAAAACCCAGGTTTTCTGGAGCGTCTGGGGGAAACGATGGGGGGAATGTTGGTGGGAGTGGCACTATTCTTCATCTCCTTCTACGTGCTCTTCTCTAATGAGGTCAGAAATCCCATACATCATATGTATATGTATATACATCATATACATCACTGTTTTCTCAGTATTGTCTTCGCTCATATATTGTCCCACAGTTTTATCGGAATAGACAAAGTCAGGCAATTAGAATGTGAATTTTGGGGTCCTTCTCCTCACAGGGCAGGGCCATCCGTACAGCAGCATCTTTGGACGAGGGTCTCTCTAAGGTTCTCAATCTGCACCCGAACATGTACATGGACCCCCAAAACAACAATCGGCTTATTCACCTGTCCGCCCCGCTGCGCACCTCTCAGGTATGTCATCACTGAGAGCTGTAATACTGTTGCTTTTGTGTGCACTTCTGTTATTACTGTTTACTGTGTAGGTATCTGATTTTATAACAGTAAAAAAGACCAGAGGTTAATCACGACTCTTATAACCTCTCACAATCTGTCTCTCTCTTTCTCTCTGTCACTCTCTCTGTCTTTCTCTGTCTCTCTCACTCCCCCCACCATCAGCCTCTCTATGATCCAAACTATAAGGTGGCGGTTCAGGCAGTGAAGCTGAAAAGGAATGTGGAGATGTATCAGTGGGTGGAGTATCAGGACTCACGGTGGGTGAAGAGAATATCATAGTATACAAACATGTTTTACAACATGCAGTATGTATCACAATATTTAGCTTTCTCAAAAACAAATAGCAAAACACATTTTATGTGGAATGTTGTTGATGGTAAAATAGTGGCAAATCTGAAATTATAATAATAATTTCTTGAGGGTCTGTTTTGCCTTGTAACTCACTCTTTCGCATTTAGCAGGCTGAAGATTCTCCCCAACACTTAAGTAGCTTTTTTTGCATCACATGAAGGATGCTGTGTTCATTTTCATATGTTGCTGCAATGTTTTGCTTTTGTTTTTTTTGGTTTTTTTTTAGTAAACATGATTATTTTGCTGTATTGGCCAGCCATAATCTGAGTTTACATTTGCTCTCTATTAACAGGGAGTATAAAGAAGGTGGTGAAACCAAAACAGAGACCACATACACATACAGTGAGTTTCTTTTTAGCACTACACACTTAAGATTGTTCCTCAAAGGCTCTTTAGTAAAGGCAATATTTCTCTTGAGAACCACAAGATCTGTATAGAACAATGTGCATGCAACAGTGGTTCTTTAATAAAATGCTCATTCAGATTGATGGAGAATATGTTATATGTGGTTCTGTATAGCACCAAGAAATAGTATTATGTCAAGCCTGTAACAATAAAAAAGCCCCTTTGTTCTATATAGACATATACAATCTGACAAATTTTATTTTACTATGCAAAGAACCATTTATGGTCCTATATAGAACTCTAAATAGATCCGTTTGCCTATACTAAAGAACCTTCACTTAAAAAGTGTACAGATGAAAGACTAAGCTTTAAAACCACTTTTTTTAACTGGAGCAGTTCATTTAAGATCTGAAAGTAGTCTCTAATGCTGAAGATGCTCTGTCACTCTGTGAAGAGCTACTCGGGAGAAGAAATGCTGATTGTGATGTTATTTGTGTAGATACTGAGTGGAAATCTGAGATCATCAACAGCAGGAATTTTGATCAAGAAATTGGCCACATTAATCCGAGGTAAAGCGTTAAATCTCACTTTTCTACGCTGCATCCCCTTGATCCAGAAGTGTGACAATGAGTGTGTTGTGTTCTGCAGTGCAATGGCGGTGGAGAGCGTGACTGTAATAGCCCCGGATGTTTGGGTGGGGCATTTTTTCCTCTCCAAAGGTACTTAATCTTTGGTGTGTGTGTGTGTGTGTGTGTGTGTGTGTGTGTGTGTGTGTGTGTGTGTGTGTGTGTGTGTGTGTGTGTGTGTGTGTGTGTGTGTGTGTGTGTGTGTGGTGGTGATGGTGTGTTGTGTGTTATGATGTGTTACACTGGTACTGGTAAAAGTGGATCAGACAGAGCAGTGCTGCTGGAGTTTTAAACTCCATTGCGGGACTGAGAATAGTCCAACTTTCCAGCCAATAGTGTCCTGTGGGCAGCGTCTGGTAAACTCAGATGAAGGACCAGAGGATGACCAACACAAACTGTGCAGCAGTAAATGAGCTTTTGTCTCTGACTAGCAAGATAGGAGTGTCTATTCGAGTGGACAGTGAGTGAGACTCCAGCAACACTCCTGTGTCTAACATACTAACATATCATCACCACGTCAGTGTCACTGCAGTGCTGATAATGATCGACCACCTAAATAATACTTTGGCTGACTTTGTTTATTTTGTTTTCTCAGTTTTGTTGACTGTTTATGTGTGTGTGTGTGTGTGTTTGTGCGCGTGTCTGCAGGGCTTATTGAGCAGATTAATAATTTCCAAACGCTGCGCCTGGGGGAGCTTCCTGATACTGACCCTTTCCTCACTGTATATGAGAATTACTTCTACCACACGGCGAGTCCATTGAGACCAGAGGTAAAAACACACACTTGTGTGCTCATACAGGACTGTCATACAACACATCTTAGGCAACTGAGAAATTTGTTAGTTATTGTAATGACACAAAGTACATCTGCTACACAAATCGCAGTGAAGAGCGGAGCTTAGCATACTATCCCTTTAGCTATTACCTTGGCTAGCATAATATAGCATAGGACAGCATCCCTTTAGCTGCCACCTGGGATGGCATAGCAACAACCTACCATCTATTTGGCTACCACTTTTAGCTCCTTCTACTGTAACTGTAGTTTTTTTAGTCTATGTAAACAGTGGGACAGGAAGCATGTTATGGTGAAAAACAACACAACAGTAATTTGTGGTGTTGTCACAGCTGAGTTTTGATATCAGCCTGCTATCATATTGTTCTGCACAATCTAAACATTATCTGTAGAAGTGATCTTTCTACCTCAGTACCTATATCCACACCATCAAAGTGTTACCACTGAACACATGCACACTCTAACTCTGCCTCGGGCACTTTACAACCACATTCCTCACACAGCTCTGTAACCACACCTCAGAAGAGACTGTAGAAGAAGCGACAGCAGGCCCAGTCTGGCTGTTTATGTTTGTGTATTTGGGTGTGTGTCTTTAGGTTGGTGATGTGCGTGTGAGCTTCTCTTATGCTGGGCTCAGTGGTGAAGGGTCCTTCCCTGGACCACCACAAACAGTAAGTAACGCACAGCTAACATATATGCTCATATACAACAGATACTTACTGTTTAAAATGATAGCTTAGTGAAAACAGTTTCCTTCCTCCGCCAAATATCCACTTGACACCACGCACGACATAATAGCCTCTTCTCATCACAAGGGAAGTCATTTATTTAGACTCAAACAACAAGGCACAAAGACTTGCAGCAAGCCAACACAGTAGTGGGCAGTAAGTCCCTGGAGGAAAATCTGTTGGAGGAACATCCTTGCATTACTGCTGTCCAGTTATTTCCATCTATACAAGACCTCTCTCTAAATGGGAGAACTGGTCACATTACTGTGTCAAAAACATATTAGAAATCACTGATAAATCCTGACAAAATCTTATAAATGTTCTGTAGCATTTGACTGAATAACACAATAACATGATTATTTTTGCTTGATCTGGCTACTGTGCTGGCACAGATCTCCACAATGAGGGGGTCCATGTTAAGCTTTACCACCTTTCCTATTCATCTCTTAATCATTGATCACTATCTCCTCATTTATACTAACCCAGACATTTTTCTCTCTGTCTCATGCTGATCTTCCAGTCGTGTTGAAGCATTACTGTTTGCAGTAAAACATTTAAACAGATTCATATCAGACTGTAGGCCTGGATAAAGTAATCTTTAAAAACGTATAGTCAAAATACAGGCTTGGTGACTTTAGCTCATGTTTATAGGTTAGTTAACAGTGAGCAGTTGGAACTGATCTGATCTGATATTTAAGTGTGATATTGATCATTATTGGTGTAGGTGAGTGTTGTGGCCATGCAGAAGGGTGAGAGACTGATGCCCTTTAAGACTCAATCAGGTGACACCCTGGAGATCCTGTACCTGGAGGAGCTCACTGCTGAGGTATGAGCTGCTGGTCTGTAATTCGCTGTCTCTGTACTAATGAGGACTGTATCCTCAAAGCGGTTCTGTATAATACCAAAAACCTTTCTCCCACCTGGCTGACAAACATGTTATCAGTTACTGTCAACGCTTCTGTTGTCGCAGTATTCTCTTTTTGAATACCTCTTTGAGTTTTATCAGTATTAGTAAGATTTAATGTTAAATCTTACTTTTTACAAATCAGTTATTTGAGTAAAAGGCTAAGAAATAACAGCCCATTCCCAGATTTACTAAGATGAATTGTCACTGCTGTTTCACAAAGAGGGTAAATTTATGTATTAGTGATACAAAAACAACCACCGAGCAATCAACTGGAAAACCATAACAATCACCTAGCAACAACCTGGGAACTACCATAAAACACCATAGTAACTGCTTAACAACACCTAAGCAACCACCTGGGATACCATAGCAACAACCTAGCTGCTATATTAACAGTGCAGCAACACCTTAGCAAAAATGTGGGCTACCATAACATCAAGCTAGCAACACCTTAGCAACTACTTTGGATACAATAGCAACAACCTGGCAAGCTTATCTCTTTTCTAGTTTCTAGTCTCTTTTATGAGTGTCTAGTACCAAAGTTATTGAGAACAGTGGAGTCCTTTTCGTGGTACAGTTCTAGCACCTCTTAAGGTCTACAGTTATTACAGTCTCTTTCACTATTTAAATGATATTGTGTTACAAATCAGAAATAACTAAAACTTAAAAGTATGAAATAGTATAAATTACAGCAGATTTTTTTTTTACAGCTGGTTATATTTGAGACTTTTCAGGGTTAACTGACATATCAGTGTTATTATATAGCAACTGTCGCTATGGTGGAGACACTCATAAATTTGACAAGATTCCAGGTTAGAGTGCATTTACAGCTACAGTGTTCCTGATAAGAGTTTGTTGGCGCGTGCGTGTGTAGGAAGTGTTTGCAAAAGAGCATCAGCTGAATAGTATGAAGACATGGGCTCTGAGGGCTGGTGGATGGTTCCTTATGTTCCTCGGCATCAGTCTGGCCACACGCATCATCTACACTCTAGGTAAAATGTCTACTTTTTCTTATAATTTGTAGGAATTTTGTACCCATACTGTTTTTGTGGTCAGCTGATGTACTATGTTAGCTTTATATTAGGATTATGTAAATATTCAGTCCAGAAAGTAAAAAGTCTCCCTAGGACTTTGTTCCAGCTGTCTGGTTTCTGTCGACCCAGTTTACAAAAATCATTTTGGTGTTCCCTGTGATGTTCACCCTACCATATAAGAGTTATCTTTTACTTGTGCTAAGAAGCTGGCACATGTGACCAAACAATTAGATCAAAATCCAGATGAGGAGAACATTCTGTGCCTGAATTATGCACCAACTTTGGGTCAACTTTTGGGTTTAACTCAGCTCAGAGACTCCAGGCTTGACCCAAAGTTGCATTCCAGACTTAACTCTGACTCAACTCCAGAGATTCTAGACTTGCTTCGGAATTGCACCTCAAAGATTCCAGACTTTACTCTGACTCGCACCTCGAAGATTCCAGACTTGGCTCAGACTTAACCTCAAAGATTCCAGACTTGACTTGGAATTGCATCTCCTAGATTCCAAATTGACGCGGACTACGCCAAAGAGAATGGACACAAATTTGTATCTCGAAGATTTGAGATTTCACTTTAGAACTATAAAGACTCCACCTGGACACCTTAAAGACTCCAGACTTGCTGCACGTCATAGATACATTGCAGCTCAAGAAAGGGGAATTTGAGAAATGGTACTGACTCTCCTGAAGTGCCTTGTGAGCATTGCTGTTCTATATGTAAACAAGATTTATTTTCTTTGCTCTCTGCAGTGGACTGGGTTCCTGTGCTGAGAGATCTGGTCTCTGTGGGTTTGAAGCTGTTTGCTCTGTGTGTGTCCTGCTGTCTCTCTCTGTTGACCATTGCTGCAGGCTGGCTGTTTTACCGGCCCCTAGTGGCCGGGCTGATAGCAGCACTCGCCCTCGTCCCTGTCCTCATTGCGCGCTCTCGAGCACCAGACAAAAAACACCAGTGACGCCGAAGAGAAGGACGGTCATTCCAGCTGTATAACTAAAGCCCTGAAGGTCTCTTTTTATTGGAAAGGCCTAAATTTACGTTATCTGGCTAACCAACAAATGTTGTTTTGTGAAACGACCCTCAGGTACATCACGCACTTTGATTTCAGCAAATAGGTCATATCCAAAAGCATTTATTTGTATATACACAGATCTATCTGTCCTCAAACAATATTGGAGAATTAGAAAGGGTCTAAAATTTTTCTATGCTCTTGTAAGAGATTTTGCTATGTGAGTTATCTGAGTGACTATCTACACGTGCAGTACTGTGTAAAAATCTTAGGCAGCAAGGAAAACTGTTTACAATTATGTATCTGGGCAGTAAGGGTGTTTTTGTCAAGTCAAGTTTGTTTTTGCTAGTAAAACGTAGAATTACAATACAAATAAAAATAATTAGTGGTCAGCAGACAGAATAATCCAGGATTTGAATGATAACTGTACATATTGGACAGTTTTGGAAGTATTTGGTAAGGCTACACACAGCCACTACACATTAGAGCTAGACAATATAACAATATATGTTGTTGTCGTAAATATAAATATTGTGACACATTATGCATCATGAGAATATCTTGAAGTATTACAATATTACATTTTTATAGCCCACCTCCACATCAAATCCCAATGGATTGCTTATTTATTTCATTTGTAACATTTGTGTTTTTCCATCAGATTCATGCTCACTGGCCACATAAACAGCTTACACATGTATATCTTATACACTTTATTAAAACATTATCAGTGAGTGCGTTATTGCATATTGTACTGTTAGACTAATCGCAAACAGATTTAAAAACAGTTAAAAAAAAGGGGGATGTTTAAGGACACAATTTTAGTTTTTTCTGTTGGTCACATTTATTGGGTTTTATTTATTGCAGTATTGATTAGCTGGGGATTTGGAAATGGTTATACACATTGACAATCACAAAACTACTTGTTGAATTAATTAGCATTTTTTGATAATTATTTATTAAGTGTTTTTCTGAGCGAGTAAACACATACTGACCGGATAAAAAGCTTTGTAAATATATTCACACAAACTTGGATCTAGTTTAAAGGGCCCATATCATGGAAATACCAAATTTCTGAAGTAGGCGTCTGAAGTAATCTGTAATCTGAGGCAACGTTTTTTGTAAAAAATGTAAAAAAGAACATCTACGAGAATGTCAAAGAGTTTCTCATTTCAGGAGCCGAAACTTCCACTCATAGCCCATGTTATTCAATTTGAGCTGATTTTGGAGCTTCATGGAAGACAAAGCAGAAGCATTCAGTGAGCTTGATCTGCTGTAAAGGTGAATTGGAAAAGTGAATGTAGCATTAAGGTCTTCATCTCTTTGTTCAGAAACTGCTTCTACACCAACTAGTTCATAGTCCAGTTTGAGCGGATTTTAAAGGTTCTGATTATTTGAGCGTTTGTGAAAGAAGTCAGTGAGTTTTGTTTCCAGCAAATGTTTGCAAAAATTGGAACAGCGTAAATAAAATAATCACCAGCTTGTTCAAAAATCATTTGGTGTGTGTATATACTGTCAGTTGAATAAATCACTTTCGGTTTGTAACGGCATTAAAGGATAAAAAGAGAGGGTAGAAAATTGTTCTGTAACAAGAACTGTGGTCACATTTGGTGAATAAAGTATTATTAGTTGACCTCAAAAACAAAAAATTAAATATATAAAAGGAAGGGTACAAGCATTTTAAAGACAGGTTGTAAAAATGACAGTTGTGTGTGAGCGAGATGCGGAGTGCTTTCATATGCGTCAAACCATGACAAGCTCCTCGAGCAGAGCTGTGCAGCTGTGCAGAGTTCGAGATTCTGTTTGGTCAAATGTTTTGAATTGTTTCTTTTTGCTTCAGGGTCTGTAGGAGTCTACGAACAGCTGTTTCCATCCATGCCCTTAACTAGCAATAAATATGTGTATTTTTTTTGGGGTTTTTTTGGTGCTTTTTTCCATCAGAATAGACAGATAATGTTTCATGAAATGTTCTTCCCTGCAAAAGAACAGTTTTGGTTAATTAATGGTAATGGTAGTTGTTTGATGTGTTTATCTTGGGCATATGGCAACTTCCCCATAACCTACAGTTTATTTATTAGGATTACTTTTTCCTTCACTGTAAAAGTTCTATTTTACATTTCGGTACATCCACCGACTCCACCGATTTTACAAAAATATACAGAATTGAACAAGTCGTTCAGAGTGGTTTGGTGTAAAACATTATGTTCTAGAGAAATTCAGAACTGTTCACAGTGTTGGTGATAGGAGCCAGACATCCCACCTCTTAAAACTCCCTCAGATGAATTTAGAACTATTTGCCACGTGTCTGCACACAGTGGAATTTGACCTCCTCATTTAACTCATCCATGCAGTGAAACACCCACATATACACACACCCAAGTGAACATTCACACTTTCCCATAGCAGTGGCCAGCCCTATCCACAGAACCCACAGTCGGGGTTTAGGTGCCTTGCTTAAGGGCACTTCAGTCGTGTCCTGTTGGTCCAGGGGATCGAACCGGTGACCTTCCGGTCCCTTCAGCCCACAGCTGCAGGATGGTTATGAATATTTCCTCATAGTTTTGGTTTTAAAATCTATTCATGGTGGAGGGATACATGCAGGGTGCTGTGATGCAAAATCCCCAGAGAAAACATTTCTCACTTTTTTTACCATCAACATTGTGTATAAACACACATGTAGATTTTTTTCAAACCGGTGGTTTTGAAAAAAGTAAAATGTCTATTTTTGTTGTGGACATGGGGACCCTTGTTCCTATCCACCACCACTGTAAAGAAATCTGAACCATTCCACACCAAACCACTTTGAATTACTCTGTTAAGGCCTGAATTAGTCAGCATCTTTGAATTGGTGGAATTTCCCTTAAAGGAGCTTACTGCATTTAGAGACGCAGTGTCTTTACTGGGTCAAACAAACAAAAATGTAGTCATTTGCAGCATTCTCAAAGTTGCCAACAGTTTCCAACACCTACACATCAACAAATATGTTGCCAAAAATTGTTCAGATGGACAGAGATAGTGAATGTGATGCCGATCTCACATGTCTTTTTTTAGGTTTTCAGTTGTTGTGTGGCATAAATTAAGGTCAATTTGGGTGTAAAATGTCCAGTTATGTCAGCTATTTTTTTTTTTAATAAACAAAAGCCAAAAGCTTTTTCCTAAACTCAATTGTCTTGCGCTGAAAAATTTCCTGCTCAGTATCTTTATGAATGTAGCTCCAAAAGAATAATTCAAAACAGCCACAAGCTTCTTAAAAAGTTTTTTTAATACACAAAGATACCAAATTAGGTTTCTGTTTGTTTTGAAAAAAAATAAAATAAAAAAAAAACACCAAAGAAAGAAAAAGGAAAAAGAAAGAGTTTCAAGTCTTGTCCAAGTGTATGCATTCCAGAAGACACAAACGTGAGTGTTTTCTGTATTGCACATTGGTCCTGATCATCTTTTTCGTCTTCATTGCATATTTGAAAAATCCGAAATAACTGCATGGGCTATAGGTCACAGTGAAGGACAAAATGCACCAATACAAGTAGCTCGGTTAAGCAGACACGACTCGGAACGTTAACTGGCATACCCATTTTTACCGTTGGCTCGGTGTGAGATAGTATGGCAAATTCAATCGTTTTGTGTAAAGTACAATAAACAGCGTTGCTCCTGATTTCGCCTCTTTAAATACTGACAAAAAAAACTTCCATAACTAGCTGTACTGGTTTCATTTTTAAAAGACGTTAAAATAAAAAGCGGTTTACGTTTGAGCACAGTCATTTCAGGCTGAGGAACCAGTTGTGGATGGGGTACGCTGCCCCTTCCTTCCTTTCCCCCACAGAACGAGTGCAGAGTCCTGTCCATTTACAGTAGAAGGCATTTAGTGCCCTTCTTGCCCTTTCTGGCCTGCAGCGCTGCCCTGGTGGCCATTTCAAACACCTCCCTCACGCCATCCTTCGTCTTAGCAGAGCACTCCATGTATCCAAAGGCATAAATTCGGTTGGCCATGTCTCTGCCCTCTTCTGGTTTGACGGGCTCCTGCAGAGAAAAGCAGCAGAAATTTCAGCCTGAACGAAAAATTATTACTGATTCTCTTCCTGTGCTGAGCATCAAAACAGCAAAAATTTAAAAATGTAATATTCGGGCAGAGCAGGTAGGGAAAAACAGGCCCATGGTATATAAAAATGGTCCCATTTTTAGCAACTAACCCTAAGCACAATTTCTACCAGGGACAGAAAGAAAATCTGGTGATATAATACACATTATGAAACATGCATTCTGATTTAATATTGTAAGGAAGATATTGCATTTTTTCGTAACAATTTTTTAGAAAAACTATCATAGTTGAAAAAAGTAAACACAACCATTTGGAAAGGTTTGCTAATGGTACGCTACTTGTTTCTGTTGCCTAAAGATGGATTGCAGCACTGCTGCGTAGCATCTAGGGGTTTAAATAGTTACATTTAACTACTAATTAGTAATTAATACTATGATTTCGAAAATTGACACAGAATCGCAAGACATAATTCTGTGATACCTTGTATCAAATTTTTCACAGCCCGATTAGAGGCAATTGTGTGGCTGCTGAATAACTCAATGATCAAAAGCTGCCACTGAAGCCAAACCCCCCCAACTCTCTTTAAAATGACTGCAAAATACCACACTGACACAATGTCATTAATGTGCGATCGTCTCAATATTTCTAACACGACTTCAAGGCAGCACTGTTGCCCTAAATGATGAGTCAGTTCTTGCTGTTAAAGTTAGCTAGCCAGAAACAGCCAAGCGTAGAAAATGTGTCATTTTCATGTTTACATCTGGCATATCAACATGTAATATATTGTATCTCTTCGATATTAAAGCTACACGACTTAACAAAGCACACTGTAAACTGTAGGCTATCCTCAGAGCCCAGTACAGCTCTGTGCTTGACAGCCAAGCTAACAAGCTACTATTTCTAAACATTGATTCATGAACATGCAGGTGAATTGCTGACCTAAGTTTAATCAAAGACTCAGCGATATACGGTCACATACAATGACAGTGGTGAATTCAAACTCAGTTCTATGATCATTGTAATTTCTGCTAGCTTTCATATTTATAACAGTATGCGAGTGATAAACTAACACTTGTGCATAAAAACATGTAAGTCATTATTTTAACATTAAGCAGTCTCATTTACAAAATAAGAGCTAATAACCCTTATTTTTTTCTAACTTTGAATTTGAATCAGGGTTGGATAACATGACAATACATATTTCTATTTTATTAAATACACCTTTGTATCTACACTCATTGTCCATTATATCAGGTCTACTTATCATCATATAAGTGCACTTTGTACTTATACAATTACAGACTGTAGTACATCTGTTTCTCTGTATACTTTGTTACCCTGTTCTTCAATGGTAAAGACCCCCACAAGGCAGATCTATATATGGTCAGTACTTGCAGAACAGTGACCAAAAGCATGTTTTATTATAATGAGAGTAAAATTAGTCCAGTTTAACTGGATTTAGTGCAGCAAAGTTGTATAAGCACTGAATAATAATGATGCTGTTCCAGCTGATCAGATGTCAGAACAAATACCAAGTTTCTAGGAATTATTGCAATATTAGAGCTATACTAATTTAAATATCAGCTCACATCCAACAGAGTTAGTCAGCTATCAAAGTCCGCAGAATCGTACCTGCTTCATCTTCGCCAGCTCACGGCGGGTGTGCTCGTCGTTACGCAGGTCCTTCTTGTTGCCAACCAGGATAATAGGGACGTTTGGACAAAAGTGTTTCACCTCAGGAGTCCATTTTTCTGGAATGTTCTCTATGCAAACAAATATAAATGTTGTAGTATAAAGAATTTTGCTTTATTACTGAGAAATATTTGTTCTGACTGAGAAGTGCTGCTTAACTGGGGTTCAAATCTCTGACCTCGCTTATATCACAGATTGAATTCCAAAACATATAGGGGAAAATGTTTATTTACAAACGTAGTAGTACATCAGTTAAAATAAATAAATAATGAAAACATTGTAAGCTTTTCATTGGGTTCACAAAAACAAGCCATATTTTTTTTATTACAGCCATATGTGCACATAATTAATTTAATAATATTAATTAATGAGAATTTTTTTAAACATTCATACAAAACGCAGTACAATATTAACAATTCTGAGCCCATTATTTTGCTAGACATCAGTAGATTATTTACTATGCTTAATAGTCAAAAAAATAAACATCAAATGCTCAAATCTAAAATATATATATATTCTACATTGACTTGATTTTATTTAGTGTAACATTTTTCACATTTTCAAAACTGTCCATTATAAGTTATAACAAATAATAAGTAAACGCTCACCAAGACTGTCAGGGCTGTCGATGGAGAAGCACATCAAGATGACGTCAGTGTCTGGGTAGGAGAGTGGACGTAGCCGATCGTAGTCCTCCTGGCCGGCTGTATCCCACAGTGCAAGCTCAACCTAACATCAATGACACACAACAGAGTTATCAGACAATGCAGCAAACACACTATCCCCACTTTCTGACAGTGTTAATTTCGTTGACGAACTACTTTTGGCATAGTTTGTCAACTAACCTTTTTTTCATGACGAAAACGAGACGGCGACTGAATAAAAACTACATAAAAGGATAAAAACTATGACAAAATTAATTGACACATTAGTCAACGAATAAAAATGAGACGAAAATGTTTGGCAGGGCAACATGCAATCAGAGCTGATTTTGTTTTGTGAAAGGCAGGGACAAGTTAGGAAAACATCCAATCATAACCGCTTCGGCGTGTATTGAGAGGTGGGCTAAGCAGGGTAGCCATCCAATCAAACGCACACTTGCACAAATTTGGTCTAAACCCGGGAAGACCATACAAGCCTGTGAACTGTTGTTACTCATGATGGAACCAAGTTGTCTAGACAGTGTCAGCAGAGAGAAAGAGGGTTTAGCGTTTGTGTTTAGAGAAGATCACCACCGCGCTGGACCTCAGCTCTCCAGCACCACTGTTAGCTAGCTTTACTGCTGCTAACGCTAGCTTAGCCTTTCGTAATCCTAGTCCTGAAAGCACACTGCCCTGTACATTTCAGAGCGTGTCCTGCTGTAAACACTGTTGGTTTTATTGGTCAGATTAGGTATGTGGGAAGCAGGGGAAACGCTATATGTGCAGGGCAGCGTGTACGGACCAGAATCGGGAAATAGCTGGCTAACTCCAACCATCTGTGTTTGATTATCATATCCCAAAAGGCTTCGTACATGAAAGAAGTTTTATTTACAATTTATCAGTACATGTAATGTGCAGTGTGTACCTCTAGTAAACACTGTGACCTAGAGATGTGTGCATTCATTGATTTACTGCTTTGCTAAAATGTATTTTAATTGCACAATTAAAAATAAATAAATAAAAAGGTGATACAAGGACAAAATAACAGTTTCTCTTCTTGTAAGCATATATAATGACATAAATAATTCAAGGGAACTGAAAAAAAAACAGTTACATTTTACACCCTTCATATTTTAGTTGAATGAATCGACTGTAGATTTAGTTGACTATGTTCTTATGATTAGTCAACTAAAACTAAAAAAAACATTTCAGATGACTAAATTGTGACTAAAACTAAATTACATTTTCATCATAAGACTACGACTAAAACTAAATCAAAATTTGCTGTCAAAATAAACACTGCTGTCTGAATACCAGGCAGGAAGCAGTAAAGGTATAAAATAACTCTTTTCATAACTCTTCTGAGTTGAGGATACAGTTTAGGACAATGCACCATACAGAGCTTCACCAAAACATAACCTTTATTTATTTATTTTTTGAATTGTACCTGTGAGTGGAAGGAAGATCTTGTACATGTTTATAATCTTATAATATTTTTTATATAAATGTATAAAATAATGTGATTTTCTCCTCTTCATCCCTTCTTATATTTTTATTATAAGATTCTGGTGGTGCTTGCCAGGCCATTATTGTAAACAAAACATCTTTTAATGGCTTGTCTGAGTGAATTAAAGGCTAAATTCAAATAAAAGATAGACATTATTGTTACAAATGTTCCTTTAGATTTAATAGCTAATTGCAGTTTTTATGTTTTTATATGTAATGTAATCACAGGTGACTATTGCAAAATAGTCCTTTTGTAAACATAAAGCACTTTTGCCTGTCATAGCTTTGCTCTTACCAAAAACATGATTTCCCATATTTTTGGGTCAGTTAAAATACTTAGGTTGTGACTTTTATGACACTTCCTAACTGTATATAGCATGACCTTTTCTGTGAAAAATGCAAACCATTTTATAAAAAAGTGCAATCTGTTGTCTGTTTTGTGTGACAGAGTGGACACATTGGGCCTGGCACACAAAATCACTACTCCTTGTATTAACCTTATTTATAATAATTTCAAAGTTTACAATTTTGAGCACACTCACTGACCAGATACAGCCAACGTGTCTAATACTTTTGCACAGTACTGTCCATACAGACAGACATATTAATACAGTATTTTAATGCTCCAAACTGCTTGAAAAAAACCCATTTCATACTCAAGTGGCACTGACTAAAAGAAAACTATATAAATGGTAAGGTGTGGCTTAAATATAATACTGCTGTAGTAATTTCTTGGGGAAGTAAGATAGGATCAGGCATTATCCATGACCAACTTCCCAGAACACAAATTTGTCATTATGTCCTGAGATGACCTGGAGTAAGATGAATTCGTCCTACTTTACCTGTTTTCCATCCACTTCTATGTCGGCCACATAGTTTTCAAACACTGTAGGCACATAAACCTCGGGGAACTGGTCTTTGCTGAAGACTATGAGGAGACAGGTCTTTCCACAAGCCCCGTCTCCAACTATCACCAGCTTCTTGCGGATTGCTGCCATTTCTAAAGTGACAGAAACAAAAAATTGTTAGCAAAGCCAAACAAACATACTGTACATACTCTTCCGTTGACATACCTACATACAGCTATATAAACATGCAGATCCACCTGTGCATAAAAGAGAGTCGATGTGTGGTTGCTTCTACGTGTACAAATAACATGACTGAGAGCAGAATGTTTAAAACAGTCATCAAAAAATACGACAACTGCAATGAGAAATGAAGTGTATTGACACTGTGCTGTGTAGTGTCTTTGTTTATAAAGCCAGCTAAATGACAGGCCAATCCCAAACAGTCAGTCAGATTTACATTTTCATATTGACTTCCACATCTTTGCAGACAAATGAATGTGGTCAGATCATCAGACTACAACATAATATACACAGATTACAGAGAATATCTACTACTATTACTAAAACCTAGCACATATCAAGCGTAACGTTAACTTACCCATAATTACCTAGCCAGCAGGCTAACGTTAGAAAGGAAATCTAAAATAATTAATCTAAAACAGCACACCGTTTATAATTAACTGACTTTATTATGCTGTCTAAAACATAAACAAACTCTTTAAAAATCTAGAATGCTAGAAAGTTCCTTTCCCACTTTGCAAGAATACACGACACCCGGAATGAGAGTTATTTAGCTTAGCTACAGTAGCTTAGCTCTAGTTACTTCTCGGCTTCAGAAGCGGAAGTCTGGATTCAACACCGAAAATAAACGATTTGCTACGAACAAAACTCCCATTTTCAGAGCGCTGGCCAGACACGGTGATGCAAACATCTATATTAAACTCTTGTAGTCAGAAATGAGTGAGACGAATCCCGTTTTTTACCTTTGTGTTTGAGGCTTAGCGAGTTTTTTCCGGTCTCCCACCCTGAAGGCTAAGCTGGCTGTTATCCCCGCACACAGTGAAGCAAACCGTGTACTCGTACAAAATGTCCGCCATTTAGACCGCGCTTCAAAATAAAAGTCTCAACAACAAAAAAGTTTTAAGTGTATTTTAATTTAATTTTTTCACGATTAAGACATATAATTACATTACATATAAAATCATTCACACGATGAATTTAATTTAAACACCTAACAGGCAACAAGGGACCCTTATTTGTTTGAGTGTTAGCTTGTCCTTACTAGCATTAGCAAATCCATACAAAAAGCGCTGTTGGTTTTGCGAAACATTGAGTGCAGCGAAAGTAAAAGTACAATAAATAAGCAGCTCATAAAACTACTTAAACCTCCTGTCCAGTTTAACAGAAGTAGTGTTCCTGGTTGAAACCAATCTGATGCCTGTTTCCTCATCCAAAAGTAAACATTATGTTTTTTGTCCATTTATTTCCAATTCAATTAATAATCAAAATTCACTCCTCATAGATGATTACTTATACGTTTATTATATAAATTTACTAATTTTGTTATACAAAAATATTTTTCAAAAAGTTATATTTTGTACACTAGTGACAAGAAGACATTTAAACATTAGTTTTATTTATTCTTATTTTCATTAGACCAACTGACCCTTTTAGTTCAAATCACACAAGATGAGCCACAAGTATTATTTTAAAACTCATTTTCTGTAATATTTGATCAAAAGAGAAAGAAAACTCTCTCTGTATGTGTGTGGTTGGTTGGGAGGGATCATCACAATGCGTCTTGCGTTTGACAAGAAAAATGGTTTCAGTCATAATTCTAAAAAAAAAGGCTGTGATAGAAACCAGACATCTGCCTCTGTATGAAGCTATTACATAAAGTATTTATAACCACTGCCTGATTGTCTGACTTGTTGTTTTATGATAGTTCTGCAAATATTTCGGCTTGAAAATCCATTCATGGTGGAGGGAAAAAGGCAGAGCACTGTGAGGCAAAATAGTCCCCTAAAAATTCCCCACTAGTTTACCATAATTTAATATAAACTGAAAAAATGTGTAGGAATCACTCTGTCTCAAACACTTAATTATGCAGAACTAACAGAACTAAAATAGTGGTATGTGGCGTATTCCCATAGATCAATACGATTTTTATTTAACATTAGCTTTGTCAGTAGAGTCCTCAGCAGATTCCAGCGTGTGTTCACCAGCCGCGCACACCATCCTCTCCTTCAGCTTCTTGTTGGAGCTGATCATGAGGAACGGGCTTAGCGTGGCGTAGCAGGATGAGAAAAACACCCTCATATCCGCCACTACGGCCGGCACCTGGGCTACGGTCAGCATGTAGATCCAGATCACGTTGTCTATGCCGAAAAACACAGCGTAAAGGACCACTAGCATGACCACAGTCTTAGCTGCCCGCATTTCCATGGAACTTCCTTGGGAACGACGGATGGACCTGACTTGCCGGCTGTGTTTGTGCAAGAGGACAAGAATGTACCCGCTAGAGCCTAGCATGAGGCCTACAAAGGCGAAATCTCGGGCAGAAACAGCTGCACCATTGATCACGTAAGACAGATTGTCACGGAAGTCAACGTGACAGAAGCCCAGGTTAAGTGTGAATGCAGGGACGGTTCCGTTACGAGGGGCTATGGAGAAAAAAGGAGCTGCAATACAAACAGCCATATTAAGGAGCCACAGGCCTGCGAAGGTGGGCACAACTAGCTGGGGCAGCCTGGCTTTTAACTTGGCCAAATGTGGCCCGACTGCAGGAGCAATAGTCAAGGCCTGGAAGACGCTTAGCATGCAGGTCAGACAGACAGAGAGTGCCCGGCTAATTCGATAAGTGTAAATGACCACTTTGCAGCCAGGGTCGTCCAGCAGGTGGCGTAAGCCGAAGACGGTCATGGTCTGGGGGACTCCGCGGGTTAGCAGCAGCATCAGGTTAGCGAAGGCCAAGTGGGCCATTATTCTGTCCACTGGCTGCAGCTGCGGCTCCATAAAGGCAATGTGACTGTAGGCCGCCAGCACCAGCACGTTACCCATAATGCCCAGCCCCGTCTGCAAGAGGAAGGAGACGCCTTTGATGGTGATGCAAAGATCCATGGAGCCAAATCTAAGTGGAAGATTTGATGAAAAGATGTACAACAATTAAGCAGTGAAATGAGTTTTTAAAAAGCTAACGCAGAAGAAATATGCAATAGTAAAGTATACAATATACCATAAGTACACAATAAGGAATGCCTATTAGCATTACATGTCAGACAATTGAAATATAACTGGTTCTTGACAAAAATAAAGAATACAGTTCTTTTATATTTTAAAATTAGACTTTTTTCTCATTGTTTTGCAGATATTATCCAAATATTGTTAGCATTAGCATCATATAACAAATAAGCCAATGTAACAGTTACAAAGACACTATGTTAACATATTTGGGATTTTTTTCTATACAATAATACTGAAAAAGACAATACAATTCCAGTATAATTATCCTGTTTCTCACATCAGTACATTCAGACAACTGTACATTGACTATATAAAAATAGACTCACACCTCATTGTTTTGCTAACATTATGCATTCATACTGTTAGCTTAGCATTGCATAACAACCAATAAACCAGCATCAGTAAAGACAGTGCAACTGCAATGTAATTATTCTATTTTTGTAAACATTTACAATAAAAACATATTTGCATGTTTTCTAAATAAGAAGTGGCTATAAAAAGTGGCCTTTTACCTCACAAATATTATGCAAATATTTTAAGAATAAATGTTACATGACAGACCAGTGCAGCAGTGATAAAGGAAATTCCAACATAAATATCATGTTTCTTGTTTCTCAATACGGAACATAGTAATTTTGTTTTTCATTGTTTTTCAAGTGCTATGCAAATGTTGTTAGCATTAGCATTACATGACAGATTAATCAATTGAACGTGAAGAAAGACAATGTTTGTTTGTCATAATTACAAACAGTAATATCTGGTTACGTACCTGAAGCTTCTTGTTACACCGGCCTACTGGCATTTGTAGGCAGCTTTGCAGGCGGTGAGTAAAGTTTTCTTGATTTATATGGTCTGCCATTCCACTGGGGGTTGTCGAGATCCACGCAAACTGGAAAAAACATCAGATTCAAAGTATCCATGGAAACTAATGGCGGACACACCTACTAAACATTTCAGTTTCCAATTTGCAAGGAAAACAACAAAGCTCATTTAGTGCTTCAGTACGACTCGAAATCAAAAACACAGAGAAAGCATGAATGTATATAATTTTATATAAATGTATAAAATGTAATGAAATTGCTTTAGGTATATGGGCCAGTAGTAAAACTCATATATTTTACTTTAGTTAACACATTTCTTTAATATAAATATACTACACCATGTCTCACATAGTTTATTAGACGATTTTTATTGGTCATGAGATGATTATTTGATTCATTTTAATTTATCTATAAGCTCTAAATCTTCTGACTGTCACTTTTTGCTCTTGTTATGTTTATATGTTAATGACCTACTTGGGCTGTAAACTGTATTTACTCACTGATGGCCTCAGCCCAATAAAAAAATCTTTATTTATTTATTATATATATTTTAAATATCTAGCCTAAGAACTATTTTATAACTATCAAGTAAATTGTTATTTTTTAGCATTGCTCTCCAGTGTACCCAGACACATTAATTAGGAGATCCTGTGGGGTCTTGGTATCAGGATACTCTGCTGATTTCCCTCAGGAGTATATCTAACCTTAAATGAAAACACATCATTACGCAGATGAGTGCACGTTTACTTTCTGCTCTGGAGTTTCATTATATGGTTATTTTTAGCATCACAAACATCCTCTGCCTTTTCCCACCTTAAGGGGCAGAACCAGGAGTTTACACTGACAGTACACGCCTACACATGCCTAAACAAGGATTTTGGATGTAAGGTGGGCCTTAAGTGCCAACAATATGGTAGGTTAATATTGTTTATGTGGTTATATGCAGTTTTAATATCATGAAAATCAAAATAAACAACCTAAAATAGTCAATTAACTAATTTAGATGCTTTGAGTATTTCTTGTCTGTCAGGTATTGTATGTACCTTTGTCAAAACATGTTATAATTCTTTTCTGTTCATGGTGAAAGTCACATTAAAGCCTTTAGAGGAGCAAATCTGTAAGATTATGTTGAATTCATGTTCTAAAAAAATAGGTGCCAACATATCACCAGACACCTCTGGTGCCCAACCCAATAGTAAGAAATAAGGGAATGTATAGGGAAAAAACAAATAAACAAATAAAAGTTAAAAAATAAGTACTACAATAATGTATCATGCATTTCCTTTTGTTTCTAAAACACAATTCATTATTTGTTGTATTATTTTGCGTATGCGTACATTTTAAATAAACACTGGTTAGTGAGCTATTTTTTTAGCATCCAGGTTGCCCCAGCCATCTGTAACGCCACATCCACCCTATCGCTCAGCATGAGCTAGTCAGAATTTCCGTGTAGTTCAGAATTTGATGTTTCCGTAGTGGTAGTTTAAAAAAGAGCTTCATATCTCAAGACCAAAGTGGCCAAAATGGCAGTTATTATATAAAATACGTATATAAATATTTATATTGGCATTAAAATGCCATCAGAATGGTTTGATTATGGTGAGGATATTGAGTTTGCTTACAAACATACCTAAACTTAAAAATCCTCCACGTTTATTAGCCTACTGTGTACCAGCTTGTATACAATGGTGATGAACTCGGTGTCCAGACCACAGCTGCACTGTTATTACAAAATGGTGTACAAGCTCAAAAACAGACACTGTTACAGAGCAAAGATGTCAAAATGATATGCTATCTAAACTCTGGGGACTCATTAGTTAAACACAGATGAGGAACATTACGGTATGAACTCAGTAATTAGATCATCAGTAATGGGATTAGTGCCTTGGTGTTCTGAAGGTGCTACAAATAGTATGTTTTTTTCACTACAATGCTAACACAGCAGAAGGCTAAACTGTCTTTAGCTTTTAATTGTTTATTTCAAACATGGTTGCATTACCCAATAACGACTGATCTTATTTTAAAAACCCCAATTTTGCGAGTGTTTCCCAAAAGCCTTCTTAGTCTCCAAACTTACAAACTAGTTTCAAGTAGCTCTTTGTTGACTAACAAACACGTCTGTGCTGAATAAGCACTGCCACCAATTTACCAATTTAAGTTTTCTCATTATTGTGCCACAAATGTATCGTTATGTAAATATTTATAATAAAAAAGAACAACAAATAAGGATTTACTTTACTTTTATGTAAAAAGTACATGAAAACATTTTGCCTCCAACTGTTGTCTATAGCACGCTGAGCCTATATATGGGTACACAATTTTTCTCAGGATGAACTAAAAGCTAAATTGCTAGGAACATGCCTTGTAACAATGCCTATACTGTTCATCACATACTCGCTTTTGTCAGTGTTCCAGTGTTGGAATCACAGGAACAGCGTTATCCTGGTTCATATCTTACCTTAGTGATCGCTTTCAGTTTGTAAAGATAAATAATGTATCATCTAACACTACAAAAGTGAAATATGGCGTTCCACAAGGTTCTGTTTTAGGTCCTCTGTTATTTACACTATATATGCTACCATTAGGCTCAGTTATAAATAGACATGGAATTAGTTTCCACTGTTATGCCGATGATACACAACTGTACATATCAGCCAAACCAGATGACAAATCCAGATTAAATAAGATAGAAGATTGTGTAAGAGATATTAGACTTTGGATGCTACAGAACTTCCTTCTTTTAAACCCAGACAAAACGGAAGTTCTCCTCCTCGGCCCAAAGGCTGCTCGGACTAAATGTTCAGATTTAATGTTAAATCTTGCTGACTTCTCTGTAGTTCCTGGTTCAGTAGCCAAAAATCTTGGTGTAACAATAGACTCAGATCTGACATTTAATCAACACATCGGTAATATTACAAGAACAGCGTTTCTTCACCTACGAAACATTTCAAAGTTAAGAAATGCATTATCTGTGTCTGATGCTGAAAAGTTAGTGCATGCCTTTATAACCTCAAGGCTAGATTATTGCAATGCATTATTGTCAGGATGCTCCAGCAGGAACCTGAATAAACTTCAGTTAGTTCAGAACGCTGCAGCTAGAGTACTAACTAAAACCAGGAAATTCGATCACATCAGTCCAGTTTTATCAGCGCTACACTGGCTTCCTGTTAAATTCCGTATCGACTATAAAATTCTATTACTGACGTATAAAGCCCTGCACGGTCTCACACCAGAGTACCTGCAAGATCTTATTTCCTATTATGAACCGCCACGTTCACTCAGATCACAGGATGCTGGTTTTCTAATAGTTCCTAAAATTCAGAAGACTACAATGGGGGGAAGAGCTTTTTCCTACAAAGCCCCAAAATTGTGGAATAATCTCCCAGTTAATGTTCGGGACTCTGACACAGTCTCAATATTTAAGTCTAGACTGAAAACATACTTGTTTAGTGTAGCTTTTGGTTATTAATCTTCTCTTTTAGATAAAGGCAGGAGATCTGGGGGTTCTTGGACACAGAGGTTTACGGTAAACTGAGATGTTGGTGCTGTTGTTCCACCACTTCACGCGATCACACAGGTTTGTTGATGGTGGAGTGGGGGGACCCCAGTGTCTCAGGGTACTCTCATGTCCATGTTACCTTCTGGTTCTCTCCTTTTAGTTTAGGCTGTTATAGTTAGATCTGCCGGAGTCGCCAGCCACACTCTAAAATTCTGAAAATTCATATTCTCTACAGTCATACTCCCGAGCCCAACTAACTCTCTCTCTTTACTCTTCCTGAGGAAATGACTGTCCTCCTGTCTGTTGAAGGCTGTTGAAGGACTGATCATCGGGCCATCACCCCACCATCACCAGCCAGCTCACCTGTCCATTTACTGCTACACCCTCAGTTACATCACTGTGCCATCCAGATGCACCAGCACTGAGATAGGATGGGACTGTTTCAGCTCACGCCCACTTTACATAAAGACTCAGTCATAGACTGCCTCAGCCAGAGACTGCCTCAGTCATACACTGCCTCTATCTGTGCAGCTTCTAAAGCTTTGCTATCCAGATTTCAAACAGAGGCTCCTTTCTTTGGTATTTAGTTCAAACTGTAAATACTGTTTGACCAGAGGAGGATGGGTCTCCCCTTGTGAGTCTGGTTCCTCCCAAGGTTTCTTCCTCCAGTTGAGGGAGTTTTTCCTTGCCACTGTTGCCTCTGGCTTGCTCACTGGGGGATATATGTTATAACTGTTTTCAAAACTCTGTAAAGCTGCTTTGAGACAACATCATTGTAAAAAGCGCTATATAAATAAAATTGACTTGACTTGACTTGACTTCCTCTTGGTAATTTATATGTGTACATAATGATCAGTCAGTTTGATTGGTAAAGGGATAACAAGCTTAGTTAGCCAATGTGTAATATTTTTTTGGAAAATAATATATGTATTAATTTACTACTATGACTGTGAAAGAAAATTAATTAAATTAATGTAAATTTATATGTGTATATCAACAATTAAAGTATTGTACTTTAAGCAGTTAAAACTGTTTGTTTCACATGATTACGATGATTCCAAACTTAAAATAAAGTAAAATGTACATTTACGAGCAGTATTGAACTCAGGACCTTCAGAGTAGCAGGCAGTTTGCTTCCCACTCCACCATGATACAGGCAAACACCTGTTTATTCTAGTAGTTAACTGTTTACATAATTCAAGCTGTTGGATATGACATTTGTTGACATTGGATGTCATTTCCGTGATGCAGTTACGCTTTCAAAAGTGATTTTAAATCTTCATGAATTCATGTTCGTATAAATACGTGTAGTTGCCATGCACAGAACAATGCGTTTTTAAAAGGATGATTACCGGCCTATTCTGTTTTTGAGACAGAATTGCTTGTGAACTTCAAGTTAAGAAGAACTTATCGAGTTACGAGTGGGTCGGATTACTCTTACATTTACGAATGACTTTACATACTATGTTAGTTACGAAGGCTGTCGGAAAACATTCGTAATTTTAATAATGTTCTTAGGTATAAAGTTACGAAGTACTTAGCATTACAAACGTTTTGGGAAATGCACCCCAGATGTTTATTGTCAGTGCCATTGAATTAGCAGATTTATAATAATCTGTATGGTACCGATGTTAGATATACAGTATAATTCTGTCTGATTTACAGCTAGCTATTAAATTTACATTGCTGGCATGCTGGGACCTGTCCTTTCTTCTAGCTTGACCATGTTTTCAAAGTGACAATTTCAAATACAGTTAAATGTGTTTTGTTTTTTGCACTGTTATTATTTCTAGTGACCCTTGACTCTTGGTGTAGTCATTTTTGGTAACATTCAAAATATAGTTTATTTAAATAAAAAAATACACCTTCCGTTGAAATTTATTCAGTGAAATTCAGCATACAAATGTCAACATGGCAGCTAACACTGTCAGCAGAACTAAAGTATGTACTTTAAATAATATTAGCTTTAACAGACAAAAACATTGATTTGGTTAAATCTATAACACTACAACATTTAAATCTGTAACTATTAATATATAAAGCAAGTAGTAAACTGCCTTAGGAAAGGTATGAATGTTGGTTTTTACTCATTTCACTATATTAGCTAGCTTGGTGCTAACAATATAAAACCTTACCACTTTGTGGCTTGAACGTCAACGCTTGTGGAGTCCTGCAGCATGTCTTCAACATGAGCCTGAGTCTCCAGAGGGTCCCTGTGATGTGGAAGACGTCCTGCATTGTTCCTGTGCCAAAGACTCCGCGGCCCAGTGACATCAAGGACTACAGGCCAGTGGCACTGACGTCCCACATCATGAAGACCATGGATGAGACCTTGTCCTGGATCAGCTCCGGCCCATGGTCCAGCCACTTCTAGACCCCCTCCAGTTCGCCTACCAGCCCCATCTGGGAGTTGAGGATGCCATCATCTACCTGCTGAACCGAGTCTACGCTCACCTGGATAAGCCAGGCAGCACTGTGAGGATCATGTTCTTTGACTTCTCCAGTGCATTTAACACCATTCAGCCTGCACTTCTGGGTGACAAGCTGAACGTGATGCAGGTAGACGCCCCCCTCATGTCCTGGATTGTTGACTACCTACTGGCACACCACAGTATGTACGTCTGCAGCACTGTGTGTCGGACAGAGTGGTCAGCAACACTGGAGCCCCGCAGGGAACTGTCCTCTCTCCCTTCCTCTTCACCCTCTACACCACTGATTTCAACTACTGCTCAGAGACCTGCCACCTTCAGAAGTTCTCTGATGACTCTGCACTAGTTGGATGTATCAGCAGGGGTGATGAGGATGAGTACAGGGCGATGGTGAACGACTTTGTTGCGTGGTGTGAGCTGAACCATCTGCAGCTCAACGTGACAAAGACAAAGAGCTGGTGGTGGACCTGAGGAGGGACAAAACACAGGTGACCCCTGTTTCCATCAGGGGGGTCAGTGTGGACACTGTGGAGGACTATAAATATCTGGGCGTGCACATTGACAATAAACTGGACTGGGCTAAGAACACTGACGCCCTCTACAAGAAGGGCCAAAGTCGTCTCTATTTTCTGAGGCGTCTGAGGTCCTTCAACATCTGCAGGACTATGCTGAGGATCTTTTATGAGTCTGTAGTGGCCAGTGCCATCCTATACGCTGTTGCATGCTGGGGCAGCAGGCTGAGGGTAGCAGACGCCAACAGACTTGATAAACTGATCCGCAGAGCCAGTGATGTTGTGGGTGTGGAGCTGGACTCACTGACGGCAGTGTCTGAGAGGAGGATGCTGTCTAAGCTGCAGGCCATCATGGAGAATGGCTCCCACCCTCTTTATCACACAGTGATGAGACGCAGGAGCACATTCAGTTCAAGACTCATTCAGCCAAAATGCACTACAGAACGCCACAGGAGGTCATTCCTACCAGTGGCTATCAGACTTTATAACTCCTCTCTTAACGTACGACACCTCTCACATGTACAGTGATACCAGTAGAACAATAATTTAATTATGTATGTAAGAACTCAAATGTGCAATAACTTTCCTACTTCTAAACTCTTACTGCTGTATACAGTATATCTGTACTTATTACTATAGCCACAGTCACTTTACATTTTATTATTCTATTGTATTATAAGACTTATATATGTGTAAATATTACAAATTTCTTTTATGTTGTAAATTATTATTAGAGTGTATATTCTTCTTCTGCTACTGTAAAAACTGCAATTTCCCCCTGGGATCAATAAAGTATTTCTGATTCTGATTCTGATTCTGAAACACTACTTGGACTTCCATTACAGGTTAGCTATATTAGCCCCATAACTTTGATGCTAAAACTACACAAGTGAACTTCAGACACCAAACATTTGGGGTTAGAGGGAGAAAATGGGATTTTTTTTGATGAACTAGGCCTTTAAAAGATCACATCCAGCTGTCAGCAGTGGGTCAGTCAGGTGTAGATCATTCAGATAATGAGAGGCAGGTGAGGTTTGGGCTCAGTGGGGGTTCACTGGACCATGCAGTGCCTTAGACTCCCTGCGGTTCTGTTAGTGAAGAGTATAAGAGTGACAGGAGGGGTTAGGCGTTGGAGAGTTGGGGGGAGAAGTGACAGGACACACTCGGGCAGAGGGGTGCACAGTGGTAGCACCTCAGGTAAGACTCTGAATTGAGCCAAGCTCAAACACATCTCTTATGCCTTTGTGAAGATTTGTAGAACGGCTCTTGCATACTTTTTTTCTGAATACTGAATTAATATGATTCTGGTCCAGTTTTGGTAAGTTTTCTGACTGTTCACTGACTGCTGGTTTGAGTCAGGTGTCTGAGCAGGCAAGTCAGAGATCCTTTTTCACCAGAACCGGACAACTACTGGGACATCCATTCATTTGCAAAGCAACTATTCAGCTACTTATTTTTTTTAATTTTTCAGTGTAATTTTCAAAAACGATGTCTAATTCATAAACTGTAGAAGATGTGTCTTGCAATTTGAATGCATTTTATGAATTGTTTTATTGGTTATTAATCTTAGCGCCGATTCATCAGTACTTAATATGAATTACTCACATATTATGGAAAAATATTACATATCTACTACAAATGATTTATTTTCTGCTATAAAACTTTGTTGACTATGAATTATTCAGTATCCACTATTATTTATTCAGTATCTACTATGACTTATTCAGTAAACACTATAACTTAAATAGTGTCCACTATGATTATAAAGTGTCCACTATGAATTATTCAGTATACACTATACATTTTTCAGTAACTACTGTGAATTATTTATTACCCACTGGTTTCTTTTTCAAAAACAAGTGTGAACTACTATTTTTCAACACCTACTATGAATTGTCTCATATCTACTATTGTTCAGTATCTTCTGCGAATAATTCAGTATGCACTATAAATTATTCAGTAACAACTATGAATGATTAAGTAACTAATATTAATATACTATACTAATATACTTTGAATTGTTTAGTGTCTACTATTATTCAGTATCTACTATAAATATTGATATCTACTGTGAATTATTTACTCACCACTATGAATTATTAAGTTTCTACTATGTATTGTTTAGTTGATACTATGAATTATTCAGTATGTACTAATATGTAAGTTCTTAGAATGAGAAATTAAACCCTTATATAAACACTGCATGACTTTGACAAGTTAAATAATGATGAGGTTAATATGTAAATAACGAGTCCAGAAGTTGGTCAGTAAACACCTCCTCTGTGTCTCAGCTGAGTGATGGATGCTGAGTTTCTGACCCGTGGGTTGCTGTATCTCTCTCTGGCTGTGTTTGGTGTTCCGGGAAACTGTGCTGTAATCTTGGCCTTCCTGCTGGCACTGCACCGTGAGGGCCGCCTCCTGCCAGCTGACGCTATCGTCCTGCACCTGGCCGCTGCTAACCTGCTAGTGGTTGGTGTGCGCTGTCTGCTGGAAACACTCGCCACCTTCCGCATCGCCAACGTCTTCAACGACACAGGCTGCAAGAGTGTCATCTTCGTCTACAGGTGTTCACACAGATCATAAGCACTGATGCCGCTGACACCAAAATGTATTTTTTTTATAGTTTTGTTTGTAACTGCATGAAGTCCACAAACACCAAACGGCTAGAATTGTTGAACATTCAGTGTGTTGGCCCAGGAAAAAAATCTGATTTGCACAATTTCTTCCACGGACCTACAAGGCGGCATCTAGGCAGTTGAATTGGAAGTACAGCAGTTAGCCCCATGCTTACTATCAATTTAGTTCTTGCCAGAATTGTACAATTTGTAGCACTAAATTGCTAATTAACTCATCCAAATTACACAGACAATTATGGTATGCTTGAAGCTGAGCTTTACTACACAGCATTGTGTAATATGATGAATTGGTGACAAAAACATGGTAAGAATGTTTTATTCTGTTATTCTAGATTTCCTGTTTTGTAGACTTTTATGTTATTATGCTTTTTTGTCATTGTCTAAATGCTGATATTGTATATGGGATACAGGAGCATATATTGTTGCTAGGCAAATGGATCTCCATTTTTGTATATTTTTATTTTTCTATATCATTTGAACTCAGCAGCTGTTTTTTAGTTTAAACTATAGGCAAAATTCAAACTTCTAGATCCTGGTCCGGACCCAGACGTTGTCCAATGCGGACCCAAACCGATAAACTATTGAGAATCATTTAATTTGGACTGTGTTTATTTCTTCGTCTTTACGGTATACGGGCTTTACGGCGCAGTGAACTCAGAGACCAATCGCGTGCACTGTAGGATCACAGAAGGCTCCTTAACCATTCAAATCTGTGCACATTGGGGCGTGCAGCATGCATACAGGTCAGGTACGAAGCGAAGAGTAGCAGCCGGAGACTAAAGCGAATCAGAGAGAATAATGTAAAAACAGAAAAGTCAACAGCGAAAACTGACTGTTTAAGCAGGAACGGTTATGAAATGGACCTGCTCGTCTAGTATTGGAGATACCTCTATGTAAAACCAACATGTCCATTTGTGAAGCTGAGTTAACAACAAGACGCACGTTTTATTTACTTTTTCTATAAATAAACACTTTAAGATGCACTTTTTTCCCAAAGCATTGTTTTTTTAATGTAGTCCTTGTTTCAGTTCAGCATTTTACAGTAAATTTACTGAAATGTACTGAACGGTATTGTAATAAGTTTGTCTTTCAGTTGCTGATGGCATAATATGCTGATACTAGGTAACTTAAATATACAGGATATGGCACTGAATCATAACATAAAGTTAGAAATGATGATGGTTCGGACCTTGGCCTGAGGAAATCTCCCCTAACTGGACCTTACCTAATTCAAATACCCCTGTTCTAGATACTCTTACTGCCTTTAACTTTGTGACATTTAGTTTTGTTCATTTTTAGTGCTTTGTGTTTCAGTTTTTGATATGAGGCATTGATAGTGATAGTGATGCTACTACCGTCCTACAAGATGTCCCATGCTCTCTCCATCGGGCTAACCTTTGTGCTAAGTAGTTATCCTTTATATCCTGTGAAAGTTTCATAATGAATATAAAAACTTCTTTACATTAACTTACATTAACTTACATTACATTACATTAACTTAGTTAAGAATATGTTTATCCTCTCCTGTAATATAACCAATTTAAAAAAATCTTGTTGTGCTTTGGATAGCGACCATATATACCCGGTATTTCATAGCAAAGATCTTAGCAACCCCCTGGGGTACAGTAGCAATTGCCTAGCAACAGCTTAACAACCATCTGGGATACTTTGGTAATGGTTTAGAAACATATTAACAACCACTGAGATGCAGTCTGATGTATTTCATTACAGTTTTACTGTAATAAACTATGAAAAAGCCTGACAGATATTTTTACCACAAAAGATTCGGCCATAATATATATTCTTATGAAATATCTAGGCAGTAAAAAAGATATGTTGCTACAGATAAACCCCCTAGGCTACATAATATAGACCCATAACTACAGCAAAGAGACCCAGGGCTACATAAGAATGGACAGTGAACTGACTGGACACTTGCTAGCTTCTGGAGTTTTACACAGCAGTGTTCTCTAAAAATCTGCCAGCAAGTATGTCTACTTCAGTGTGGGTTTGTTTGAGACTTTTCTAAATCATGGCTAAAAACAGGGACATTTTCAGGGACAGGTCCAGCCATGGCCACCAAAATCAGGAACATGTTGGCACACAAGCCTTGCAGCAATTTAACTGCCTAGAATTCCATTAGACTTGATTATGTTGTTTTGACATTGTATGATTCACTGTTATCTCTAAACCTGGACTAAACTATAGGCAATATCCAGGCTTCTATATGCTACTACTGTTTTTAACTGTGACATTTTTTGTTCAGTTAATGATAAGAAGTATTATTAGTGATTGTTCCTCAGTCAAATTACAGTGATGCTAAAATGTTTCTATCATCCTACAGGACGTCCCGTGCTCTCTCCATCTGGCTGACCTTCGTGCTCAGTGGCTATCAGTGCCTGAGCATTGCGCCTCCGGGCTCTCTCTGGGCAGTTGCCCGCTCCCTTTTCGCCCAGTATTTATGGGTCATCTTCCTGGGAGTGTGGATCATCAACATTTCCATCAGTGGCCCATCTGCGGTCTACGCTGTGGGGACGAAGAACGACACCAAGCTGATGGAGAACAGCATAAACGTCCAATTCTGTTTTGTCAGTTTTCCGTCCGCTTACGTAAGAGACTCCAATGGTGCGACCCAAATGGTCAGGGATGTCATTCCAATGGCACTAATGACCACTGCTAGCTTTATCATCCTCATCTTCCTTTATCGCCACAGCCAACAGGTCAAAGGTCTTCGCAGCGGCACAGGAGGGGGAGGAAGCGGGGCTTCGGCTGAACGCAGGGCAGCAATTACCGTGGTCACTCTGGTAACACTGTATGTGTTTATGTACGGTGTTGACAATGGGCTGTGGGTTTACACGCTAACGGTTAGGGAGACTTTGTCGTCTGGGCTTATCTCAGACCTACGGATCTTCTTCTCGTCGCTCTTTGCCGCCATCAGCCCCATCATCATCATCATCTCTAATAAGAAAGTGAAGAAACAACTACAGTGTGGCAGAGAAGAGAAGACTGTGGCTGCGCCCGAAACTACACTCTCAACGGTTTAATATACATCCATATGACAGGAAGCAACTTAACTCGAATCCACCTTAAATGACGCAGGCGTGAGACCTCAAAATCATATGTCACAGAAAACCAGATTGCTTTTTAAAAAAAAAAAAGTTTATAAAGCCTAAAAAGGCTATTTAAGTTTCATATTATTACATACAGCGTACATATGGAAGCTAAGCTGCTAAAAACATCCATTTGGAATTCTTCTCCATGTTTTTAGCATTTATATGTGTCTGTCCTGTCAGACTGCCTTTTAAAAAGATAAAAGATTAAAAGTGTTTTGTATCCTTGGGAATTGTAAATGATTGCCTCATAAATTGCCTCATTCAGGCTGAAACACTCCTAATAACTTCAGAGTGGGCGAGGCTAAACTGCTGTTGGCTGAATGGCTATGGTTTGTTCATAGCCATCATTAGTGATGCAAATTTCAAAGCTTTATAAATACTCTGATTCCTTAAACCACGTCCCAACAGTCAGCAGCCATAGGCTCCTCTAAGCAGCTGCCCAGCACTCTGAACATTAAAATAACTGATGACCACAAAGCAGGTAAAGCTATAAGATAGCTGTGTTCTCAGGTAACCATTACTCAGTTCCTAATTAAATTATGAAATAGTAGTTAACTGGAATGGTGGAGGTCAGGTTGAGGTCTGGAAGATCAAGACAACTTTTACAGATATATGCTCATAGGATCACTAGAAAGTCAGATTAAAACCCCCATTTGAATTAAAAAGACCAGGAAAATTTAGCAGACACTGGGGTGTTGGTGCACTGCGACACCTGCACATATACGTCCTTTATAAAAACATCATGTCATTAATAAAAAGGTTGTAATAAAGCTAATGATCCTAAACACACCTCAAATTCCGCAATGTACTATCTCAGGAGGAACAAGATGGGGATTATAATGGTCCACACACTCCCCCAACCTAAACAGCATCCAAAATCTGTGCATAAAAGAGCAGTGCATGCATGTTTCATCTGCAACCTTTGAAAATCAGGTCATCTTTTACATGCTCAATTATTCACAGTAACAGAAATTTAGACCAGGGCTGCCCAAACATTTGCATGTTACTGTATACTTTCACTGTTAGTTCTTTTATTTATCAAGCCTGTCCGTCTAGTTCTAGTATATTGAAAATTTTACATAATTAAATGGTTAAAATGTACACAGAGTCGTTCAGAGTGGTTTGGTGTGAAACTCTCCGTTCTAGAGGAAGCATTTTTCGCAGTGGTGGTGATAGGAACCTGACGTCCACCTCTAAAAGCTCCCTCACAGTAAGGTATTACATGAAATTGTTAGAAATACGCTGCCTGATGTCTGAGATGTTGTATTACAATAGTCTTGAGAAGACTTTGGGCTTAAACACTTTTTAAATCTATTTTTTCAGATATTTCTCATAATTCCATGTAAACTCACATGCAGGTTCACTGGTGGTTTTGGTTTACTGGTGGATAGTAAATAATTTAATATTATTTAAAATAAGTTAATATTTGTAATATTTGTGCTATCACCATCACTGTAAATAATGTCTGAAACATTTCACACCTAACTTCTCTGAATTACTCAGGTGAACAGCAGTACAGTCAGAAATTGGGGTTTTGGTAACTTAATACAAAATTAAATTGTGGTAAATCAGACATAGATAAGCATGTATTTAGTATTTATCTGTTTTATAATGAACAATATATATTATATTAAAGCTTGAAATCTGTAAGTGGTATTTTCATGACCTCAGTTGTAATCTGCTACAGGGGAATATCTCATTGTACACTAGAGGGAGACATTTACACTGTGATTGTGACAATAGGGAGTGTTCTCCAGATGCTGCTGAGATGTTGTCAGGTTTTGCTTATAAGTGAATAGTTTTGTTTGTCACTTATTTAGTTTTATTTGCTTTTCTCCTCATTTTATTCACCATAATTACATCACTGCAGTAAGCCAATCCTTTCAGAAGGTGACCAGACTGAAGTCAGTTCACCCTGAGCATTTTCCATTTCATTATTCTGTTAACCTCTATTAATCTATTTTCTATGCAGCTTTTTATGTCATGTACCCTTCAACTCCCCACATATTATTTATTTATGTAAATGTATCTTCATTTCTGAGCAGGTGATGACTGGAGCCCAGTATACTTTTCTCCCATTGGGTCTTTAATGGTGTTGTTTTGTCTCTTTAATGGTCATTAACAGTTGGTATGAGGTGTGTGAAACATCTCAGGGGTAAATAATGAAAGTTAATTGCCTCGAGTGAGAATAAAGCCCAGGAGCTCATGGGACAGCCAGCGTTGTGCCTGGGATAATAGAAAAATAATAAAAACATCAGTCATAAAATCCACTTAAAGCTGTAGTTAGGAATCTCTGTGACTGTGTGATGGCAATTATGTATGCAGAAACTAGGTCCAATTATGAATAAGAATTAATTCTTAGAAACTATCAAGCATTTCTTCTGAAATGAAGCTATTAATGATGAGTTTGATCAAGAGCATTCACAGCTTCTACTCCTCTGGCAAAGCTTTACACTTGAACATTGTTGAACATTGCTGTGAGGATTGTTGAACATTGCTGTGAGCCCACTCTTCTGTTCCAGGGCATTCTCCAGGGATTCTACTGGCACATTGAGGGGATGTTCCACTGAATATTATGTGTTTTGTTTAATTGTGTATTTAAGATGTAAACTAAGTCATTCAAATTGGTTTGATGTAAAACACTCAGCTCAAGAGAAATTTACAGAATCAGAATTGTTCACAGTGGTGGTGACAGGAACCAGACACCCACCTTTAAAAGCTCTCTCACAGAACGTTATTAAATGAAATAGTTATTAATACACTGCCTAATGTCAACAACATTGTTTTATGAAGTCACTTCATGTTCACCTCCTTTACATTTAATCAGAAAATATATTTTCCTTGATTCAGGGCTTATTCCACACCTGTGCGCTCGTACACTATTCAGGCTTGACTTTGCACTGTGTTGACGCTTTTTGTGGTTAGTAAACATTCCTTGCCCTCCCTTTTTATAATAATTAATGAACTGACAAAATAAAAAATGTTACTAACCTTAGGGGCCTCCTGCACACCTCAGCTTTGGTGTAGGTAGCATTACAGCAGAGGTCGGGGAAGTGGGTGGTGAGGAAGTGTGGTGAAGTAAGTTAATACAGTTTTTTACAACTGCTTACATCCTTTTGTCCAATCTGCAGTCACATTTTCAAAACTCTAAACACAGTAAATGTTACATCAGTCTTTTGTGGGCTAAACCATTAATACAATTCTTGTTGTTTTTCTATAAAATGCAGTCATTTAACAAGTTTTGAAAATGCACAGAATGTACAGATCACTGAAATAAAAGTGCAGTAATAGACCAACCACAGCTGATTCCAGTCCCAGATGGAGACACAGCCAGTTGCTGTTTGGATGAAAAAGGTGCTTGTTTGGACTGACTTTGATCCATTTGGGCACAGGAGCAGAAAGAATGACAGAGGAAAAAAAAACTCATGTCTGAACAGGGAAGAGGAATAGTTGGGCGGGGGGGGTGGGGGGGGGGGGGGATGAGAATGCGTAATGGTGTTCAACGAAGGGTAAGTACTACTGTCACTGATGAAATTAGAGCCACCATCATAGATCATGTGATAAACCATGTGATAAACCATAACTGAGAGAGGGTGGTAAGAGTGCAGCCTAACCTCAGCTTCTTATAGTAACTGCAGGCCACTAGTCCCACCGCTAATGCACATGTTGTATTTTGGTTCCTTTACTGTAAAGGAAGCAGGGTCTTTCTCCCTCTGGGGAAAGGGGGAGACTTCTGAGTGAAGAGTAGGAGCATGCCATTTTAGATTGAATAAAACTACAATAAAAGAGACATTCAGACCAAAGTAATACAAAATAAAAAGGGGTGGATAAGGCATGCCAAGCGTTTTTTTCTCAGGTGCATGACAAGCGACAGTATTAGGTGTGATGTGGATGAAAACGTGGCCAAATGAACTCTGTTCAGATTAACCAGTTCAGTTTTGTCTTTTGTTTTTTCCTTCTTGTGTGGCTGTTTTTGTATATGTGTATGTATGTATGTGTATGTATGTTTACACATATAGGACCAGGGATAATTATAGTATATTTATAATTACAGCAATTCTTAGGCTACAATTTCATGTCCCTAATAAAATATAACCTTGACTGCAAGACTGTCACAGACTCTTTTTATGTCTCCTCTAAATTCCATACAGTATGTTACAGTATAATCACCTACTATGACTTATTCAGTAAACACTATAACTTAAATAGTGTCCACTATGATTATAAAGTGTCCACTATGAATTATTCAGTATACACTATACATTTTTCAGTAACTACTGTGAATTATTTATTACCCACTGGTTTCTTTTTCAAAAACAAGTGTGAACTACTATTTTTCAACACCTACTATGAATTGTCTCATATCTACTATTGTTCAGTATCTTCTGCGAATAATTCAGTATGCACTATAAATTATTCAGTAACAACTATGAATGATTAAGTAACTAATATTAATATACTATACTAATATACTTTGAATTGTTTAGTGTCTACTATTATTCAGTATCTACTATAAATATTGATATCTACTGTGAATTATTTACTCACCACTATGAATTATTAAGTTTCTACTATGTATTGTTTAGTTGATACTATGAATTATTCAGTATGTACTAATATGTAAGTTCTTAGAATGAGAAATTAAACCCTTATATAAACACTGCATGACTTTGACAAGTTAAATAATGATGAGGTTAATATGTAAATAACGAGTCCAGAAGTTGGTCAGTAAACACCTCCTCTGTGTCTCAGCTGAGTGATGGATGCTGAGTTTCTGACCCGTGGGTTGCTGTATCTCTCTCTGGCTGTGTTTGGTGTTCCGGGAAACTGTGCTGTAATCTTGGCCTTCCTGCTGGCACTGCACCGTGAGGGCCGCCTCCTGCCAGCTGACGCTATCGTCCTGCACCTGGCCGCTGCTAACCTGCTAGTGGTTGGTGTGCGCTGTCTGCTGGAAACACTCGCCACCTTCCGCATCGCCAACGTCTTCAACGACACAGGCTGCAAGAGTGTCATCTTCGTCTACAGGTGTTCACACAGATCATAAGCACTGATGCCGCTGACACCAAAATGTATTTTTTTTATAGTTTTGTTTGTAACTGCATGAAGTCCACAAACACCAAACGGCTAGAATTGTTGAACATTCAGTGTGTTGGCCCAGGAAAAAAATCTGATTTGCACAATTTCTTCCACGGACCTACAAGGCGGCATCTAGGCAGTTGAATTGGAAGTACAGCAGTTAGCCCCATGCTTACTATCAATTTAGTTCTTGCCAGAATTGTACAATTTGTAGCACTAAATTGCTAATTAACTCATCCAAATTACACAGACAATTATGGTATGCTTGAAGCTGAGCTTTACTACACAGCATTGTGTAATATGATGAATTGGTGACAAAAACATGGTAAGAATGTTTTATTCTGTTATTCTAGATTTCCTGTTTTGTAGACTTTTATGTTATTATGCTTTTTTGTCATTGTCTAAATGCTGATATTGTATATGGGATACAGGAGCATATATTGTTGCTAGGCAAATGGATCTCCATTTTTGTATATTTTTATTTTTCTATATCATTTGAACTCAGCAGCTGTTTTTTAGTTTAAACTATAGGCAAAATTCAAACTTCTAGATCCTGGTCCGGACCCAGACGTTGTCCAATGCGGACCCAAACCGATAAACTATTGAGAATCATTTAATTTGGACTGTGTTTATTTCTTCGTCTTTACGGTATACGGGCTTTACGGCGCAGTGAACTCAGAGACCAATCGCGTGCACTGTAGGATCACAGAAGGCTCCTTAACCATTCAAATCTGTGCACATTGGGGCGTGCAGCATGCATACAGGTCAGGTACGAAGCGAAGAGTAGCAGCCGGAGACTAAAGCGAATCAGAGAGAATAATGTAAAAACAGAAAAGTCAACAGCGAAAACTGACTGTTTAAGCAGGAACGGTTATGAAATGGACCTGCTCGTCTAGTATTGGAGATACCTCTATGTAAAACCAACATGTCCATTTGTGAAGCTGAGTTAACAACAAGACGCACGTTTTATTTACTTTTTCTATAAATAAACACTTTAAGATGCACTTTTTTCCCAAAGCATTGTTTTTTTAATGTAGTCCTTGTTTCAGTTCAGCATTTTACAGTAAATTTACTGAAATGTACTGAACGGTATTGTAATAAGTTTGTCTTTCAGTTGCTGATGGCATAATATGCTGATACTAGGTAACTTAAATATACAGGATATGGCACTGAATCATAACATAAAGTTAGAAATGATGATGGTTCGGACCTTGGCCTGAGGAAATCTCCCCTAACTGGACCTTACCTAATTCAAATACCCCTGTTCTAGATACTCTTACTGCCTTTAACTTTGTGACATTTAGTTTTGTTCATTTTTAGTGCTTTGTGTTTCAGTTTTTGATATGAGGCATTGATAGTGATAGTGATGCTACTACCGTCCTACAAGATGTCCCATGCTCTCTCCATCGGGCTAACCTTTGTGCTAAGTAGTTATCCTTTATATCCTGTGAAAGTTTCATAATGAATATAAAAACTTCTTTACATTAACTTACATTAACTTACATTACATTACATTAACTTAGTTAAGAATATGTTTATCCTCTCCTGTAATATAACCAATTTAAAAAAATCTTGTTGTGCTTTGGATAGCGACCATATATACCCGGTATTTCATAGCAAAGATCTTAGCAACCCCCTGGGGTACAGTAGCAATTGCCTAGCAACAGCTTAACAACCATCTGGGATACTTTGGTAATGGTTTAGAAACATATTAACAACCACTGAGATGCAGTCTGATGTATTTCATTACAGTTTTACTGTAATAAACTATGAAAAAGCCTGACAGATATTTTTACCACAAAAGATTCGGCCATAATATATATTCTTATGAAATATCTAGGCAGTAAAAAAGATATGTTGCTACAGATAAACCCCCTAGGCTACATAATATAGACCCATAACTACAGCAAAGAGACCCAGGGCTACATAAGAATGGACAGTGAACTGACTGGACACTTGCTAGCTTCTGGAGTTTTACACAGCAGTGTTCTCTAAAAATCTGCCAGCAAGTATGTCTACTTCAGTGTGGGTTTGTTTGAGACTTTTCTAAATCATGGCTAAAAACAGGGACATTTTCAGGGACAGGTCCAGCCATGGCCACCAAAATCAGGAACATGTTGGCACACAAGCCTTGCAGCAATTTAACTGCCTAGAATTCCATTAGACTTGATTATGTTGTTTTGACATTGTATGATTCACTGTTATCTCTAAACCTGGACTAAACTATAGGCAATATCCAGGCTTCTATATGCTACTACTGTTTTTAACTGTGACATTTTTTGTTCAGTTAATGATAAGAAGTATTATTAGTGATTGTTCCTCAGTCAAATTACAGTGATGCTAAAATGTTTCTATCATCCTACAGGACGTCCCGTGCTCTCTCCATCTGGCTGACCTTCGTGCTCAGTGGCTATCAGTGCCTGAGCATTGCGCCTCCGGGCTCTCTCTGGGCAGTTGCCCGCTCCCTTTTCGCCCAGTATTTATGGGTCATCTTCCTGGGAGTGTGGATCATCAACATTTCCATCAGTGGCCCATCTGCGGTCTACGCTGTGGGGACGAAGAACGACACCAAGCTGATGGAGAACAGCATAAACGTCCAATTCTGTTTTGTCAGTTTTCCGTCCGCTTACGTAAGAGACTCCAATGGTGCGACCCAAATGGTCAGGGATGTCATTCCAATGGCACTAATGACCACTGCTAGCTTTATCATCCTCATCTTCCTTTATCGCCACAGCCAACAGGTCAAAGGTCTTCGCAGCGGCACAGGAGGGGGAGGAAGCGGGGCTTCGGCTGAACGCAGGGCAGCAATTACCGTGGTCACTCTGGTAACACTGTATGTGTTTATGTACGGTGTTGACAATGGGCTGTGGGTTTACACGCTAACGGTTAGGGAGACTTTGTCGTCTGGGCTTATCTCAGACCTACGGATCTTCTTCTCGTCGCTCTTTGCCGCCATCAGCCCCATCATCATCATCATCTCTAATAAGAAAGTGAAGAAACAACTACAGTGTGGCAGAGAAGAGAAGACTGTGGCTGCGCCCGAAACTACACTCTCAACGGTTTAATATACATCCATATGACAGGAAGCAACTTAACTCGAATCCACCTTAAATGACGCAGGCGTGAGACCTCAAAATCATATGTCACAGAAAACCAGATTGCTTTTTAAAAAAAAAAAGTTTATAAAGCCTAAAAAGGCTATTTAAGTTTCATATTATTACATACAGCGTACATATGGAAGCTAAGCTGCTAAAAACATCCATTTGGAATTCTTCTCCATGTTTTTAGCATTTATATGTGTCTGTCCTGTCAGACTGCCTTTTAAAAAGATAAAAGATTAAAAGTGTTTTGTATCCTTGGGAATTGTAAATGATTGCCTCATAAATTGCCTCATTCAGGCTGAAACACTCCTAATAACTTCAGAGTGGGCGAGGCTAAACTGCTGTTGGCTGAATGGCTATGGTTTGTTCATAGCCATCATTAGTGATGCAAATTTCAAAGCTTTATAAATACTCTGATTCCTTAAACCACGTCCCAACAGTCAGCAGCCATAGGCTCCTCTAAGCAGCTGCCCAGCACTCTGAACATTAAAATAACTGATGACCACAAAGCAGGTAAAGCTATAAGATAGCTGTGTTCTCAGGTAACCATTACTCAGTTCCTAATTAAATTATGAAATAGTAGTTAACTGGAATGGTGGAGGTCAGGTTGAGGTCTGGAAGATCAAGACAACTTTTACAGATATATGCTCATAGGATCACTAGAAAGTCAGATTAAAACCCCCATTTGAATTAAAAAGACCAGGAAAATTTAGCAGACACTGGGGTGTTGGTGCACTGCGACACCTGCACATATACGTCCTTTATAAAAACATCATGTCATTAATAAAAAGGTTGTAATAAAGCTAATGATCCTAAACACACCTCAAATTCCGCAATGTACTATCTCAGGAGGAACAAGATGGGGATTATAATGGTCCACACACTCCCCCAACCTAAACAGCATCCAAAATCTGTGCATAAAAGAGCAGTGCATGCATGTTTCATCTGCAACCTTTGAAAATCAGGTCATCTTTTACATGCTCAATTATTCACAGTAACAGAAATTTAGACCAGGGCTGCCCAAACATTTGCATGTTACTGTATACTTTCACTGTTAGTTCTTTTATTTATCAAGCCTGTCCGTCTAGTTCTAGTATATTGAAAATTTTACATAATTAAATGGTTAAAATGTACACAGAGTCGTTCAGAGTGGTTTGGTGTGAAACTCTCCGTTCTAGAGGAAGCATTTTTCGCAGTGGTGGTGATAGGAACCTGACGTCCACCTCTAAAAGCTCCCTCACAGTAAGGTATTACATGAAATTGTTAGAAATACGCTGCCTGATGTCTGAGATGTTGTATTACAATAGTCTTGAGAAGACTTTGGGCTTAAACACTTTTTAAATCTATTTTTTCAGATATTTCTCATAATTCCATGTAAACTCACATGCAGGTTCACTGGTGGTTTTGGTTTACTGGTGGATAGTAAATAATTTAATATTATTTAAAATAAGTTAATATTTGTAATATTTGTGCTATCACCATCACTGTAAATAATGTCTGAAACATTTCACACCTAACTTCTCTGAATTACTCAGGTGAACAGCAGTACAGTCAGAAATTGGGGTTTTGGTAACTTAATACAAAATTAAATTGTGGTAAATCAGACATAGATAAGCATGTATTTAGTATTTATCTGTTTTATAATGAACAATATATATTATATTAAAGCTTGAAATCTGTAAGTGGTATTTTCATGACCTCAGTTGTAATCTGCTACAGGGGAATATCTCATTGTACACTAGAGGGAGACATTTACACTGTGATTGTGACAATAGGGAGTGTTCTCCAGATGCTGCTGAGATGTTGTCAGGTTTTGCTTATAAGTGAATAGTTTTGTTTGTCACTTATTTAGTTTTATTTGCTTTTCTCCTCATTTTATTCACCATAATTACATCACTGCAGTAAGCCAATCCTTTCAGAAGGTGACCAGACTGAAGTCAGTTCACCCTGAGCATTTTCCATTTCATTATTCTGTTAACCTCTATTAATCTATTTTCTATGCAGCTTTTTATGTCATGTACCCTTCAACTCCCCACATATTATTTATTTATGTAAATGTATCTTCATTTCTGAGCAGGTGATGACTGGGGCCCAGTATACTTTTCTCCCATTGGGTCTTTAATGGTGTTGTTTTGTCTCTTTAATGGTCATTAACAGTTGGTATGAGGTGTGTGAAACATCTCAGGGGTAAATAATGAAAGTTAATTGCCTCGAGTGAGAATAAAGCCCAGGAGCTCATGGGACAGCCAGCGTTGTGCCTGGGATAATAGAAAAATAATAAAAACATCAGTCATAAAATCCACTTAAAGCTGTAGTTAGGAATCTCTGTGACTGTGTGATGGCAATTATGTATGCAGAAACTAGGTCCAATTATGAATAAGAATTAATTCTTAGAAACTATCAAGCATTTCTTCTGAAATGAAGCTATTAATGATGAGTTTGATCAAGAGCATTCACAGCTTCTACTCCTCTGGCAAAGCTTTACACTTGAACATTGTTGAACATTGCTGTGAGGATTGTTGAACATTGCTGTGAGCCCACTCTTCTGTTCCAGGGCATTCTCCAGGGATTCTACTGGCACATTGAGGGGATGTTCCACTGAATATTATGTGTTTTGTTTAATTGTGTATTTAAGATGTAAACTAAGTCATTCAAATTGGTTTGATGTAAAACACTCAGCTCAAGAGAAATTTACAGAATCAGAATTGTTCACAGTGGTGGTGACAGGAACCAGACACCCACCTTTAAAAGCTCTCTCACAGAACGTTATTAAATGAAATAGTTATTAATACACTGCCTAATGTCAACAACATTGTTTTATGAAGTCACTTCATGTTCACCTCCTTTACATTTAATCAGAAAATATATTTTCCTTGATTCAGGGCTTATTCCACACCTGTGCGCTCGTACACTATTCAGGCTTGACTTTGCACTGTGTTGACGCTTTTTGTGGTTAGTAAACATTCCTTGCCCTCCCTTTTTATAATAATTAATGAACTGACAAAATAAAAAATGTTACTAACCTTAGGGGCCTCCTGCACACCTCAGCTTTGGTGTAGGTAGCATTACAGCAGAGGTCGGGGAAGTGGGTGGTGAGGAAGTGTGGTGAAGTAAGTTAATACAGTTTTTTACAACTGCTTACATCCTTTTGTCCAATCTGCAGTCACATTTTCAAAACTCTAAACACAGTAAATGTTACATCAGTCTTTTGTGGGCTAAACCATTAATACAATTCTTGTTGTTTTTCTATAAAATGCAGTCATTTAACAAGTTTTGAAAATGCACAGAATGTACAGATCACTGAAATAAAAGTGCAGTAATAGACCAACCACAGCTGATTCCAGTCCCAGATGGAGACACAGCCAGTTGCTGTTTGGATGAAAAAGGTGCTTGTTTGGACTGACTTTGATCCATTTGGGCACAGGAGCAGAAAGAATGACAGAGGAAAAAAAAACTCATGTCTGAACAGGGAAGAGGAATAGTTGGGCGGGGGGGGTGGGGGGGGGGGGGGGGGATGAGAATGCGTAATGGTGTTCAACGAAGGGTAAGTACTACTGTCACTGATGAAATTAGAGCCACCATCATAGATCATGTGATAAACCATGTGATAAACCATAACTGAGAGAGGGTGGTAAGAGTGCAGCCTAACCTCAGCTTCTTATAGTAACTGCAGGCCACTAGTCCCACCGCTAATGCACATGTTGTATTTTGGTTCCTTTACTGTAAAGGAAGCAGGGTCTTTCTCCCTCTGGGGAAAGGGGGAGACTTCTGAGTGAAGAGTAGGAGCATGCCATTTTAGATTGAATAAAACTACAATAAAAGAGACATTCAGACCAAAGTAATACAAAATAAAAAGGGGTGGATAAGGCATGCCAAGCGTTTTTTTCTCAGGTGCATGACAAGCGACAGTATTAGGTGTGATGTGGATGAAAACGTGGCCAAATGAACTCTGTTCAGATTAACCAGTTCAGTTTTGTCTTTTGTTTTTTCCTTCTTGTGTGGCTGTTTTTGTATATGTGTATGTATGTATGTGTATGTATGTTTACACATATAGGACCAGGGATAATTATAGTATATTTATAATTACAGCAATTCTTAGGCTACAATTTCATGTCCCTAATAAAATATAACCTTGACTGCAAGACTGTCACAGACTCTTTTTATGTCTCCTCTAAATTCCATACAGTATGTTACAGTATAATCACTGACAGTATGTTTCCAAAAATACACATATTTGAGTAGAAGTCCAAATGTATTGGATTACAGTAAAAATGAACTGACTGTATGTTGTTTATTGGGAGAAAGTGAAATATTACATGTAATACATGTAATACTGTTTCTGTAATGCCAAACTGTTGTTTAGTGTTTAGACAGTGGTTGTGCAGTGATTGACTTGAATAGAGAATCTGCGCTGGTGTTTAGAACGAATTGCTGGATACTGAACCAGGTTTTCTGTGTTGTAACCTTGTTTGTATTATGAAATGCAGAGTTGGTATTTAGTTAAGAAAATGTGCTTTAGAATAGGAAATGAACTGTTTAGCTATTTGCATAAGGTAGATGTGTTGCTGTGTTTTCAGTTTTGAAAAAGTACCTCACTTAAAAGCTTGTTATCAGTTGTAAAAAAACTGTAGTGTTAATTTACCCATTCCTTCATTAATAAATCACAATTTAGTTTGAAATGACCGTCTCGTCCTGGGATGATGATAATGAGGATGATGAGGATGAAGATTGGCCCATGCCTCATATTCTTCACCCCACTGAAATCTGATTGGTTAAAGACTCACAGACTCCGGTGGAATGAAGGATAGAAAGCATGGATAAGTGTAGTCATGGAGAACATGGAGCTCTACCTGCAGTTTGGCCTTCTGCTTCTTTCTGCTGAGAATTCACAACCACATTCATCCATATTCATCGGACATACAGATTAACTCTGAAATGACTCAAATAAACCCTTTAAACTTTACAACAATATAATAAAGAGTATATGAATAATAATAATAATAATTGTGTGGAGAGCATGTGGTAAGTGTGGGAAGAGTGTGGAGAGTGTCTGAAGTGTGTGGAGAGTGTAGTGAGGGTGTGAAAAGAGTCTGTGGAGAGTATGGAATGTGTATAAAGAGTATAAGAATGTGTAGAGAATGTGGAGAGTGTGTACAAAGAGAGAGTGTGTGGAGGGTATGAGAGTGTGTGGTGAGTCTCAGAGTCTGTGGAGAGTGAATAGTGAGTTTGTAGAGAGTTGGAAAGTGTGTGGAGAGTGTGTAGAGAGTGTGTGAAGAGTGTGGAGAGTGTGGAGAGAATATGGAGAGTGCTATGAGAGGGTGTAGATAATGGTTGAAGAGCGTTAGAGTGTTCAGGGAGTGCAGGACAGTGTGAAAGAGCTCTGCATGATCAAACCTGTAGAGAGCTGGTTTTGTTGCCACAGGTCAAACCTGCTGAGATGCCTCTGTGCCTGTAAAACATGCCCAGACGAGCAATCACACAATCTCAGAGACTCACCATCTTTTACAATCTCACTCAGCGTTTTCTCTCCTTTAAACAAAACACCTGTAAACAAAACACAACAAACTGTTAAAAGTAACAAACAAACAGATTGAGCTGTAATCACAAGGCAGCCACTGCTGCGGTGCAGTTAAAGTGTTAAAGTGAAGCAGTTTGAGACGCTGCTTGAAAAAAATGAAGAGAAACCACAAAATTACACAATCAGTAAGACAGAAAGAGAAGTGAAGATCAGAGGGAGAGACAGAGAGAATAAGAAAGCAAGAGATAGCAGAAAGAGAAGTAGACAGAACAAGAAAAAGGAGTAAGATTAAACAGGAAAAGAAGTAGAGGGAGTAAGAAAGAGTGAACAGGAGAGAAAAGTGGAAGTGAAAGAAGGCAGAAGAGAGAAATAAGAGAGAGAGAGATGTGCAGTAATCCACAGATTTGCTTCGTTCTGTCTCTTTCTCTCCTTCTACCTGACTCAGGTATGCGCATTTAGGTGACTCCACGAACCAATGGCCTTGCAGGAAAAAACAAAGCCCCATCCTCTCTGAGCCCCACACCCAGGTGGGCGGAACTACAGCCAAATTCCTTAACCTGACACATTTTAAAGCAAGGCTGTATAAACCCCAGCTGAAGCTCCTAGATTCACATTTCAGATCACAGTTCATACCATAAGTGAGAGAAAAAGTCTGTGATGCAATAAAAAATATTTTGTTTGTAACATACTTTTGAAGTTTGTTATTGAGCTGTTCAAGTGATCACATCTTCTACAGAAAACAGTTCAATATTACACCTTTCTCTAAATAATTCACTTTATTAGTTGAACACATTGTAAAAAATCTAATTAAATGAAATGTATATATTTGGTTATAGTCATTATTAACACTGGTTTCTATCACAACAACTGCATACTTGTGTACCAGTAAATAAGGTATTTTTTTTAGCTATAAACAATTAGTTCTCTGTTTTGGGATTAATGTTATTCTGTTATATTACATTTGCAGTTTCTGGTTATATGGATGTGACTAAAAGGATTAAATCTCAATTGTAAGTTTGTTGTTTATGATTAAGTTTACTAAAAGTGATTCAGCAGTTGGGTGTTGGGTATTCATTTTGCTCTTGATTAAAATCTTCATCACACCAGACTCTACTATGTAGAAACAGTCAGCTTCGTCACGCGGAATTATGCTAAACTAATGCTAATCAGCTAATGATCATCAATTACATCTCACTCAATTATACAGGAGTTTTAAAAAAAATGGTGAAATTTCTCTTTACATTCAGTAAATAAACAGTATGAACGTGTGTAGATTGTGTAACTTATTTACTTTTAGAACATCAAAACATAAGACTCTACATGCATATCATCGCTTTCCAAGAAAATCAAGTATCTTCATTTCATGCAGTGTTTAGTTCTCTGCATAATTTAAGCTCAGTGGCTGCTCTTATGCCTGGACCAACAGTCAACAGCTTTTGCCTTCAGATTCAGCTTTAGTTTAATAAACTGTAACTACTGTGTGAGTATGCGTCTCCTCTTGTGAGTCTGGTTCCTCCCAAGGTTTCTTCCTCCAGTTAAGGGGGTGTTTCCTCGCCACCGTCGCCTCTGGCTTGCTCACTGTGGATAAAGTGTTGTGATTTCATGTTTTCATGCTTTTAAATTCCTGTAAAGCTGCTTTGTAACAACATTGTTGTAAAAAGCACTATACAAATAAACTTGACCTGACTGAACCAACAGAAATGCTCCAAAATTACAAATCTCTTCAACTTAACTCATACAGAAAGTAAGGAGTTGTTTTGTCCATACCTGTAAGGCAGTTTAAGGCGAAAATCTTCTCAAAACCATCATGAAACAACATCTCAGACATCAGGTGGACGTTGTGTATCTATCAGCACCACTGTGAACAACTCTTTTCACACCCAACCACTCCACTTATATCCACTGAATGTTTCTTTCTTTTTGGAAGGTTTTAGCCATGGACTTCAAAGCTTGACTTTAATCACATCTGAATGGTTTATTCATGCAAAAACAGTAAAAACTCCAGTTTCCGGTTCCTATCAGGTTGGGATTTGGTACAGTGTGCCTTAATTAACTATTTGAACTTACAGACTAAAGAAGCAGTGGAACAGAGAAGCCAGTTTCATCCTCACATTGATAGAAGCTGTGTTCTGAGAAGTTCCACTGCAGTTCCATAAGTTATTCAGTGTTTGTTTGAGCTGCTGGTGTTTGACTGCAGTCATTATTTCGCTGCAGTATCTGCAAACTGGACTCAGTGTTCTCTACACTTTTGTAACTAATCTGCTGATTTAATGATGTAAGACACTTCCAGAAGTTTCAAAAGTGCCCTCAAAGCTCAGAGATCCAAAGCACACTATTCAAAGCACAACCACCGAAAAACTTCATTAACAGAGTCTGCTGACGGAGTATGTGAAACACGGGCGTAGGGGCACGTTAGAACTTGCTCTCAGTGTTTGTGATGGAATTATCCAGTTTATGCACAAAGTTTGACCTGTTATAGAGAAAATGAAGAGGAAGTGCGTGCGCACCTCTCTTCTCAGCCTGTCTGAACTCGCCGCTCTGGAATGCATTCACTTTTTGAGAATGAATAGCTTTAAGGCTAAATGACAGTGTGTGTGTGTCTCTGTGTGTGTGCCTTATAACATGCATAGACTAACACCACATTCCTTACAGACTGATCTGCTTAAAGAGCTCATATCCTGGAGTTTCCCTCTCTTATTTTAGATACAAGACTTTTCTGTAGTTTGTAAACACGGTTAAAGTTAATGCTTTGAAATCACTGCTTCTGTGATGACACTAAAACAAACACATTTACATTTATTTATCTTTTTTAAATTATAAGCTAAAAGGGATATTTTTCCTCCCGGGCTACTTTTATAACAACACATTGCAGCCAATCAGTACAGAGCTAATTTGAATATATCATTCTTAGAAAGAAAAATGCTGCTGTTTAATTCTGATGCTGCATGTTTGCTGGACACAGACAATGCATCAATGTTCTGCAAACTGCAGGAATGAGCAGAACGCTCTGTTGAGAGCAGTGACCAGATTTTTTAGGGAGCCGTGGATGCCAAACAGCTTGTTGTTCAATTCCAGTCTGACCCAGTATATGACTCCATAATATGTATATATGTACTGTATATATGTCCAAAGTAAAACATGTATCTCCATTTTGCCTATCTTCAGCTGACATTTACATCGTGTAGAAATTACATGATGATTTAACCAATAGAAATGCTCCAAAATAGCTTGGAAACAATTCAGGTTCTGGTTACTGCTAACTCTGTCACAATGCCAGCGTTTACATGGCCAATGCTGTTACCGACTTCGCTATGCTGCACAGATTGACAGATTTTTAAGTACAAACATGTAAATAGAGCATTACAGCTACATGTAAAAATAGAAAAAAAAATTAAGACTGTCCAAAGGAGACGCCAAAGAAAAAACATGAAATACTTGAATATACAGAATGTGGACCCTGAATGTGGACCCTGAATGAGCTCTGCTTTGATTGCCTACCACATGACCACAATAGTCCAGGCTGAAACACTCATTAAAACTTAATGGGAAGGGGTGTGGCAAAACCGCTTCATTATTCATATAAGTAGTAGTAGAATTACAACTCTGTTTTCTAAAAATGTTGGGTCACTGTTCAAAATAGAAGCAGAATGCAATGATGTATGTTTGCATGACAGAATTATGCAAAAATGAAAAAAAAAAAAAAAATCCCCTTCAACAGACAAGCTGCTTGTGCAATCTGGGACATATTTTTCATTACTGCTTCCTTGTGGATACGAAATGACTCATAAGTTTCTTATATCTGTCACTTCCTCCGGCACTGGTCTGTGCTGTGACACGCCCAGAATACTGACCTCTGATTGGTCTAGGATGGTGCAGCGACAAGGCAAATTCACTAAAAACTATAAAAACACTGAACTGACTTTATTCTGATGTGTACACAAATAAATAAAATATATCAGCACTGGTTTGCCTTATTCTCACCAATAAATGTGTTAATGTAATATATTTAATTTATGATGCACTTAATAAGTAACCATTGTTTAAGTAACCATTTAGATCATTATTATCTGTTAACAACTAGAGTATTGTGCAAACCTAAAGACCTCCATCATTTAAATAAACAGTCAAAACAGCCGTTAACTGCAAAACTGTTTTTGCAGCTTCTGTTCTTTTCAGGAGAGTCTCTTCTCACCATCCAAAAACCCCCAAACACCTTCAATAATGATTGGGACTGGACTCTGGGGTTGGCAGTCCATTGTTCTTAGAAAAAAGCGTCTTTGTTTGACATGTCCCCTTTTCTTATTGCGGAGCTTCATGATCTGCTACACATCCCTTAGACCCATAGTCTTCTCGCACTGAAAGGATGGACAGAAACTCCTGTGCTTGATGTTCTCCTCTCTCTCAAAGATGAAAGCTTTAAGTGTCGTTAATCTGATGGAGACAGCGTTGGTGGGTCTAGCTGGTGTTCCTGATTGTTAGGTTGTTGTCCACACTAAGACATTTATGTTGTTCTATGTAAAGAAAAGCAGAACTTCTGTTTATACTTCAGAATATGTTTATACTTTTAAACAGACTGTTTCTGTCATAATGTCATTAATATGTAAACAAGCTCTGTTCTGATTGGCGGTGCCTCATTTAAAGAACACTCCTTATTACCTCAGTGTGAGTGGGTGGAGCTAAAATGTAGCTTGAATAGGTAGATGTACGTAAATGCATTGATTATTGTGACATCAGGAAAAACACTGGAATCAAACCTTGTTGTTGCAGTTCTCCAGATGCACGCTCCAGATCTGGGATGTATAGAGTGAATAGAGAAGCATACGTTTGGAAATTTTAACAGTGTTAACATGCAACCTCATACTCAGACTGCTTTTCCTACACGCTGGTTTTTGAAAGTGCTTTTTTTACCTTGACTTCTCCTTCCATATACCAGTGGACTATTAATGATTGCACCTTGCAAAACAACATTCAACACTATTGCTATCTGACATTTGTGCTTGCAAGCTTTTTGATTGTATACAGTTATCACAATGATAGAAGCCCATTAACACTATATTTACCATGTTCATAGCAAACACCAGCTTCCCACCAGGTATTCCCACTGGGAATACCTTAGAAACGGATCAGCAACAACCTGCAGGAACACCATAACAACCACTTAGCAACATCCTAGCAAACATTTGGCATACCATAGCAACTGCCTAGCAACACCCAAGCAATCACTGAGAATACAATAGCAACTACGAATCAACACCATAGCAATTGTGTGGGGTACCTTAGCAACACCTTAGCAACTAAAGGAAACACTATTGCAACTATCAGAACCTTGTTAACCATGGAGGATTTCACACTAACCACCGAGCAACACCACAGTATCCACCTGGAATACTATAATAACCACCAAGAAACCACTTTGGATTTCATAACAACTGCCAAGAAAACCCCTAGTGACCACATGGGGTGCCCTAACAAGTGCCTAGCAGTACCATGGAAACCATCTGGGTTACACCAGCAACCACCTAGCAACACTTTAGCAACCTGCAGGGGTATAAAGCACTCAGCAACACCTTAAGAACCACCTAAAAACACCTAGCAATGCCTATCAACCTCCCAGCAACCAGTAACCACCTAAACACCAATCCAAACATTAAATTTGGATGAAAATTGAAAATTCTCCTAAAAATCTAAAAAAAAAAGGGAATTACTGAATGATTGTTTTGACTGGAGATAAACAAAGGATGCTGATCCTCTCGCTTGTTCTTGCTTTCTGGATTCTGAAGGTGGTGAGATGTGCGATAACCTGCAGGCCCTGTGGCCCTGAGGCCCCAGATCTTATTGCCTCTTCACAGGTGGGAGTGTGAGAGAGGCGCAATGTGTCTGAGCACGCTCAAACACTCAGCGCACGCAGCCCTGCCTGTAATAACAGCAGTAACACTGGAATGATGGGTGCTGTGCTTTTACAGCCTCCCCAACCAACATGGGCCTCAAAAGCACCGCATTGTCTTTCCTTTTATGGGCATTCAGGCTTTTTCCCCACCAAAAGACTCTTGGGAAACCATCAGTGTGCTGACTTGCCTAGATTGGTTATTAAAGGGCGTAACCAGCTGCTGACACCCTGGAGCTGTAATGATTCCACAGATCATCTGTTAGCAAGAAACACTTTGGGAAAGAAAAAGCAAACACCATGAAAGAACACAGTACAGTTACATTTACATTAAATATATACAATCTATACAATCTAATTAACACTCTAGTTATTCAGAGTGGTTTGACGTGAAATGCTTCTTTGTAGACAAAGTCAGAATTGTTCACAGTGGTGGTGATAGGAACCAGGCTCCCTTACAGAAGGTTATTAAATGAAAGGGTCCTAAATACATTGCAAAGATGTCTGAGATGTTGTTTTATGATAGTTTCAAGAAGATATTGCCCTTAACATCTTTTTGTGGGGGAGGGATACATGTAGGACGCTGGGAGGCAAAATAGTTCCCAAAAAACACGTTATTTTTTAGATAAACATTCCATCTAAAAACATTTGTAGGTTCACTGGTGGTTTTGATAGTAAATAAAATTTCTAGATTTATGTTGTAGACGTGGTGACCCCTGGTTACTATCACCACCACTGTAAAGAACATCTAAACAATTTCGCACCAAACCACTCTGAATAACTCTGTTTTTAAAATCTGTTGCATTTTTTTGGTTTTGAAACAAGGGTCATGTGCAGACGCTGTTTACAATAATTAAATTTACACTGCTGTAAACTTACTGGTACACAAGCTAAGCTTTATCAAATTTTAAATGTGTCATACAATGCAAAACTATATGTGCACAGTCATAGTAGAAAAAGTAGAGTTAAATACAAAACTAACATACCATAAACCTTAAACACTTAAACACACGTTGTTTCTCCTTCAAATACAAATCCTGCAAAAGAGGACAATAAAATGGGTTGATTTTATAAGGTGATGTTGACACTTTTCATTCCCCTCCCAGGGAACCGAACTGTCATGGTTGATGTTAATCTTTAAACGGAGCTGATGCTTCCTATTTGCCACTTTCTTAAAAAAAAAGTTCTGTTCCACCTTAAATGCTACTACAGCTGATACGGGCACCAGACTGTAATTCCGGCACAATTTATGGTGGAACAGAAAATTCACAAAACAAGCTGGCAAATAGGAATTTCAGCTCCCATAAGAGGAACAGTTCAACCTTTATTACCATCACAGCCCAAACAGTAACCTGTAAGTATTAGCCATGCTGTGCTATTTTATTTGTTTGCTGGTTGAAGCAGATCATTTTAAACTTAGAGCTGCATAGTGAGAAATAACTTTATTTTTGTTTTGTGTTGTCAAGATCGAAAGCATGTGCCTATATGGTAACATAAACTACTAGCAAGCTTCAAGTAACTAACATAGCGAACTAAATAGCACAAGGAGTTTGTTTACACAGGGGTCCAATTATTTTGTCTATTTTGACATGTTGCTGCTTTGTGATCATTGCCGTGTTTCACTGTAAAAAAGGCCAATCAGAGCAGAGCTAATTTAAATATTCATGAGCTCATCAAAAAGGGGACCATATCAGGGGGTGTAAACCACATCTGTGCATTTTCACCCCAATATATACCTTCTATGTAGAACATCAGGGATCCAGAATTTAAATACTGAATAAATACATTCTATAGCAGATTTAAATGAAGTCAGTTGAAGACTATTCTCTCAGGCTGTTGAACTGTATCTGATGTACGTTTTATTTTCCACTTCTTTCTGCAGTAAAGTTTCTCTTGCCGTGCCCAAGCAGGTCCGGGCATGCAGACGTGGACCGGAGGGAACATCTTCAAATAAATAGAGTAAAATTAAATAAAAAAAAAAAAAGTAAACAGCTGCAGGTTTCATCACGTCCTTCCGGCACACTCAGTACTCAGTGGGAATCACGGGGGATGAGGTTGGGTGTCCCTCTGGTTGTCTCCTTGGTAACCATGCAGAGGAATTTCAGGAATGCAAAAATTTAGGGGAGGTTAAATAGTCAGTTGTGTATCTCAATAGTAACAAGAAAACTAAATAAGAGTAAAAGGAACTCATTTTTAAATTCGACATGTAAAATGTCGTTTAGAGTGGTTTGGTGTGAAACGCTCTCTTGTAGAGAAAATCTGAATTGTCACAGTGGTAATGATAGAAACCAGACAACTATCTGTAAAAGCTCCAACACAGAAAGTTACTACACAATATAGTAATGAATATACTGCCTGATGTATATTCATTACTATATTGTTTAGAGACAATTTTACCAACATCAACATTACACTTCCATAGATAGGTAGGCTAATACTTGTGTAGATAATATATTTTTTTATTGTATAAACAGTGACATGCAAACCTTTAAACACACTTGGTTTCTGTTCTGTGAATGATGAGCAGAAGTTGAACTGATCTTCAATTTTAGGGAAAATTAAAGGAGCAGATAAGAGGAGAATTGAGATCTCTGATTACTTTTTGCAGACACCTCAGGTCTTGATTAGCTTGTTTGCACTGTGATGAAGAAGAGCAGGTGATGCAAACTGATCATCAAATCTCATCCTAACAATCAGTGGCCATAGACTCTTCTAAACAGCTGCCCAGCAGTCTAAACAATAAAAAATTCATGGCCATAAAGCAGGAGAAGCTATAAAAGTATAGCAGAGTGCTTTCAGATAGCCGATTACTCAGTTTCTAATGTAATTAAAAAATAGCAGTTAACAGGAATACTAGAGGTCAGATTGACAATTGGAAGACCAAGAAAACTCCTTTGAGTTTAGGTCTCCCTGGAGGATTGTTAGAATGTCAAGTTAAAACCTTGTTTGGCTGCAAAAGATGATTTGGGCTCTGGAGTGGTGGTGCACTGACAACACCTGCATAAATATAACCTTCATGCAAGAGTCATCAGAAGAAAACCTTTCCTCCATCCTCACCACAAAATGCCATGGCAGCAGTTCGTGGGGGAACATCTAAATAAGCCTGACATGTTTTGGAAACAAATGCTGTGGACTGATGAAGTTAAAATAGAACTCTTTGGCTGCAATGATTGAAGGTATTTAGGGAGAAATAAGGCTGCACGATTTTAACACCTCTCCAACTTTTTAGCATGGAGGTGGCTCTGTCATGCTTTGGGCTTGTGTTGCAGCCAGTGGCACAGGGAACATTGTTACACTAATAGAGAGAAGAATGAATTGAATTAAATACCAGCAAATTATGGAAACAAACTCTACAGCATCTGTAAAAAAAAGAGAGTAATGATCCCAAACACACCTCAAAATTCACAATGTACTACTAAGATAAAGGTACTGCCAGGCCCCCTAAACAGCATCCAAAATCTGTGTATAGACCTCAAAAAAAGCAGCAGGTGCAGGACGATCCAAGATTCTCATAGAACTAGAAACCTTTTGTGAGGAAGTACAGATAAAAATAAACTACAACTAAAATTCATGATATAAAAAACTCTTGGTCACTGTGATACTCAGTAAAAATTAACATGGATTTAAAATTTGAAAAAAGTAGATTTGAAAAAGTAGCTAATGATTAAATTCCATCAGCATCACCTGATTTCACACAATAAATTATTGATTAGATAACTCATTGGATGTTGAATTACTTGGCTAATAATACTGGCCTTCCTGAAGCAGAAGGCAGAAATATTATTTATTCTATTACTATATTTATATTTGTGTTTTTTTATATAAAAAATAACTGCCCAGATTTCTTTACAGTAAAGTATTTCACACCAAATCACACTGGATGACCTTGTTTACGTCTCAACCACTGAATTGGGTGGGGTGATATTGTATTTCCAGAGTGGAATGAGGAGTTAGAGGATGAGTGTAGGACAGACAGAGGCAGCAGGGGGCGTCAAAACTCTTTTTAAAAGACCCACGTCTCCCTGCTGACTTTCATTGAGCTCCAAGAACGTTTATCAACTGGCATACATGCTGGATTTGTTCCAGTGAAGCATTTCAAATTCACCCGACCCTTAAAAATGAATCCTGACAATCTATTACTTTTCACTGTACACAATGTTTTATGTTATAATACTTACAAACACCTGCACACGCACACAAATATACAGTCATATGTTTGGACGTTCTGGTTATTTTCATACATTTAATGTTTATTTACTGAAATTATATATATATATATATATATATATATATATATATATATATATATATATATATATATATATATATATATATGCGTTAGTTCCTCCAGTTTGTTAAAAAAAACACTTTCTTGGGATATCAGCACAACGGCCAAGCAAAACTCTCACAACCGCCTGAGATACCAGAGCAACGATACTGCAACACCCTCACAACCACCTTGGATATCAGTGCAGAAACCCAGCAACACCCTCTCAACCACCTTGGATATCACTCTCCAGCCACCCAGGATACAAGAATCTCCCAAGTTTTGCTCGCCTGGCTATTATGCAGTTTTTGACTCTTGCCTGTTTTTGGGTTTCTCTTTTGCTTGTTGCTCCATTTTGACGCTCATGATCTCTGGAACAGCTTTGACTTCTTTCGTCTGAATTAAACCAATGTATCGTTTTACATCCGTAAGCGTCTAGTTTGATTTGCAACGTTACAGTTAGCAACCACATGGGATACCATAGCAGCTGCTAAGCAACACCCTAACAACCACCTAGGATTCCGTAGCAACCACCTAGCAGCACCCAAGCAACCATGTAAAATACCATAGCAACACCCTAGTAAACCTCCTCTTTCTTCCAGTTTTCCATCTCAGAAAAATCTGAAAACCTAAAAAAGCAGAATAACTCATACTTACTGGCTGTTTTAGCTGGAGGGGAAGTTTAGGTTCTCTCAGGAGGATGTTACTTATATAAGTCAACCCTGAGTGATCAAAAAACTGAGTTTAATATGATATTGCTCTTTTTTTATTAATCCTAATGAAAACTTCTCTGTTCTTTATGAACATGAGCATTTTAAAGCATCAGTTATGTTATTAGTAAACACTGTAAAACACTGTGTGCTGTAAAGCCTCTTCAGGAAAGTTTTTTATTTTTCTTTTTTCTTATTAGTCCTGCACTATTATTCTTTAAAGACTTTTAAAGATATTTAGTGCCATTAAGCTGCCAAACAACCAAATAATAGACATGGAGCACAAAATGAACACTACAGCTGACATATCTGATTTTATACACAGCCTGCAGAAAACCCCCAGCGTGTCCAGTTTAAATGCGGGAGACTTTAGATGGGGTGCTTTAAAGTCTATTAATTATCCATTCTGAAGTCTGTTTATGCACGGTGGTCTGGGGGTCTGTATCTCTGCTGCTGTTCTGGGCCATGTTTCTAGTTTGTGAGCTGTTTCATCACAGCGTGAACGTGTAGATGCTGAGATGGTGTGCGTGGTGAGATAATAGAAACCCTGAGATTGAAGAACAAAATCCGTCCCTCACTGACACACCTGCAGCAGAGAGGGAGGACCAGTTAAAGTCAGCATGTGTCAGAAATCACCTTCTGGACACCCTTAAACAAGGATTCTTTATTAAAGGCTAAGGTTGTATACTATAACAAGGTTTTATGCTGTGAATCTTTACTACGAATAGATTTTTATGGATTCTAATGAGGTATTTGGTTCTTTCAAGAGCCTTTACAAAACTGTCAAAAAAAGTCATAGATCACAGTATCAGGGAGGTTCCAACTGAAGGTTTTCTCTCTATGATATTTTCAGGTGGTGAAACATGATATTATTGGTCATTGGTGTTATTTTGCTGCTGCTAGGGCACAGTGACATCATTAAAAAAATGTAAAAAAGTAAAATTTTGGAGAGTTTTTGCATAATGTGTAGAATTATGCACAAGCTGTGGTCTATATTTAGTTATTGAGATATTATTTATTTATTTATTTATTTATTTATTTATTTATTTATTTGTTTGTTTTACACATATAATTAGCCTCCTGATAGAATTAGCTCTACATGAAAGAAGGATCTAGTTTCTGGATAAAATCTGTCTCTAGGAGAATGGGCCTCCTGAGAGAATTAGCCTCTAGAAAGATAAGCCTTCTTTTCAGATAAAATTAGCTTTAAGACAGAATTAGTTTCTGTATAATTAGCCTCTAGATTGAATTAGCCTCCTGAAAGAAGTAGCTTCCAGATAGAATAAGCCTCCTGAAAGAATTAGCCTCTTGATAGAATTAGGGACCAAATAAAATTATTTTCCTGATGGTATTAGCTTCAAGATAGAATTATCATCCAGATAGCCTTCTTGATAGCCTCCAGATAGGGTTAGTCTCAAGTTTTCTATGCATTGTTCTTGAGCTAATCTGAAGGCCACATGAAGTTTGGAGGTCTTTAGCGATTGACTTTGCAGAAAGTTGCCAACCTCTTTGTGTGCATCTGTTGACTTTTATATGTGGTTTTATACATATACATCTGTCAGTTTATATGGCTACTATTTTTTGGCTGACTTGGTGTCATATCCAGTCACTTCCACTTAATAATTCCACTGACAGTTTACTGTGGAATATTTAGTAGCGAGGAAATTTCACAACTTGAACTTGGTCTTTTTTTCACAAATGTTTGTAGAAGCAGTCTGCATGCTTAGGTGTTTGGTTTTATTCAACTTTGGCAATGGAAGTGACAAGAACACCTGAATTAAATTATTTGCATAGGTGAGTAAATACTTTTGGAAATATAGTGTATTTATACTATGTTCCAAAACCTGGGTAGGACAGGTCCTCTGTAGGATTATTCTATGGAGGCTTCTGTTTAGTAACCCAGGTCACTCAAATGGAATGGAGGAAGAAGGCTGCATTGTCACATCTTACACACTCAAATCTAAATCTAAGTGTTAACTGTGATTCTAAGTAAAGTTCTAAAAATCTAAATGCGTGCTAGCCGGGTTAGCTTTTGCTATTGTAACTGCCTAATATGCTCGTCCTGTGTGCAGAGAGGGCCTGAATCAGTTGCGTCCTCAAAATCACTCTAAACCTAGGTTACATTTCTAGTCTGTATAAAAAGGGTCCTTTACTTTGGAACAGCCTTCTATGTCATAGCAGCCAAGAAACGCAGCTATAGGTATAATTCACACACAGACAGGTGTATACACAGTGTATACTGATCCTTTTTGTTTGAGTGTTTATTATAAAGTCTCAGTTTGCATTAGTGATATATATATGTTTTTAAGCAACAAAAAAAAACGTTTAGAAAGACTAATTTGGGTTTGTACACAACATTTTTATGGCTACATTTGGGCTATATGGGGCCAAACAACGGCTCATTTTCAACGATTGCTAAATCAAACCCATGATAGGCCAACAAGATGTTGTTCATATGACACTGGTGTTTGGTGAGTTGTGTCATATTTAGAATGTCCTACCTTAACTGAGTCTCTGCAGACTGTCATTGTGAAATTGCTGAATTGGATACTTGGTTCATTGAAGTGGACTGACTGAAAGAATTTAATTCATTCATTATGTTCCGTTCACTTATTGGTGTAGATGGTGAAAAAGCACCACCTCCTGGTGGGTTTAAGCAAGCCCTTAACCCATGGAAAGACTCAACCCATGGAAAGCAGCTAGACCAGAGTACTCAGAGCTAGCGAATGTTCTCACGGTCATCTTCAATGTCATTCTAAGCTCTTTGGTTTCTTTCCTCAATGATTATTGTCCTGTTGGACTAACACATCAAGACACATCAAGACCTAGTTACCTCCTTTAATGGACCCTCTGCTGTTTGTATAAAGTCCCACCCACTTCACAAATTATGTCATAGCCACCACTCCTAACCTGACCCTTATTCGTCTTGAGAAAAAGGACACTCGTTAGGATGCTGTTCATAGACTTCAGTTCAGAATTCAATACCATCATTCCTCGGCATCTGATGGAAAAGCTGAGCCTGCTGAGCCTGAACACCTTCCTCTGTAATTGGATCTGGAGCAGCTAGCAGTCAGTCCACTGCTGTTCACGCTGTTGACTCATGGCTTATGTGCACTATACGGCTGTGCACTTACGGCTGTGCACTATACAAACCATATTATAACATTTGCTGATGATACTACTTTAGTGGGTGTCATTAACATTAGTGATTAGTGTGCATACAGAGATGAGGTGTGGTGAATGACAGACTGGTACGAAGTCAACAACCTGTATCTGAATGTAGACAAGACAAAGGAGATTGTTGTTGACTTCAGGAGAACACAGAGTGACTCTCCGTTCATCATCAAGTACTCTGCTGTGAAGAATGTTGCAGGCACCACGTTCTTTGATGTTCATCCAGTGAAGAACCTCACCTGGACTCTAAAAACAAGCTTCATACTAGCCCTTGTTAATGCTGATTAGCGTATCTGTTATAAATTTGCATGCAGTAATTACTTTTGAGTTGATGTTTGGGAGAATAAATCATCAGTGTCTGTTTAGCTGTGTTAGCCAGAGCTTGTCAAGATGTTTCACTGAAAAAGTTTAGTAGTAGGGTAATAGTCTGTCATTAATTGCAGGCTGTGTGTGAAGATGGATATGCTAATGAATATTTCCGCATTGCTAATTGAATAATTAGAAGGCACTCTGCAGCGTTAGTGGCCAGTAATCAGAGTAGGAAATTGAATGGAAATATCTATTAAGGAGCTGATCTAACACAGTTTTGGAGCGTGATTTCCCCAGAGGGAGTAAGATGGAGGACACGAATGGACTTGGACATGACCAGACGGGTCAAGGATAATCCAGCTTGCGCTGCGGCTTCTCCCATGATGCTCGGCTGAGGCATATAGGTGAAGAGGAGGCATCTTTGTTAAATGTTGCACTTTACTTCAAGGATGGTAAAATGAAGATGTCAGCGGTGATAAATTGTTGCACTGGCAAAGCTTCGCAACCCATCTGTTATACTGTCAGTGTGTGTGTGTGCGCATGTGTGCACGTGTATAAACGTGCTGGTACTCTGGATCTGATCCGCCTCCCAAAGCAAGGAGTCTACACTGCACAGTATGGCTAAATGGCTAAAAATGACCTCAACCCAGCTGCATTTATACAACCAATACAACATCATGCAGTAGCATGAAAACCTCTACTGGCTGTGCAATCTAGCATGTAGAACCCTGTTACAGTGTCAAAACATACCATTTCCTCTGCAGTCTGTTTGGATGTTTATATGTTACATTCAAATTTTCATACAAAATGTTTCCAGAGACATTATTAAAATGTTTGTATGATATTAAACTCCCAAGTGTTTCAATAAACATACAGCAAAGCTTATATAAAGAATACAAGATATAAATATGATAAAAGGTGGCGTAAAACTGCTGATTAGACCTATCTGAGAACTGTGTGGGTGTGGCTAACGAGCAGCTTGATTGACAACTCTCTGTCCAACACTCCGAGCCTGCTCTACCCCTCATACAGAACTAAAATCATTATCTAGCTTTTATGTGACACTAACTAGATGGAAAAAGACTAATAGATTGTCAAACTGATGCAAGGACAAACAAATAGACAAACAAAGCACATAATCTACACATAAATGAAGGAACAAATGAAGAAACAATGCTTGAGTATGGATAAAGGAATGAACGGGTGAAAGGACAATGTTGGTTTATGGACAAAGGAATGAATGGAGGAAACAGCAATGTTGGTGTATGGATAAAGAAATGAATGGATAGAGGAACAGTGTTGGTGTATGGACAAATAATGAATGAATTACACAACAATTGTGGTGGATGAATAAAGAAACAAATGAATAAAGGAACAGTGTTGGTGTATGAATAAAGGAACAAATGGATGAAGAAACAATTTTGGTATATGGATAAAGTAATGAACGGATTAAGCAACATTGTTGGTGTTTGGATAAAATAATAAATGGATAAAGAAAAAATGTTGGTGGTGGATAAAGAAATAAACTGATGAAAGAACAATGTTGGTGGTGGATAAAGAAATTAATGAATGAAGGAACCGTGCTGGTGTATGGATAAAATAATAAATGGATGAAGGAACAATGTTGGTGGATGGATAAAGGAATACATGGATGAAGGAACATGGCTGGTGGTGGATAAAGGAATAAATATAAGAAGGAACAATGCTGGTGGTGGTAAAGGAATAAACAGAAGAAGGAACAATGCTGGTGGTGGTAAAGGAATAAACAGAAGAAAGAACAATGATGTTGATGGTAACAGCTTGTTAGTCTTTGGTTGTGCAGGGTTAGTTTTACGTAGCTAAGTTTCGCTGACTCTGAAACGGTTTTGTGTGGACAACATACATTGTTATAATTTTTACAAAAAACAACTTGTTTACACATATTCACCACAGCAGTTTAGCCCCACCTAGTCACAATTAGGTTATAGTGTCTTTCTAAACAAGTCACAATACAGGGCAGCCAATCATAACAGAGCAAATTTACATACATCAGTCTTGAAAGAACAGTAACAGAAGCAGCCTGTTTAATTGTAATGGATAAAGAGAGGAATGAAAATGGTCATAGAACAGTGAATAAAATAAAACCACACAAGCTTTGTAAGTGGGCCACAGGGAGGAAAATAAAAAAACAAAACATGTAAGATATGGACTTCTTAAGCTGAAGACAGAAAGTCAAGCTAGAGAAACACTAACAGATGCTAGTTGCCTGCCTGCTCATATAAAACTGCAGCGTCTTTGACTGTAGAGCTGTCATTTTACATCAGTGATGGAAACAAACTCAACCTGACAGACAGAGCTGTAAAAGGAGTATATATAGCATCTGTGTGTGACACAGCAAAACTCTTAACACACAAACCAGACAGACTCAAAAACGCTAATCTAATAGCATCTCTGCTCTTCCGACAGCAAACATTAATCCCATACATAGGAAATAAACTGCTTTTATTTTTATCAGACCATATTTACAAGGATTATGTTCTGAGCAATTAAAATGGAAGAAATTACATGACAATAATAAATATATAAATATATAAATATATAAATATAAACACATTCATTTATGGAGTGCTTTATATTATTTCAAACCACTAACCCTTAAATTTACACTAAACTCTAACCACTAAAATTTACAATAAACCCCTTACCACTGCAATTTGCACTAAACCCTAACCCTGTAAAATTTACACTAAACCCATAACCCCTAAACTAATACTAAACCCTAACCCTTAAAATTTACACTAAACTCTAACCCCGTAAAATTCACACTAAACCGCTAACCCCTAAACTAATACTAAACCATAACTCCTAAAATTTACACTAAACCACAAACCCCGTAAAATTTACACTAAGCCCCTAACCCCTAAAATTTACAATAAATCACAACCCTGTAAAATTTACACTAAACCCCTAACAATTAGAGTATAGGGACATTCAAGCTGAAGGATGTTGATCTAAAAAAAACAAGTTAAAAGTCCCAAATACATGGCTTTAACTGAAAGCAGAAACAGACAGCCTATGTGGTTTGATTTAGGAGAAATAATGGAATTCATAGATTAATGGAGTTATCAGACATTAAGATATTGTGACAGTCTGTATGTGTGTACATATACAGTATGTGTATACATGTACATGCGTATATGTGAAATATAAACTCTGTAATCGTCTGTCACTGCAGCTCATTAAAGCCCACTGTCTCTTCTCAGTTGAAACCAGAGCAGCTTGGCTGCCAGCGATGACCAGTGGACGTCCACTCTGTGATTTGATGTCAGAGGTTGGATGTTCTGCCTCTGTGAGAGTTTATAAAGCGACTGACCTACACCTCGGTCAAGCTTTTTCATCACACAGTGGCTTATTGAGTGCAGAATTACACTCTCTCTCAGTTGCACACCAGCGTCTGACCTGCTGACAAATTATCTAATTTCCCAGCAATGGCCACTCTGCGCTGCGTGATAAGGGAGAATCCTCAACAGATCTGACACACAGCATACATTAAAGTCTGTCTCCTGTCAGAGCCAACAATGTTCACATCATCTCATTCTCTTTTTCTTTATTGTCACTAGGAACATGATAGATTTCATATAGTTATCTGTCTTTAGTAATACACTTTATAATCAATCCTTGATCTCTGAAGACGTACTGTAACTCAGACTGTGCTGTGGATCATGCATCTCTATTCTGCTCTGGGACAATTGGCTTAGAGCCCTTTGAGAATTAAACCTAGTCACCCAGATTATACTGTATATAATATTCAGTTTAATTAGGTAGGGATTGCTAATAATGTGGCCAGTAAATTAGTGATCCTCCTGTTTAATAGATGTTTAGAGTTTTAAAGGATGTTAAAAAAAGAGAAAAGAACAAATGGAATAACAGTGTTGGTATGACAGCCAAATCACAAGTATAGACACTAACAGAGTGCAGGGTCAGTACTGAAGCAGAATGACAGCGTATGTAAGTCATCCTCAGGCCGGTTTGTGACCTTTAAGGGATTAACAGCAGGACAAGACCCTTACTGATCTCCCTCACACGGTGGGTGGCTATATTTCAGTATAAGCACAGCACGTTACTACAGAAAGATATAAAAGAAAGTGTTCAGTCTGTGTGGCTAGGCTATCCCTGATAACAGATTGCTAACGAATACAAATATTGTACAGACACATTTGTATTCTCGTGTTGCTCGTGGTTCATTGCTTTGGCCTGTGTCCAGGCCAGGGGGTGGCAGAGGGGGGTGGGGTTGGTATGAGGACAGAAATCATAGGGAGTAAACACAGTCGGCTGAAATGCTGCACAATATGGCACTCAGGCTGGTTTCATTATGCTGTTGGCTGGGTTCCCCTTCCCCCCGTTGGTCAGGCCGGATCTCAGCTCATGTGGATAAAGCCTCTGAAGCCCCTACTTGCCTGTGAATGGTCCAGGCTGACTTATACAGCACTGTGCAAAAGTCCTAGGTCTCTTTATAATTTTTTTATGATCATATTTATGTACTTTTTTATTTACATATGTATTTACATTTGCTGTCACTGCTGTAATACCAACATTTCTCAGCGTGAATGAAGATGTAGTCTAATATGAGCTTAAAATTCTATTTACATCTTTTTATATGAAATATAACATGTAAAATTTATATTTTACATTCTGGCTCCACCCATACAGACCACAGCATTCTTGCTCACCAATTCAGCCAGACTACAGCAATTTAGCCCCACCCCTTTAGCCTGCTATAGCTTAGACTTGGCCATTTATGCACCACCCACCCCCACAAGTGCACCTCAAAGAAAAAGAAAAACAATATAGAGTAATAAATAAAATATAGAACAAGGGTCCGTAAATGTCATACAGCAAGCTGTTGACTCAAAGGATGAGTAAAACAAAGCTGGATCTGCAGCAAGAGACTAAGTTAAAAAGGTGGAAATTTGAAACTAACTGGATGAACTGACAACAACTGGTGCATGTAATGAAGCGAGAGCGTGAGAGAGAGGGAGAAACTCAGGAAGCAGAATGGAATAACTTGGCCTGTGGTTCTATACAGATATTTCCATTTCTAAAGCCCATATCCACCATCAAATCTTCATGTGGATTTGACTTCTAAGCTGATGTTTTATGGTCAGTTTACTGTCATTTTCTAATTCGAATAGACAGAAACAATACCAGTCCTAGATCAGCAGTGTCCTCTAGCTGCTAGATGAATATGACGAACAGTGAGGAACTGGCTAGGCCACTCCAGAACCTTGATATGCTTCTTACGGAGCCACTCCTTGGTTAACCTTGCTGTGTGCTTTGGGTCATTGTCATGTTGAAAGACCCAGCCATGACCCATCTTCAGTGCTCTAACAGAGGGAAGGAGGTTGTACCCCAAAATCTCGCAATGCATGGCCCCCGGTCATCCTTTCCTTAATACAGTGCAGTTGTCCTGTCCCATGTGCAGAAAAACATCCCCTAAAGCATGATGCTTCCACCCCCAGGCTTCACAGTAGGGATGGTGTTTTTGGAATGGTACTCATCATTCTTCGTCCTCCAAACACAGCGAGTGGAACTAAGACCAAAAAGCTCTATTTTTGTCTAATCTGACCGCAGAACTTTCTCCTATGACTCCTCTGGATCATCTAAACAGTCATGGGCAAACTTAAGACTGGCCTGGACGTGTGCTGATTTAAGATGGGAAAACTTCCGCGCCATGCATGACTTTAAACTATGACGTCTTAGTGTATTACCCACAGTAACCTTGAAAACAGTGGTGCCAGCTCTCTTTAGGTCATTGACCATGCAGCTCCTCCTGTGTAGTTCTGGGCTGATTCCTCACCTTTGTTAGGATCATTGATACGCCATGAGGTGAGATCTTGTATGGAGCCCCAGTCCGAGGAAGATTGACAGTCATGTTTAGCCTCTTCCATTTTCTAATAATTGCTCCAACAGTTGATCTTTTTTCACCAAGCTGCTTGGCAAATGCCCCATAGCCCTTTCCAGCTTTGGGGAGATCTACAATTTTGTCTCTGGTGTCTTTGGACAGCTCTTTGGTCTTAGCCATGTTAGTAGTTGGAGTCTTACTGATTGTGTGGGGAGGACAGGTGTCTTTATGCAGCTAACAACCTCAAACAGGTGCTTCTAATTTAGAATAACAAGTGGAGTGGAGGTGGACTTTTTAGAGGTGGACTAATAGGTCTTTGAGGACCAGAATTTTTGCTGATTGGCAGGTGTTCAAATACTTATTTGCAGCAATAACACACAAATAAATTGTTAAAATATTATACATTGTAATTTCCGGATTTTTTTTTAGATTATTTCTCTCAGAGTGGACATGCACCTAAGATGAAAATTTCAGACCCCTCCATGATTTCTAAATGGGATAACTTGCAAAGTTGCAGGGTGTTCAAAAACTCATTTTCCTCACTGTATTAAACACACTGTAATAAGGAACGCACAGCACCAAAAAAAATATTGAACTAACACATTAAAAAGTATAATATGGGCCCTTTAAACATTGATTTCTGGCCAGTGCTGCTTTTTTTGGAGAATTGTGGGCCTATCTAACACAGGAATTAATGTCTGGATGGCATGAATAAACATATGATGTTGATTCAATCACAGTGAATTGGGGCATGAAATAGCTTCAAATTTCATTTCTCTCCATTCCAGTACCTAAAACCTGACAGACATTGTTTAAAGCGCAGTCAAGTTTAAATATGTGATCTATTTTTGGAGCTAAATTTACTGCTGAGTACTGGTTGGTTGGCATTACTGCTTCTGTGTGCTAATTGGTTGCCATAATTGCTACTGATGGCTGACTGATTAGCATTACTGCTACTGAATGCTGATTGGTTGGCATTACTACTACTGAGGGCTGACTGAGTAATATTACTACTACTAAGGGGTGATTGCTTAGCATTACCGCTACTGAATGCTGATTCGTTAGTATTACTGCTATCAAGTGCCAATTGGTTGGCATTATTGCTATTAAGTGCTGGCGCTGACTGATTAGGATTACTGCTACTGAGCAATGAATAACCAGCATTACTGCCACTAAGTGGTTACTGTTACTAGTACTGTTGCTGACTGGTTAGCATTACTGATATTAGGTGCTGAGTGGTTGGCATTACTACTGATTAGTTGTAGTTAACAATATGCTAAATAACTCTAGACTGTATTGTGCTAAAATGCCCCATGCTGAATAGCTCTAAGGCTATGTAAAGAGTGCTAAACACCTATAGGCTAACTACACTGTGCTAAATAGCTCTAGGCTAGCTACAATATGTTGAATAGTTCTAGGCTAGCTGCAGTGCGCTTAACAGCTTTAGGCTGCAGTATGCTAAATATCTCTAGGCTGCACTGAGCTAAATAAGCAAACAATATTGTGCTCAACAGATCTAGACTGAAGTGTGCTAAATAGCTCTAGGGTAGATACAATATGCTAAACAGTTCCAGACTAGGTACAGCCCTGCAAACACAATGTTTTGACAACGTCATAACAACTCAAAGCTTTGGTGCCCAAAACTGCGTTACGATGTTGAAATAAAATTCCTCAGAAAGTAGTGACATTGACAATGCTGTTAGTACAGTACATTTTCATAATCTCCTTGAAATCTTCATACGTCCCATTATATCTGTGTGTAACTCTAGAATTTTGCTAAGTTGCCAACTGGTAGTCATAATATGCTAAATAGCTTTAGGCTAGACAGTGTGCAATAAATAGTTCTAGGCTACAATTAACTAAATAACTCTGGCTAGCTACAGTGTATTAAAATAGCTTGGCTAGCTAAAAACTGCTTTAACTGTTTTGATTTATTGTTTTTTAGAATCCAAATGGTGGTGCATTCCCAGCTAACAAAAAAAGGTCCCCAGGACGTCCCCCGAACCAACACGGCGGACGTCCCCTGAACGTCGTTTTTTAGGGTCGCCAAAATGTTACAGGGGACGTTCTTATAGGACGTTCGTAGGACTACCAGGAAACCTCCAGGGAACTATGAGGGGACGTTCATGGAAAGTCCTTTAAACGGCTCTTTCGACGTTCTTTGGACGTTTGTAGGACTACTACGAAACCTTCAGGAGACTATGAGAGAACGTTTATGGAAAGTCTTTTAAACGGCTCTTTCGACGTTCTTGGGACGTCTGTAGGACTACCACAGCCTTATTTGTAGTTTATTTGTATAATGATGTGCGCTGATTTGAAATGCATGCGTAACGTCTAATACAATGCACTACCGGCGCTGGGCTCGCCGCACATTTCACTTCCACAGCACGGAAACTTAAATCCTCAAACCGCGCTCGCTTTTTAATATTCATTTCTTCCTGCACTGTTAACTTCTTACCTGATTATTACGCCTCGTGCACCCGTTTGTGTTCTGAACTGGACAACTGTTTCGCCTCTTCCGTGTAATTTTCTTCCACTAACTAAAACACAGACCATCTTTCACAATCGCTCGTAGCGCTAAGTACTTTATCTCGTTCTTAAGAATGTTCGTTAATTTACGAGAGCTTTCTAAAACAATTATTAACCAAAGTACTAGGTAAACTTACTTGAATAACCTGACCCATTGTAATTCACTACGTGCTTCTTTATTTGCCGTCGGAAACAACTATTTTTAACCAGCTTAAATACCTTAGAACTGAGTGTGTTTATTTAAAAGCCTGAGCACACAGACATCATAATCTTCATCCTCTGGTACCAGATAAAGAACTTCAGAAGAGCAAAAAAGTATATATATAAAATATAATATACATTTACCCTCATTTCAAATCTATTATGTATCCCACATAGCAAAAGTGATTTAGCCCAGATCTGGTACAAATCATCCAGAAGTTCTGACCCGGGTCCGTACAGATCCCTATTACACTTTATATATAATATATATAAAGAATATAAACATATATATTTTTCATATAGATTAAAACAAGAATGTTATATTAATCAATTAATTACATTTAAACATAAACAAAATAAATAATTCAAAAGCAACTGCCTTAAACGTTTTTATTCCACACAATATTAACAAACAGCCATTTCCTACATTGATCAGAGCATTCTTGGACACTGAGACTTGACATGAAGCATCATGTCTTATGGGAGCAGCCTAAAAAGGAAAACACAAAAGACAGTTTATTTGTAAGTCAGCATAAATAATATTGGCTGGATAAATTATGCTGTGTAACCTATGAAATACACATCATCCAATATTCCAACATGCATTAGATAAATCCAAACCTGTAAAACATAATTTACTGAACTAAGTGTAACCCCCTGATCAGATGGTCCAATGAAAGAGTCTTTGCATATGTCACAGGTCAACTGGAGAGGGGCTGAACACCAAACACACTTTAACATTATACCATAAAATAAATTGCTTCATAACTCACTTCATTTTAAAAAAAGAGTTGCATTAGCGAACCAGCACTTAAAGTTAAAGTGAGCAGCACTAAAGTAGACTTGCATGCCAGATATTTTTGTCTACAGAACTAGACTGTAGTTATAACCTATAAGATAAACATATTAATCTGTTTTATGTAACATAACACATTAGATTAATCCAAAGCTGTAAAAAAAAATAATTTAATGAACTGACTTAAATGTAACCCACCTTGAATGGAAGCAACAGGGCTGTAACAGCACAGAGTAGTAACTGTGTTTCCAACGCTTTGTGTATTTACTGTTAATTCATGTCAGACTCAGTTCAATGATCACTACATTCTCCCAATGCGCAGCTTTATACTATCAAAATATCCTAATAATCACTTAAATGCTCAACCTTATTTAAATTCTTATATTCCGCTTTAAATTGTGCCCGAGTGACTCAGTAACCTGAAGGGCTAGACAGTAACTGCAGCGTTATTTAAGGTTAAACGGCAAAATTATATTTTAGCGTGTGGTCAGATGATAAATCTCTGCTAAACATTAAACACGACTCTTGATTCGTTGTAGGAATACGTTGTTGTTTTTTAAGACGTAACAGTGCGTTTGAGAAGCAGACCGAGTTGACGTTATCAGCATTTTTTCGGCTTGGTAGCTAGCTACCGTTAGCTAACTAGCATTGCTGGCTGTGAAGCTGATTGCCTATAAAGAGCTAGGGGATGTAGGAGCATAAAACGCAGATACATTGCCAGCACTATCCAACATAAACAAAACAAACCAGACCTGCACGAAAACACATAAAAAAAACTCTAAGTGTAACCTACCTTTGCTGAGTCGGACTTCCGCCACCGGCGTTCGTTGGAAGTGCCCGTTGGTGGCTCCTCGCGCTGATTTGGAATAATGCCGGTTCCTCCGCGGCTCTGGACCGCGGTGCTGTGTTCCTCCGCGGCTCTGGACCGGACCCGTACAAAAACTTTAAACTACATGTGAAATCTGACTCGGTTCTGAAATCGTACTGACGATGTGAGATGAGTGAGAGTGATAAGCGGATTTATCTTCAGTAAAACGGATCTATATCAGAGTTTACAGTCATGACACGCAGCGGATCCGGAACTATGTGCGTAACCACCAGGGGACCATGTGCAAACGTTCTCAGAACGTCATGTAAAGATAACAAAAATAACGTTATTTGGGGGACTATATGGGGACGTTAATGAACGTCCCGTAAAGGTAACAAAAATAACGTTATTTGGGGGACTATATGGAGACGTTACTGAACGTCCCATGAATGTTTTTTTTCGAACGTCCCCGTATGACTAGAATAGGACCTGTTGCGAACGTCAAAAAAGGCCTGGTAACGTCCTACAGCGAACGTTACATATGTACCCTAAATGGGACGTCGACGAACGTCCCGAGGACGTCCGTTGTTTGCTGGGATTGTCTTTAGTTTTGTTGCTGGCTATGTAACCCATAGATTGCTAAGTTACTTACTACACCAGACAAAGCAGAGCAAAGCAGATTGCGCAGTTTTGCCCAGTTAAAAAAACCCAACAAAACCTGGTGTTTGGGATGCTGGTATATTGGTCAAGAGATCAGCCAAACCAGCACTACACCAGGATAAACTTAAACCAGCTTAGTATGGAATGCTATTTTTTGCCCAGCATCAAAGTTATCATCTGTACGCCTAACATCTTTCTGTCAGATGTTTTTGTTTTTCTTGGCAGTGATGAAAACAACATCAGTTTGTCTACTGGAAATAACAGCTGTTGTGTTTTAATGTGTGTATCATTAGCTGTATGATGAGCTAAACCAGCACCCGACCAGCACTATACCCTCTTAAACCAACATTTAATGTGCTATTTTCTTCAGCAGTGCTCACAACTCTACCATCCACAGTTTGAAAGTACTGACTTTTATTAGTGAGAGCACTTTAAAAGCAGCAGAAGCCCTTCGGACAAAAACGCGTAGGACAAAAACAAAGTCTGTCTGCTGTCGGAAAGTGACAGCTTGGATTTAACAGCGCGATTGAGAAGTGAAAACTTTTTCTGGGCTCCGTTTGTTGAAAATCTGACGTTAGAAAAGTGACAGCACGGTTTTAACAATGCAGTTGCTAAACGCTACTTTTTCTCCCCAAATATCCAGTAAGGTCATGAGCCGTCAGCGCTGTCAGATTAAAATCAAGCAAATCCCCCTGGCTGTAACTTGCCCACATATTGATTAACCTTTCGTGTCATTGAGCAGAAACTCGAGTTTCTCTGACCGACTGAAGTTTTTTTCTTTGCAGACTATTATCACGAGCACTCTTCTCCTCGTTCATGCGTCTTTTTTTGCTCCTCATATCTGACGACCTGCAGACGCTTCTGGCCTTTTGCTGTTTTAGAGTGACGGAGAGGTGAATGAAGGTTTTATCAGCGCCAGGGCAGACACTCAGCGTGATAAGGTGTGTGTGCGTCAGGTGCCTTTGGGCACTCAGGTAATGAGCCTGTCAACACATACACACACAACGAACAGAGCTGAACAGAGGGGGCCTGCGGAGGGTCTCCACAATCTACTGCTGACGGCCAGGAACACATCCACCCACCCAGTGCTACGTTTAACTGGGTCAGCTAAAGCTAATTTAAATGTCAGTCTAAAAGTTTGAGATATGACCGACTCCTAAAGGGCATCTGTAACTGTGCTTTGTTCTTTCTTTAAATAAAGCTCCTGAGGTTTAAGGTTAGAATTAGGATCATGATTAGCAGTGCTGTTGGAGTTAAACACCATTGTCACTTCTGGACTGAGTAAACCACCAACCAGAAATATCCAGCTGACAACATACTGTGACCACTGATGAAAGACTAGAGAATGACCAACGACAACAACAGACGAGTTATTGTCTCTAACTTTACCATTACCAGGTAGACCAATAAGGTAGTGTGGACAGTGTGTCGACATGGTAGTACTGACTTTGTCACTGCTTTGTTGGATATACTCATACCAGCGCAGCACACCACCACTGTGCCACTGCAGTGCTGAGAATGATCCACTACCCACATAATACCTGTTCTGGGGTAGTCCTGTGGGGGTCCTGACCATTGACTAATAGATTAATTTGTAACAGGTCAGTAACATGATTGGTTATAAAAGAGAGGTGGAGTCTTTCAGAGATAAACATGGGGAGGGGTCACCACCATAGTGCAACAATTGAAGAATTATGTTTCTCAATGTAAAATAGCAAAGAACCAACCTGCGTGGTAATGCACATAGCTAGGCCAGTTTTCCTTTTCTGGTCTCCACCCACTCCACCCTCTCCACCCATCTCACACACTTTCCATTGATAAAGTATTATCGCTTTGTTTGAGCTGTAGTTGTAGCTGTGTTTTGACGGTCGCTGTGTGTCCTGTTTTCTGGATATGTCTCTGATGTTGCCTATATGTGTCCTGCCTGTTGTATGCATACGGAGTACTTGATTGCCCTTAATAAAGCCACTCTGCACTTCCAACCAACCCTCAAACCTCCTATGTTACAGCCTTATAATATTGTTAAAAGATTCAGAGAAACCCATTATATCTGTGTACACAAAGGCTGGTTGTGATCTGGCCTGCATTAAAAACAGTGTAATCACTGCATGGGCTCAGGAACACTTCCCAGAACCATTGTCTGTGAACACAGTTTGTCCCAAACAAACTGAAATGATTTGCACATCATCGTATTCTGTTTATATTATATTTAGCAAAGTCACTTTGTGCAAAAACAAAGGATAAAACATTGTTAAAGTCCTGGAGTGTCCGAGATTTTGAGCAGCCGAGCGGGTGGTATAGGTAAAGACAGGAGATATCCTGAGGGTGAAGAGAGTGAGAGCAATGGAGGGATGTAGATGGAGACACCAGCTGGTAGAGCCTGAGGTAAACACTCAGAGAGAACACTCAGTGACAAAAGTCCAGCCTCAGCCTCAGCTCAGTTTAATTCCACCTGAGTTAGACTCTACAGGAGCCGGCCAGCTTTCAGCCCAGAATAACTTTTCACTTTGACGGAAGTGAGAGTTCTTTATCGCTGATGCTGTCAGAAACAAACTTAAGTTGAAATTTTTGGACTCCTGTACTGTGTTTTTGGACCAGCTTGCATTGTATGATTTCACCTAGTATTCAAATGTAGGTGTAAAGCATCATTGTGTGAGAATAGAAAGCCCCCTACAGTTACATAGTGTATTTCACTTTTACTGTTGGCATTTGCTGATGAGCTAAAGATACAGAATCCAACTCCACTTCATGTGTGCCATGCAAGAATATGAATGCTAGGGGCTACACTTACAATTTAGATTGTTTCTATGTGTAAGTGTAATCTTAGTTACCAGATTCTGCTAGGGAGTTGAAATTCAGCACAACGCCAGCAAAGACAACATTAGCTAAAAAAAAAAAAGATACACGAAAGGTAACAGCCTCACACTTTTATACAGCTTAAAATGTTCCTATAAAGAGATACTCCCATCTCCACTGAGCATCTTTGCAGGTACTTTAGTGGTATTTTTGCATTTTGCACCATTTTCAACAGATTTAACAGCGCTCTGTGGGTGCACTCACAATTATTCAGTTTTTAATGCTTATTGTGGTCTGATGAGTCAACCTTTCAGATTGTTTATGAAAATAGATAGATGTTGTGTCTCAGAGCCAAAGAACTAATGGAGCATGCAGATTGTTATCAGCATAAAGTTCTTAATCCAGCATTTGTCTTGCTTATCAGTGAAAGCAGCATTAACGCTGAAAGTTACTGAACAATATAAGCATATTTTGGGGCAACATATGCTGCCAGAGAGTGCAGGACTGGCCTGATTATGAATGAAGGCATATATAGTTTATATAATTGAACAATGGCAAAAAATTCACTGTAAATCTGGATCAGTTATTGTCTTTAATCCCAGAATGATTACAGAGTGTATATTTGATGTAACACAATGGTAATAATGCTTCTGTGGCAAAACATGTTATAGGCTTCAAATTTGTTTTCAGTTTAAGTCAGACTGAATTGAGTTTTTATTAGCATTTCACACACAGAGTTAGTATTTTTTGGAATTGAGCGATATAAAGGGTATGCCCTTTCCTGCTGAAATACACCTCTTTGGTTGGATTTAGTGTAACATTCGTCACCAAGGATGCATTTATCCTGGAGAACAAAGAAACTAGAAATAAAACTAAACAAATTTAAATTAAAGGCAGCTAAACTCAGTAACATATACTGACCTGCCAAAATTCAGGGGACAGGAACTAGTATCGTGTAGGATCCCCTCCAGCCTGACAAAGTGCAGCAACCCGATGTGACATTCATTCCACAAGTAGACGGCAGACGTCTGGAGGGATGTTAAGCCATGCCGTCTGGATAGCCACCCGCAGCTCTGTGGCATTTGCAGGTGCAGGACCTCAGTTGTGAATGGACCTCTCCACCACATGGGCTCATGTCAGGCGAACGAGCAGGTCACACCATTTTTCTGAAATCTCTTTAACGCTTCTCGAACCAATTCTGAACAGCTTGGGCCTGATGGCTTGGTTTCTATCAACCTCACAAGCCTAGGTGAGCCACTGTGTTTGTGTTGTGGTGTTAAAAGAGCCACCCTGTGGAGTATTTTGCCCCCATATCCTAAGCAATTTAAAAAACGCTGCACTGACTTGTGGGATATGTGTGTCAGTCCTCCTGCATTTCATGTGGATGTGATTTTAGCCAGACAACTATAGCCAGACACATAATAATTAAGCACCCATAGGAGGCCACTGTCAATGATAAAGCCTTCTATTGTGCATCCCCAGTTCTTTGGAAATAGAATGCCCCACCCATCTGGCAGCGACTATCATGCCCTGTTTGAGCGCCAATAATTCACATCACCTTGCCATGAGCAGGTCAGTGTTCAGCCTTACTCACAAGATAACATCTCGCAGCTTTTACAGGTGTGAGCGCATCCAAGTTGTCCCCTGACCCCCATGACCTTTGGCATATCAGTGTAAATTCTTTTGGTCATCATGATCTTTAATAATACTTATCAGTATAACTATTTAAACATGTTGTGTGGAGTTCAACCTTATAACAAGAACTGGCTTTGCTCTAGCAAACATTGTCTAACTGCCCCCGACTTCGTTTGTAGCAAACAAGATTATCTTTTTTTTTTCTTTTAAATAAATACTAATAAAAGCTTTCAGTTACACAGAATAAAAATTGGAATAAACAGTAATAAAAATGTAATTAATTAGTATCAGTATCAGTTTATAACTTATGGAATCAAAACTCCTGAGACAACATGGCAGCTGCAGATCCATGTCTTAGGTGCCAGATTTTAACTGATGCACCATTTAAGGTGAAACAGGAAAATTCTAACAAGAAGCTGGTCAATAGGAAGTTGAGTTCATCTTTGCTCAATCTGTCTAAAGGTCACTCTAAATTATGTTAATCTTTGGCCAGTCTGTATTAGGGTCATTCTGACTTCTGTTATCTTTGGTCAGTCTGTATAAAGGTCTCCCTGAATTTTGTCCCTTATCTTTGGTCAGTCTCAGTAAAGATGCTCTGAATTATTTTGTTGATATTTGGTCAGTCTGTATAAGGATCACTGAATTATTTTGTTGATATTTGGTCAGTCTGTATAAGGATCTCTGAATTATTTTTTTGATATTTGGTCAGTCTGTATAAAGACGCTCTGAATTCTGTACTTTTTGGTCAGTCTGTATAAAGATTACTTTGATTTCCTGCAGAACCTATTTGTAGAATTAATCCCACAAACTTTTTACCAATTTAGATGTGTTTGTGGTTTTGCTGCATTTATGCTGGACGCTAAGGCTGGCAGTCAGTTAGTCCTTCTGAGAGTTGGTGTAACTGCAGTGACTTTTGCCAACTGTGACATCAAGTGCATACCCTTTAAAGATAACAGTGACACACAGTGTCCAATACTTGTTAGCTACATTACCTCTCCAGTGATAAACTTAACAAAGCAAACTTAAGACACCAAACTTGTCTTGGCTACATTTGGGGGAAGCTGGATAACGTGAGAAAATGCAATCACTCACCATGTTTAGTTGGTTTAGATATGGACAAAAAAATTGGGACAGACCTTGTAATCACTGAATTAAAGTATTTCATGCAGTCCCATAGTCACAAGTGTGTAAAATTAAGCATTTAGTTGTGTAGTCTGTCTTTACAAACATTTGTGAAAGAGTCTTTCTAAACAGATCACTGAATTTGAGCATGCTAGTGTAATAAGCACATCACTGTTGCAAGTCAGTTCATGACATTACTTTCATCCTAGATATTCCACCATCAACTGTGAGTGGTGTTATTGAAAAGTGAAAGTGTTTAACCACGAATTGGCAGACCATGTAAAGTTGCCAACACTTTTCTGACTCAATAACTGCAGAGTTCCACTGAAGGGAAATGCCTCAGCATAACAGTCGCTTTGCTGCAGGGCCTGCGATGACGACCATGGGAGAGGCAGGGGCTGCAGCGATGTCCTCGGCTGCAGTTCCTGCGGTGAAAAACTTTGAAAACAAAACCCCTTAACGTCCTCCTTCTCCCCATCATAGTGACATAGAACAGCTATTAGGGAGGGCAGTATTCATGGTTCCCCCCCTTCAAAGTAGAGAGCAGATTTTCCAAATAGTGACTGTCCATAGTGAGGTCCTCAGAAGTTCCAAACATACCTGTTGTAACCATTGTTGTTGGTCTGTCTTTCTGTAATGATTCTGGAGGCGAGAGTTACAAAACAAGAACTTAGATCTAACATAAGCACAACCATCACATCGACACATGATCAACAAAAACAGACAAAGACAAGGAGCAAACAGAGGGTATAAATGGAGACAGGAAACTAGGGACACCTGGCGAGCGGGAGGAGACATAAACAGTGAGCAGGTGCAGGGCGGAGACAAGAGGGCAGAGACAAGAAGCACATGCCAAACACAAACAGAAACCGCATGGCAATGACAGAATGTAAACAAAAACTGACAGGCACGAAACAGAGCACGACATGACTGTGTCCCAGTGCACAATGGTCCATAAAGGCTGGTTGAGGAAGTCCTGACCTCAACCCCTTTGAATACCATTGGGATGAACTACAACAAACACTGCAAGCCAAGCCCTCTCGTCCAACATCAGTGTCTGACCTTACAAATGCTCTTTTGGCTGAATGGGCAAACTTCCTAAACATTGTAGAAATGTGCTTTCCCAGAAGAGTGGAAGCTGTTATAGTTATTATAGTTGTTGTTAAAGAACAACTCCACTTAGAATGGGGTGTCTCCTGTAGGTGTAATGTCTATGTGTCCCAATATTTTTGTCAAAATATTTTTGCTCATACAATGTAGGATAAGAAATTATTTTGCCAGAGGTTGTACAGAAATACAACATTAATAAATATAGAACACCAGTGCTTAATAAAATAAAACTAAAATAAAAATAAGATAAATTGATTTAGAGAATCCATTCTCTCCTAAAATGATAATGAGTCAGTGCAGCGGTCAGTAAAGTTGGAGTACAAATCTAACTCCACAAGGAGAGGCTGAAACAGAGACGTGCTTCATCATACAAAAGAGTAATTACTGTAATGTTGTAGCTGTAACGAGAGAGCACTGCACTGGCAGATTAGATAATTAGATAATCTGGTCAAAATAACCTGTAAATTATATTTAAACAGTCTGAGACCAAAAAAGTATCATCATTTAATTTGGAGTGTAATTAATGTGAGATATTTCTGTTCATTCAGAATACTTTTCATGTCAGGTTAGAGATTTTAAATAAAACATTTAAATTAAAAGGTATAATGGATATTTCAGAAACTGATGTGTTTTTGACATCTGGGCCAATCTGGGTTTTATGATGCAAAGCTAATCAGACAAAATAGAATCAGTAATGATAAAATCTGAGATAGCTTGTGCAATCTTGTGCTAGAGTCTCAAAGTATGTGCATCCACCATCAGAAAGAAAAGCATGAGTTAAATTTTCATGGGAGGTCTGCAAGGAAACCCTTGTTATGGAAAAAAAAACATCAGAAAACACTGAAACAAAGCCCAGGACTTCCGAAACACGGTGCTCTGACCATGCCTCACCAGGTTTTCAAAGGCCACGGCCAGCTATTATTAGGTCACTGCAATATCTAAACAGACACCGTAGCGAGAGAGAGAGAGAGAGAGAGAGAGAGAGAGAGGGTGGAAGAGATCCTCATGGTCTATGGGATAGTGGACTCTGTCTCATAAGCAAATTTGTATTGTAATCTCTACCCGGCTATGCGGAGACTGTGGTGGACAAAGATCCCTCAGTATGAAGTTTAAACTGGTGAAATATTCATCTGTCACAGATAGTCAGGGCAGCACATACACTCCTGACCTCTGTACCAAATAAATAAACACAGAACAGAAGGAGTGTGACATCTACTGAAGTAAGTGTAACATGCATACCTTCACATATACTACCCTATGATTTGCTTCTAGAATTAAGCTGTTGTCCCTTTTTGGGTGAGTTCATGAATAATCTGATGAGCTCCGCTGTGATTGGCTGGTTTACAGCGAGACACTGTGATGATCACACAGAAGAAACATGACATTTATGTTTTGGCGAATGTGATTTGAGTGCAATTATATACATAATTGTAGTAGCACAGAGTTGCAAAGCGTGCTGCCACAGTAGAAAAGCAGTGCAGCATCTGTGGTGAGCCCGTCTAGATCAGTATAATACTTTTAGTCTAAATGACACATGATTCTTCATTTACTCATTGGATGTTATTATCTGCTTATAGACAAAGAGTTCAGTGCCATTTTGTAAATCTAGCTGATACAATACACAATCTCAGGTACAGGATCTTTTGAGTAATGTACTTCTTCTATTAATAGATTCTTTTAGAGATTCATCTCTCGAGCTGTTGGTTCATCTGCAGCAATCAGCTCCTGTCATCACTTCACACCCACATGATGACCTAGCGGTCAGGACGGCCTCAGTATGATGCTCAAAGTGTGAAGGCCAGTACTTGATTCAAGTGCTGACATCACAACAAAGGGGAAGATAGGTGTAGCCTTTGGGATTAGGTAACATTGTAGGTAACATTTTTTACCACTGCAATGTCGATACCAGTATTGTGTGATGTTGAAAAAAATGTATTTAGTTTATTTATATTTAAAACATTCTGATAAAGCTAAGTCTCTCAGAATTTGGGCAGTGTAAGTGCCTTTTATTTAATTAGGCCAGAGTATAGATTAAAACACAAATATTCCCGATTTAACTGCCCTTTATTACTATGTGTTTTTCTGAGCTGAAAAAAGTTCTCAGACAAAAACTAGGCAAGGCCAGTCGCCATGGAGACCACATCCATCCACTCAACCCAGGAAAGGGAGAAAATGCTGACCAGGCAAACACCCACCAGCTCACCTTCACACACAAAAACATTCCAACACAGGTTTACTAGCAATGTAAATCTCATTACGATTCCTTAGGAGGAGATTTAATTAATCAAATCTCATTATTATTCAATTTAATTAAATTGTTTTGGTTTCATTATAAAAATACACACATAGATAAGCTATGATACTGCATAAGCTATTTACACAGGCTAAATAATTCAAATAGGGCCTATGCGAAGCCTTGTTTATTGTGTGCTCTAAGATTTGTGTTTTTTCAATGAAATAACATTTACAATGTCAAATAATTGAATTAGCAACTTATCTAACTTAAGGAACGCTTATAAAAAAAACAAAAAAAGAAATCAGCTGGTATTACTCTCCTAACACTGCTATTCAGTGGGAAAAAAGTTAATGAATAAGTTACTGTGTTCACACTATCAGGCGTACATCGGCCTAAGTTTGTCTGCTGTGTGTGTGTATGCGGCCACCCACATTGTCTGACAAGAAATTGTAAAAGCCACAACGAATACTATATAAGCATTGCTATTTTTATTCAGCATTATTAAATGTGTGCATTGTACAACTACTTTAAATTAAATAAAATAATTACAATAAATCAATTGAATTAGATGTGTATAAATTAAACATTCACCATCCTCACACATATATTTCTGCCATGTTTGGATATATATAAAGAGAAAAAACTGTATAAAAACGAGGTATTGCTTGACCACTTTTGTTGCACCTTATAAATTAGGAAAAGAAGGAACAGCAGTTAAGGGCATCTATGTTTATCACCACACAGTGAGTCGCTTGCTGCTTGTCACTAAATTCTAGCTACTAATTGTGTACTCCTATACAAAATGACTTGTTGCCATTCAGAGGAAAAAATGGCAAATGTCAGCTAATGCATCAACCCACTGATGTTCAGATTTAAAAAATATAGGCTAACATGTCTGCTTACAATCAGACAATTGACTGCCACCACTCAGCAATTACATTTACATTTACATTTACGGCATTTAGCAGACGCTCTTATCCAGAGCGACTTACATAAGTGCTTAGTGTTCAGTTAGAGTATGAATCTCTATCTAGTTCGAACAGGTTTAAGTCCAAACTACTCTTAAACTCAAACACTGCCATAAACACAGGGCCAGAAAAAAAGACAGTGCAATACATAGCAAGACTGTAACACCTACAGAGAAGAGAATAAATACAAGACTACATACAGTACAAGTGCAGTACTTAGCCAGTGCTCCTAGAAGATAAAGTGCAATTACAGTTTATACCAGTACTTTAGTATATTAGTGATTATAAGTGCTTTACAAAGAGATAGGTCTTCAGTCTGCGTTTGAAGACCGCGAGAGAGTTCGCTGTTCGGACAGCTAGTGGAAGTTCGTTCCACCATCTGGGTGCCAGTACAGAGAAGCGTTTTGTTGCGTGTCTGCCATGAATCTTAAGTGATGGCGGGTCAAGCCGAGCCGTACTTGAAGCGCGAAGGGCTCGAGGTGTGGTTCGACTTTTGACCATTGCCATAAGGTAAGGAGGAGCTGGTCCATTCTTGGCTTTGTAGGCAAGCATCAGAACTTTAAACTGAATGCGAGCAGCTACAGGAAGCCAGTGAAGGGAGCGCAGCAGTGGTGTGACATGAGTGAACTTGGGGAGATTGAAGACGAGCCGTGCTGCTGCATTTTGGATCAGTTGTAAGGGCCTGATGGCCTGCAGAGGAAGACCAGCCAGAAGTGAGTTGCAGTAGTCCAGCCTTGAAATGACAAGAGACTGGACGAGCACCTGGGAGGCCTCCTGAGAGAGAAAGGGTCGGATGCGTCTGATGTTGTGGAGAAGGTATCTGCATGACCGAGTCAGGTTCGTAATATGGGCTGAGAACGATAACTGGTCATCCAGAGTCACCCCAAGGTTTCTTGCATCTTTAGACGGAACAATCAAAGAGTTCTCGAATGAGATGGCAAGATCCTGCTGGGGACCTGTAGTTCCAGGGATGAACAGCAGCTCAGTCTTGCTGGGATTGAGCTTCAGATGATGAGCTGTCATCCATGAAGAGATGTCGGTCAGACATGCAGAGATACGACTGCAAACCTGAGTATCAGATGGTGGGAAGGAAAGCATTAGTTGAGTGTCATCAGCATAGCAGTGGTATGAAAAACCATGAGAGGTAATTACATCACCAAGAGAACGGGTGTAGAGTGAAAAGAGAAGAGGACCTAGCACTGAGCCTTGAGGGACACCAGTAAGGAGCCTGCAAGGAGCAGATGTAGACCCTCTCCATGTTACCTGGTAAGACCGCCCCTCTAGATAGGACTCAAACCACTTAAAAAGGCAAATTTTAGAAAACTGACATTCAGTGTAAAAAATCAGGCGTTAAACGTACAGTAGTTTGCATGGATCTTTGTGAGATTAATTAACTTTCTGTTCCATAACGTAAATGCAACCTATCTAAGCCACATATAATATACTTTATCACAGTATTATCACAGTATAACTAAAATCACTATGTTGAGTGAACTTAATCCCCCCATATCAACTCAAAATATTAAAGTTCAATCTACTTAGGTTTTGTGATAAGCTCAACTAAATAAAGTCAAAATGAAGCACTACAAATTTAAGTTGTCTTAACTCATTTTTTTTAAGTTATACCAACATAGAAAGATCCATGCAAACTATTGCTTAATTATTTGCTTTTGTATTTCTTAAAATGTAAGCCCACTTAACCATCACTCAAAAAAATCTATTTCAATACATCATACACAATATACACACAATACGCATTTATTAAAAGTGCAAACAATAAACAAGCAGCAAAAGAACTAGCATATACAATCTTTAAATTTGTTTACATTTACTGCATAATTAAATGAAACATAAAGTGTATTGATTACAAAAAAAATATGCAAAAGTTGGTCACCTGAACATCACCATCACTGCCTCTGTTGAGCACAACTGCATTCTTTTTTGTTCCCTCTAAAAACAGTTCTTAAATAAAACAATAGAGCAACATACAAAACATCTGAATTAACATTTGTTACGTGACATGAACAGAGCAGTAATATCCAACAAAAACATAATTGTAAACATCTGGAATTTTCTGCATAGTGTACAGAGTAGCTACAGAATTTGTATGATATAGAAAAACTAAATATGGACAAACATGGAGATGTGTGTTGGCCAACAGTGACATGTTCTGATTAATTTAAAATTCCTTTAGGGTGAATTAATTAATTTGATTTATAACACTTGGTGCTTTTTTATTTGTGGGGTGGGGAGTTGGTGAAATGCTGAGGTCTTACCTTCAAGTTATCTGGAAATTCAAAAGCATGTTATAGCTAACAAAATCATGACTCAAAGAATAGCCATCTAGCTCCTTGTATCTATACTACAAACAGCATAGACTAGCGTAGCTGGTCACCAGCAAAACTAGACTTAAAACTTGCAATAAGCAAGAGCTAATCAGTTAAATCAGCTGTGCTGGTTTAAGAGAAATCAATATATTTGCGGTCCAGAATTGAGTAACCACTGGTTAATAATCATTTATCCACTTAAAATGAGACAACCGTTTACATCCTAATTCAATCACATACCACCAACATGTCGTGCATGCATTTTATGTACATAAGCCAAATTAAGACTGACATTCTGAACCACCTTATATTGTAAGTGTGGAGTTAGCTCGCCTTGTCAATATCGGGCTAGCGAGCAGACTCTGCATCCAAACGTAGAGTCTGCTCGCTAGCATTTAGCTATTTAGCTCGCTAGCAAAACGGACTTGCCAGACTAGATATCCGACTCATTTCTTCATCGACACATCGAGTTAGCATGCAAGCAATTAGCTCGCTAGCAACACGGACTAACCAGACTACCTATCCAGCTCCCCTCTGCGTCTACACGTAGAATCTGCTCGCTGTCATTTAGCTATACAGCTCGCCAGCAAAACGGACTTACCAGACTAGATATGCAACTCCCCTCTGCTTTTACACGTGGAGTCTGCTCGCTATCATTTAGCTATTCAGCTCGTTTACAAAACGGCCTTACTAGTCTTGATCTAGCTCCTCTCTTCTTCCACTCATCGAGTTAGCGTACCATAATGTATGAAATTTTAGTCAAAAGACTACGACTAAAACTAAATTAAAATTTGCTGTCAAAATTAACACTGTTCAACACCTATATTAACTCTGTAATGGACTGGTAATGAGGTGATTAGAACTGCTTGAAATGATCTAATTTCATATGCAATTATTTTTGTTACAATACAAACTTTAAAAACGTTAATTTTGAAAAACTAACACGTGTTCTGAATTGAACAAATTCAGGACGTGCTTTGTGACATTTTTTAAGGAATCAATTCAATGCATATCTATGGGAGAGAAATACTGCAGATTAGACTAAAACAGCAATTTGAATGAGAAGAAAACCTGCTGTTCTGCCTCAACCTGTCTGTCATGTTCCATCTCCCAAACAAGAATGAGCATGAATCACAACCAATGATAAACGCCAAGATATGTCTGTGTTATTTAAATAATAGTGGCCTCAGAGCATATGCTGCAATCAGGAGCTAATTGAAAGGTTGTTTATACTGGACAGTTAATTAGTAAGTAGTGTTTGTAGATACACCCATCACATAGAAAAGGTATCCTGTTCTTACACAAATGGGAAAGTCGACATTTTCCAGTTTCAGATACTACTAAAATTTAGCAATCGGCAGTTTAGGAAGATTAGAAAAATACAGAAGGGAATGAGGAAATTACTTCCAATGGCTGGAAAAGTGGAACATTTGCTAAAGCGTTCGACCTCATCCTTTACCGGTGTTATTATTAGAGAGGAGTGACAGGTGTTGGAACTGTATCTGAATAGCTGAAAAGTCTCACTGAGTGGATCTATGTGTTAGTCAGCTTTTGGTGAGACCATGGGAAATCAGGCAAAAGGAAGGAGAGCAGACAGTCAGCTTCTATTATAAGCCTGTTTTAAATAACTCTACATTCAGTTAAATGTACGGAAATTATTGTCCATGCTGAACTGCAGTCAATATAGATTTGGTTAAAAAGCTCTGAAATATTCCTTTAACTGGTTGTTTCATCCCATCTTGCTTCCTTTCCCTGTGCGGGTGGACTGCGGGGAAATGTCAGCTGTAGTGAATGCATAAATGATTAGTGATGGAGGCGATATCACACTCGGACAAAAAGGGATTTCCTCCAGATTTATCCATCTGCTGGGAAAAGGGCCCAGCACAAAGTGATAAAACAGCAGCGGAATGGCGGGATACGCTAAACGAATCGCCTTTCATATCCCAGAAGGCTAAAGCAATGAAATAAACTTCCCTCAGGGCTTTTATCAGTTTAGGGGATAATCTCCTGCATATCCAGTGACAGCTGATAAAATTCACACATCAGCTGAACTACAGCGTCACATTCAGAGTTTAACGCTATTTGACCTTCGAGCTGTAATTCGGTTGTTTTTATACGGGTGCTGTATGAAATTTTCTGGACTTGATGGCAGAAGCTGCACAATACAAGCTCAATCATAAATGTTTAATTACTGCACAGATTGTAAGAGTTAATGAAACAGCTTTAAATAGACTGCAGCCTAACAAACACAACTCTGAACTGTGTTGGGCAGCTAAAAATCAAACAACAATGGCAGTCTTATTCTGTATACTTTGGAGTTAATAGACTTATTATTGTCCTTTTGATTCACATTAGTGAGCAGTGATTGTTAGAGCCATGTGCTTCTGTTTGGCCATAACATGTCAAGACTTAATCATAAAACACAAAAAACACAAAAATGAAAATGCACTCATTAATATATGACATATTTTAAATAGGATATTGGACATCAAGGCATTAGAATGCCAGATTTCTACTATTTTTTCTTATTTTTGCATAAAGAAATTGTAAAAGTATGTATAAAGGAAATGTAGAGATTTGTTGTAATGTATCATAAAGACATTATACATGTGAGAATAGCTGCTGAAACATGTAAAGACTGTGATCTCTGTAACACTGAAACGTGGAGATCGTTAAATAGTCTTTAACCATTTTCATGTTCAGGATGTTTTGGACTGTTTGAAAATCATGGCTTGATGACTCACTGGAGCCTTACCCTGAACCCCTCCCCCTAACACCATAATTTTATAAACACTAATGCGCATTAGCACCAGCTAGATCAGTGCCCAGCAATTACTGTATATTTCACACTGTGAGCCCCCTGGTCCGGTCAGACTTGCTGGCCCACTCCAGACAGCGCCTGCAACTTCTGCTAGGCTTGTGTAGCTAACTTGAGGACCATGTAACGCAAGCGCAGAACAGCTGCTTACCTGTTAGCTTTTGCTAGCTACACATTGCAGAATACTTTAAGAAACTTGCCAAGTCAGAATAGTTCTCAGTGGTGGAACCAGACATCCACCTCACAGAAACATATGCTGCATGATGTCTGAGACATTGATTTAGGGCACTGTGAGGCAAAATAGTCCCATAAAAAAGTGCATTACTTTCAGATTTTGCCCATCATCAACATTTTATATAAAACTCAGAAGACACATTTATGTTCACTGGCAGTTTTGGTAGTAAATAATATGTCTACATTTTTGTTGTAGACACGGTGACCCATGGTTCCCATCGCCACCACTGTAAATAACATCTGAAACATTCACACCAAACTACGCTGTTGAGGAGATTTAAAAAAAAAAAGAAGAAGATGGAATTCCCTAATTAAACAACAGCTGTTAGTCAACTAAAGACTGGAGGCTTAATACCTGTCCTAGCAGTGCTGCCATGTAGGAATCAAAGTCCTCAGGTAAGTCTCCGAACACTGCACTCACCTGCCTCCATATGTCACTCTGCATAAGAGTATCTACTAAAGAAGGTTAAAGGTGTTGAATCAGCTCTTCACAAGCACAGTAAACACTGTTTCAACATTAAATCAACATCAGTTCTGACATTACAATAATAGCTATTCAACCATCAGTAAGAGCTGTTTAATCAATGATCAATCATCATCATTTTTATTAGTATAGACCCTTTACTGGACTTGAGGATAGCTTAAATCAGTCGCTTTACAAGAGAAGCAAAATACATAATAACAAAACAACAATAAAAACAACCCACAGTTCTCATAGCTAATGGAGGGATTTCCCAGACCACCATATAGAGTCACTTAGCAAGCCTGAAAAGAATCCTTACTGCAGGACAGATCTCACTCTGTAACTACTGTATGTCACATAGTCAACTGGGCCAGGAAGCCTCAGAGGCCAGCCTCAGAGGCCAGAAATGCCTTTAGCCACATTTTGTGGAGCTGAACACGACCAATCCAGACAGCTTCATAGCTACAATGCAGCATTGCTCAAAAAGCCGGCCCAGGCAGCCAAGTAGCTGTGACATAGTGTCAAACAGGCAGACGAGGCAGCCTTCTAGTAACATTACACCATCGCTCAAGTGGCTGGTCCAGGCTGCATCATAGCTGTGATGTAACTACACTCGAATGGCCAACCCAGCCTCTGGGTCACAAGTGGAAAAACCGTTCACTACAGTGGAACACACACACATATAGGGGTTAGACAATGAAACTGAAACACCACAATAATTTATTAGTATGGTGTAGGGCCTCCTTTTGCGGCCAATACAGTGTCAATCCATCTTGGGAATGACATATACAAGTCCTGCACAGTGGTCAGAGGGATTTTAAGCCATTCTTCTTGCAGTACAGTGGCCAGGTCACTATGTGATGCTGGTGGAGGAAAACGTTTCCTGACTCGCTCCTCCAAAACACCCCAAAGTGGCTCAATGATATTTAGATCTGGTGACTGTGCAGGCCCTGGGAGATGTTCAACTCTTTTACCAGTCTTGCTGTGTGTATTGGTGCATTGTCATCCTGATACACGGCACTGTGTTCTGGATACAATGTTTGAACCATTGGATGCACATGGTCCTCCAGAATGGTTTGGTAGTCCTAGCACAAGTATTGGGCCAAGGGAATGCCATGATATGGCAGCCCAAACCATCACTGATCCACCCCCATGCTTCACTCTGGGTATGCAACAGTCTGGGTGGTACGCTTCTCTGGGGCTTCTCCACACCGTGACAGTAAAGGTGGACTCATCAGAGAACAATACATGTTTCACATTGTCCACAACGTTCACACTCTGCTCTTACTGGTGCAATGTGCAATTAATGAAGATTGGCCACCAGACTGGTCCAATTTAGCCATGAAACCTCCCATACTAAAATAATAGGTGTTCCAGTTTCAATGTCTAACCCCTGTACATACATACATACAAACCACTACAACCAGCAACATCAGTCTAATGTCTTGCCAAACCTTAAATCAACTTTGTTTTAATCAAAGTTTGCCAACTGGTATAGCTTAACATGTTTGCACCATACAGTATGCACAGAAAGTCCAGAGAGTACATTTGATTTTTTGCCCTTCTACTAATTCAGCTGCAAAATGCTGGATCCTGCACTGATCAAGTAAAACAGGTGTAGCAGAGCGAGAGAAACCACAAAGAGCATTACTGCACACATAGAGGACCCAACACTGTAGTCTACAGTGAAACACATTCTCTTTAAAAAATAACATTAAATACTTAAAAAAAAATACAAGCAGAAGAGGAGAAACATTTGAAACAAAAGATACCAGAAAGCAAGTAAGCTAAAATGTACCTAAAGAGCAAAATATAGAAAAAACATCTTCATAGGTTTGATGTTCATTTTGGGATCATTTGCGACTCAAACATTGAGCCGGACCTTCTTTATGCGTCAGTGTGTGTGACATTAATACATAAAGACGCATGATGTGGTGTGAAAAAAATGATGTCTTTTAAATGTTTATTTCAGAATTTACAGGGTGACTCTCAGCTGCATATGCTCACCTTATTTTAGCCTGTTTATATTCTCTCAATAATTCAGTGCTTCCATTACAAAAAAATAATCTCACGTAACGCAGCTTTAATTAGCATTGATCTCTCTCTCCATTTTGGCAAGAACTTCCATCTGTGGCTTAGTAATGAAGATAAAAATACAGCAAACTCTCACAGATCCTCTTCCTGGTTTAATTAAGGCACTTTTGTCATTTTAAAATTATTTTTAAAGGACTCAGGCTATTTAAATACCACAGAACTATCTAGCCCCACATTTTCATTAAAAAGAAGACCTTATTCAAACTACCGGTCGGCCATTTCTGTGCACTGCATAGTTCCACGTCAATTAAAGTGAAAGGTCTTTCGTAGGTCAAGGCTTAATTTTCCACCCCATTTTATTTTCAAAAACATAATTTTTTTTTCTCTTTGCTGGTAATGAGCTCGTAATGTTAAATTGGAACAAAAGGATGCCTGTGCATGTGATCCCAGGCTGTATCTCTATTTGCTCAATAGTTCTGTATACAGTAAATCGTTACATGGTAAGTATGCATTCGGCCTCATTCCACGGGTGCAACACTGGAACACTGACACAAAGGAAAAACACTTTTTTTTTTTTAGCTCATTACAGTTGTTTATCTAAGCAGTTCATAGACATTAAATCTGATCCTTTCAAAGATTTAACTGAACCAAATAAAAATGCTTTTTCTTTTTATTTAAATACTTTTAAAAAGGGGTTAGTTGGTAAATTGTTCCATATGGCAACAGTGCATGACTGTGGAAAGCATGCTAAAACCAAATTTTTCTTTTAAGAATATTTCATTGAAAACAAGGCTAAAGAAATCCAGCTTATGCTTCATAAAATATACAGCATGCTATAAAATATCAAATTATGTGTACATGTGGCTGCTTTTGTTATAAGCTTTAGGTTGAGGTCTACCCTGTGCTGTGTATGTATCCTTTTTGGTTTATGCTGGACCAGCTGCCAGGGTATAAAACAGCATTGTGTTGGCCGAGTGATACGACTTGAGAGACTAAGAAAACTTAAAGCGAAAATATGTTATTTGTGGTGTAAATAGTGTTTGTTTTGTTTTTGGTTTTGCAAACAAAAAAAATGCACAAATCGAGACCACCCTTGCAGTTGTGCATGAATGCTTATTTCCCGCTTCCCCACTATTTAAACAAGAAACCCACGACCACCTGACTACCAGTCTGATATTACAAAATATAGATTGTAATCAGAATGTAACCCTTCTAAATGTAATCAGAAGTTGTAAACATGGTAAAAGTTTAGTCCCACCCAATCAGTCTACAGCAGTTTAGCCCAGAGCCATATAGAGAGAAAGTCGTGTCAATGGAAGTTCAAAATGCTTGGTGGTCACATGATTCATGTACGCTTTAGATAGTTGCAGGAAGTTATTGGTGGGCAATTTGAATACATAGACAGTGAGAGGCAGAGCTGCGATAAGTGGTGATAAGTGGTCAATAATGCATTGACTTACAATATTCATATTGTACATCAATATATGTATGTGTTTACATGTGTTTTTTTTTAATAAAATTCGCTACTATTTGAGAATAAACGTGGACAACTAGCCTTCCATGCCTTGTTGGTTATAGAGTTGTTGCTTATTTCTTTAGATTCTAACTTTCTAACAAATCTTCAATTGATGGTGGATTCAATAATGCCATGGTAACCGAGGGCCTGTGTAAAGGACCTACAGATAGGACAGGAGACACAGCCTAATAAACCTGTCTTTGCCCTGCATGTGCAGAAATCTGCCATTAAACAGGGCACATTAAAGCACATTTATATGTTTGTACACACATTTTTACGTATCTTGTCTACAGTGCACTTATTTACTGAGATGACTAAATTAATATTTAATTAGCTCAAACGTAAATATCATAAAAAACAGTTTGTCTGTGCCCTTTCCTACATGTTGTCCTTGCATATAGTCTCCACCATGGTTGCTGTGCTGCATGGGGGTGTTCTGAAAAAGGAGTTAGGATGTACAGTTTTCCCAGTGAGAGGGGAGAGGAGAGCAAAATTGTTGGCACAAATCAGCAAGAGTAATCTTACAGTCGTAAAATGTTACAACCAAAAAATATGTGAGGTAATTTAAAAAATATGAAAAACACAAAAAAACAACACAATTGGGTAGCATTAGGTTTGGTTTATTAAACATAAGGGACAGGGAGCAGAGATGCAGGGTCATGGTGCCATCTCATTTCACACCTTTTTACCTAAATGCTTAGCTACAAAAAACATTGATGCCATCCATATATATATATATATATATATATATATATATATATATATATATATATATATATATATACACACACAACTGTCTTTACTATTACGTTAGCTCATACTCCCCCCTGCAAAAAAACACATTTAGAAATCTTTTCCTCTCCACAGCCCTGGATGACGTTGCATTAGGAGACAGGAATTTACAGTTAACGCAGTGAACGCTATGTTTTGTATTCAGTATGCTAATCCGTTATGGGTTAACATCCCCTAAATCAACCAATTTTAGTGCAGGTAATCCACTAACATACTTTAATGCATGGTAATTTGATTCAGATGTGCTGATAATATATGTTCTGAATATTCCCATTCCGCAGTTCAGCCATACCCATTTAACCCACAGCAGTTTAGCTCCACCCATTCAGCAGTTCAGCCATACTTATTTAACCCACAGCAGTTTAGCTCCACCCATTCTTCCTTCAGCAGTTTAACCACATTTATTTATCCTGCAGCAGTTTAGCTTCATCCACTCAGCTTTTAGCTGTTTAGCCCCACCCACTAAGCATGTAGCAGTTTAGCATCACCTATTCAGCCTTTAGTGGTTTAGCTCCACTCATTTCTCCATATTGTTTGTGTGGACAGTCTGTAGCACTGTACATGGGGAGTATTTTTTTCCACAGCTCTAAAGATTTTAGGCAGGACTGCTTTTGGAATAAGGTACAATGCAATACAGCCAATCAGAAGTTATTTACATGTTTTTTCATTTACAATAATCAGTTACATAACAAAAAAATGCTGTTTATTTGAAATAAAGAGACTTTGGGAAATGGTCTTGAAAGCTGTTTTTGGTACATAAACATATGACAAAAGATGTCATAATTTGTCATTTTTAAAAGACTGTATTTGTGTGACTTGCTGCAGATTTGGTGGTGTAGATGTTCAGGCCCTGGGGTTAAAGAAGATGAAGCTGCTTTTATCTGTCTTATAGCAGTTAGCTGAGTGTTGATGCTCGGAGCTGTGGGTCTGATTTTAGTCGCTAACCTGCAGCACAGTCTCACTAGTTTACAGTGGTGTTCCCATCAGTCTGTTTCTGCTCGGGCCTGCAGTGTTGGCTGTATTGTGTGGTTATGGAGTGTAATTGTGCCTCATGGCCAGGTACCTCCATGCGGGCCCAGGTGAAGGCCTGCCATCTGTTTGGCTTTAGGATGGTAAGAACAGATTTTACAGGCATTAACACAGGGGATGGTTGTGGTTATTCAAAAATACACATATCCAAACTCAATCTCTAAATTTACCCTGTAAACCCAAAAACTGTTTGTTTCTACTTTTAATTCCATTCTTTTCCTTTAGTTCAGTTTCATTTGTGAAAAACATGATCTAAAAATGAACACTGTCATTTTGTTTGTAGACTGTCTGCAATTTTGAAGAAGCAATACATCATAACTGTCAGATAAGGATTTAACTAATTATAGAAATGCATTTACTTTACATTTATTACTGTCAGACTGTAAATCTACACACTTTGCAGATTCATACTGGTTTAAAATGATTCAACAATAATTAGAGGCTATCCAGAGTTATTACTGTCAAGCTGTAAAACTACACACATAGCAGATGTATACTGGATTAAAAGGCACTCCGTTATTAGTACTGTCAGACTGTAATATTACACACACTGCAGATTTTTAAAGGATTAAAATCATTTTCACTTGTTAGAGGTTTATTGTTTAATATTTTTTTTCTCATTGTGATATTTAAATTATATTAATGTAAAACTGTACATAACTGAATATTAACAATGGTTAACATGTCTATCTCAGGTAATCACGCAGAGTTCAGTCTTGGAGCCTTGGGAATAAAAACAGCCTCATCTGTTGACCAATTAAGATGTTTCGCAAACAGTGCAGAGATTAACGGCCTCAGATACAGGTAAACCCTTAGAGCCAAAACAAGCAGGAAAACACTGAGAAACTACCAAAAAAAAAAAAAAAAAAAAAATCATCAACATTTAAACAAATGTTTGTGGATGTGCTTGGGAAGATGGGTGGGTTTTTCTAATAAAATGGGCAGTTTAGTCTGGTGAGTTTCTGAGACTTTTGATCTGTCTTTGATGGCCTCTCTGAAAAATATCTTAATTGGTAGCAGAAACTAGGAATTGTTAATTCCTCTGAGAATTCTGTGACTGAACTCTGCAACATGACCACAGATGAACATCTTAAACACGATCTACTTTATCCATGGACAGGTATTTCTATTCAGCTATCTAATTAAGACATTCCCTGAAAAAGACTAGGTGGCAGCATATGTTGCTCTAAAACCCATATGTATTGTTCAGCATTAATGTAGCTTCATAAAAGTGTAAGTTACCCATCAACAATATTGATTCTGGCTTTTCACCTGTGCACTAATACCAAGCTGGGTGGTCAATGATTTACAAAAAAAAAAAATATTTTACAGAAAAACTACTTAAAACTAGTACGTTTGGAAACTTTAACAGTACTTACATATGATATCAAACTCTTATTTTGAGCCAAATAATGGAAACATAGTTTTACATGATGTGGATCTTTTAACACACTGCCTATGCAGTGAACTGACCATGAAAAACAGCCTTCAGCTCTATAAAATTGCTGGCTAACTATATACTGTAAACTGTTTCTCCAATAAAGATACGATCATAAACATCATAAAGCCGTTAAAATGTATAATATGACAGTAACAAAACGTTACATGATTAAACATGATTAAAACACAAAATGTAGGCTATTCTGTTTGTAGTGCCCAGTGATGTCTGACCATATGATAGGGGTCCATGTGAAGACGGAGATTGCGTTAATGGTAGCCGGTTATGTAAATACTAACATCCCTAAAGCAACAGAGCATGAATTTGTGTCTTTATGAAAATATATGAATATGAAAACAAGAAGTGAAATTTAGCTCTCCAGCATGTCAGATTTCAGTTTCAGTTTACTCTGTTAAGCCACTCTTTACCCACAATGCCCAGCAGTGAAATTACATCATTCTGCAGTTACAGCATCTCACAAACATTGTTTTAAAAAAGTGTAAGTACGAATTTAGGATATTATGTTAATGAAGCATGCCAATAAACATTGTCATAAAGAATCCAGAATTAGTGTAAGCGGTATGTGTGTTTTTATTTTGTAGCTTTATTTAATATTTTATTGTTATTAATATTATTATCATTAATTTAGCATGTCAAATAAAAATAGCTCCACCTTCCTCCTCGCGCGCCCCCTAGCGCCTCTCTAAAACACCGCCGCGGTCTTTTTTTTTATATTCGAACGAACGAAAGGTGGGCGTGGCTCTTTGTGGAAATGCTCCAATCAGGGAGAAGAATGCAAATAAGTATGCTAATTCAGAAACGTTCCACACCTCATATACAGGGACGCAGCTGAGAAGAGCTTTGGCTGCGCGTGGCGAGTCCGTCTCATTCATTCAGGGCTCCCAGCACGATGTCGTAGTAGCACGCAAGAGCGCGCGAGGAGCCGCATCACGAAAACGCCGTCGCCTCACTGCAGCGGGACTCCGCAGCGCGTGATCTGCCCGCTAACCGCTTTTTCTCGGCGTCTCAGCGCTCGGAGGCATGACCGTCGTGGGCTGGTGAACAACCTCCAGTTTTGTGCTCCGGACCGGTAAGGCTTTCTGTTAGGGGCGGAACTGACCCGCGTGCGATTTAACACGCGTTTCGGTGCAACACGTTGCTGAATTGGGGGAGTTGAACGAGCGCAGGGGTTCTCACTGCACGAGAGCAATCAAGTTCATGCATGCGCTCTGTTTAATCACATCGTTTGTGTTTTGCATGCAACTCGTGAGGCAGTCAAACGTGAGCAAATGAGGCTTGTTGAACTTTGTTTTAAAAGCGCGAGCAGATTATCATTAATTTGCCATCTTTCACTGTGTCCTTGTACAGCAGCAGCAGCTGGCTCGTGCGCTTTGACAATGCCACAGACAGTATGAAGACATGAGCAGAGCATCTGCAGCCCTTTGCGAGGATTCGGAATGAATGTCTTATGCACTCAGAATCTTCATCACCATATGGTGCTTCCAGCTGCGTAAAGGTCCTTTACAACATCCGCACACAGCCGTTACGCACACAGCAGTGCAGCTAAATAAATGGGAAACTGAAAGGCTGTGGGAGGAAGCGCTAGGGGGACCAGCACACCTCGGAATCTGAATCACTGGTGATTCTCTGGTGTTGGGAGACTCTGTACATAGTTAATACATGTGTGTGTTGTATTTATAGAGCGCGTGTTGCCCAAGTAGGGGATGTACTGTCCTGACTCAATTAAAATCCACATAAATAAAGTCAGACAGATGTTTTGATTGATGTTGTTTGAGTTAAGCAAGCAAAGAAACAAAATATAAATTAAATATGTACGCAAGTTGAATAAGACATACTTTAAGACATTAGAGTTCTGTGTACACTAAGCTCTGAATATAAATGGATGGCTTAACATCTCTTTCTTGTGCTTCTGTTCATATCTTATTCCACTGAAATTCTTCTTTGTTTACCCTGAGAGAAAAATTATCAATAGTAATGATGCTAACAGGAAAATAAAGATGTTCTTTGGATTTTATGCCATAGAAGAAACACTTTTTGTTCACTAAAAACTATTAATTTAACTCAACCATTCAGGAACTTTTATCTTTAAGAGTGTGATGGTGGATGGAGTTGGAAGATGGTAAGGTTAAGGATGATGATAATGATGGTCATCATAAGGATGATGGTGATAGTGACAGTGATGGTCATAATAGTGATAGTGATGGTGGCAGTAAAAGTAGTGGTTATAGTGATTGTGATAACAGTAATTGTAACAGTAGTGCTGGTGATTGTGACAGTGATGATGATGGTAATAGCGATGGTGAAGGTGAAAGTGCCTGTAGTGATGATGGCAATGGTGATGATAGGGATATCAGTGATGGTGATGATAGGGATATCAATGATGGTGATAGTAGATGATATGATGGTATGATAATAGTGAAGATGCTTACAGTGGTTATGATGTTAATGGTGAAGGTGGTGATGGTGGTGATTATGATGATGATGATGATAGTGGTCATGAAGATGGTGATAATTGTGATGGTATTACGGATGGTAATCATGGTGAAAAATGTAATTTTAATGAAGAGGAGGTTTGAGGGTGATAATTTTGGTACTAGTGGTGATGAAAGTATTGATGGTTCGATGATGAAGTTGATACTATCAAGTGAAACACTAAATTCATAAACAGTACAATCACCTGAGAGCATCAAAGTGTGAGTTGGCACTATTATGCCTGAGTGTTTTCAAACATGTAGTCATGATGCTAAAGTGACTGATACAGAGTATTTTACTGCTGTAAAATCAGCAGCAGTTTAATGAAGGTTAATTTATTAAGTGAGTATGTCAGTGCGGGGTGCTTAGAAAACCCAGTGTGTGTATAAAAGATGTTGGATAGAACTGTGATTGCACACTCTTACCATCCCAGAAGAGATCACCATCAATTTTCTCACCGTTACAGGTTTTGTCTGTGGGTGGATTTATTACTCAGAGCAGGAAAATGACCAAAGTCATGAATAAATCCCCCCCATTTCCCCTGCTGCCCCCCCAGGCTCCACCCTCTGCCTTTGTCTGCTTGCATTTAGACGTCTCATCATTGCACACGGGCAAGATCACTGACCCATTTTTCCCTGCAAGCACAAATGTGAACCGTTGCATCATCTACAGTCTGCTTCATTGACCGCCCTCCCCCAGTCTGCCCCAACTTCCCCATTCTGGCCCTACTGCCATCATTCTCCCCCAACTGCCCCATCATTTTCCCCCAATTGCTCTATCATTCTCCACCAACTGCCCACTGTTCTCCACCAACTACCCACCATTCTCCACCAAGTGCCCCACTTTACTTCTCAGACCCTCTCACTTTCCCTCAATTTGCTCTATTATACACCAACCTCCCAACAGATCTCCCCCAACTGCCCAGTTATTTTCTACCAAGTGCCCCATCATTCTCCTAACAGGGCCACAAATTCCTCTACCCCTTGCCCCATGATTCTCCACCTACTATGTCATCATTCTCCACCTGCTGCCCCATCATATTCTGCTCCAACTGCCATGTCATTGTCCACCGATTGCCACAATATTTTCAACAAAATGCCCCATCATTCTCTACCAACTGCCTCAACATTCTTTACCAACTGCACCATCATTTTACATCAAAATGTAATAATAATTTTAAAAAAATGGGGAAGAAAAGCAATTACAATGGCAGAGGGGGAGAGGGTGAAAAAAGTGGATAGGACAGAGAAGGAAGAAAGTGGAGGGATGAGTAGAAGAGAGTGAGCAGAAGAAGTTAGACAGTAAAGATGAACAGAAAATAAGACAGTGGAAGAATAAGCAGAGAAAAAGGGAATGAAGAAAGGAAAAACAGGGAATGAGAAAGGATAAGAGTACTGGAGCTGAAAAGAAGGTCAGACTGCAGGTGTGATTGTGTTGGACTGTGAGCTGAGGTCGGTCTGAGAGAGGCTGAGGTGCTGCTGTAGTTCAGACAGTGAAAAAGACAGAAAGATCAAAGAGGGTTCAGATCAGAGGGAACACAGACAAGAGTTTCCTCCACACTGTACTGGACAAGAGAGGAGATGTGGGTCGGCTGTGCTCTCAGTCTGAACCACAGTGGCGGGAAAATTAGTGTACCACACAGGAGACTAGCCCTCTCACACTGATTAACTCTGACTGCTCCGACGCTGCAGCCCTGAGGAGGAAGAGCCTCCCTCTGTGAGAAAGGAGTGTGTGTACTGGGTAGTGATCTGTCTTTAGTGAACAAGTTCCCTTTTTTGTTAAGGTGAAAGAATCAATGCTGTAACTGTACATACTGAACCTCCTCCTGGATATCCTTGGAATGTTCTAGCTCCGCCCCCTCCGTGTCCCCAACACATGTTTCTTGTTGTTTAAGTTTGCCTTTGGTCTTTTTTTGTTTCCAGGTGATCCTCATTAGTTCCTCTGATTCCTGTCTCTCAGAATTCCAGTGAAATTACTTATTATCACCTGACTCATCTGGCTCTGCTCTTTATTTCTATTTAGTCTTTTTGCACTTAATACAGGACATTGTGAAGCAAAATAATCCCCCAAAGAAAACATATTGTTTTCACTATTTTACCTTTATCAATTCATTCCATATAAAACTCAGAAGACACGTGTTAAATAAATGCCTATATTTGTGTTGTAGATATTGGTGGCCACTGGTTCTTATCACTACTACTGTGAAGAACCTCTGAACCATTTCACACCAAACCACTCTGAATCACTATGTTTACAGCTCAAGCACTATGCAAATTGTGAAAAAAAATTGTGTGTAATATAAGTGTAATTCCCCTGTGGAATTTAAACGCACAACCAATTCTACCACTAGACCACTGGGCACCACACTATTATGATGTTGTTGTGTCTGACCCACGAAGAACACTAGTCTGACCACACGATTGCAGTTAAGATCAAAATACAGAAGAAGTTAATCACACATTTTTATGATTTCAATGCTAAGAGCTTAATATATTAACAAATAGACTACATGGAACAAGATCATTCTAAAATTTTTCCCAAATGCTTATGAGAAAATGAATGTGCAGAAAATAAAACATTCTAGAAAATCATTTTAGGAGAGGACAGTTTAATTTAGCCAAAAAGGAAGTTTATGTTTTATTTGTCAATGTGTTTTATGTTATATGTTTGGATTCTGATTGGAAAAAGTGATCAATATCAGCTTCCCATAATCAGCCGACCCATGATTTCATACTTTAATGTGTGTGTGTGTGACAAAAACAGTGTTCAGTCCAGGACAGCCCATCTTGAAAACAGTATTAAGCATGCCCTGTAATCCCCTCATCTCCCAACACAGCAGCCAGGCTGTAATGACTGCATTGTTAGCGAGGCTGGCGGTGTCTCTGTAGCGTAAATGTCAGGGTAATATTTCACTCACTGTTCTGCAGCCTATAGGCAGAGCATGAAGCACTGCTGAAGGTCAGAAGACTTAATGATTAAATTGGGAGGGGGTGGACACTGTCTCGGGCAAAAACAGATTTAATATGTCTTCTGCTGCTCCTTTCAACCGAACGTCTTAAAGATCATACTACAAGTGCATGTTCTGCACATACATTCAACCTGAAGAGAAACTGCAGAACATGACTGTTCATATCTCAATATCTACATTTATAGTTATACATTTAACAATGCTCCCCCTTAGTCGTATTATTTTAAATAGTAGTATTTTAAACTGGAAGCTTAACTTCAGGACAGTTGTTAAGAATGGAGCAGGTGTTGGTAAATTCCATTGCCTTCACTGTATTAGTGTTAAGCTTGGTAAGCTTAGTGGCAACATTTTCAAGATGTGAAAATCTGTTATATGGCCATATATGCGCATATACCATAGTGGGTCAGGCATTTATTTAAAAAATACAAGATACTGTACATATATGTAAAAAAATCCAATTTTGGGTATATTGTTGCAGTCCAAAGAAAAACATGATAAATTAACCAATAGAAGTGCTCCAGATTAGCTTGGAAAAAAGTGATGAAGACTTGGTTTCCTCTGGACAGTGACAGTGATATGTGCTAAATATATGGATGAATACATATATGTCTGACATGTGGGTGAATACATACATGCATGAAACAGAAATTATGCATATACTATGTGTCCAAAAAACACAGAAAGTTTTCTAAAACAATATGAAATAAAAAGAGACTAGCATATTTGGCTAATATATTCTGTTATCACAATTGGAATAATGACAGATGAGCTTAGAACCAATGGGTAGTGAATTATTCTCCAGACACCTTTACTGACGTTCACTTCGCTTTGTTAGCTTGGCAGCATCAACTGTTGAAAAGTCTTAAAGTTATACTAGTCTAGTCGCATTGACTTAATACTACAAGACGATTCAATGACCTGGATGGTTGAAAACCTCAGACAGATGGGCTTTGCTAACGACAACAGGAACAGATTTTATGTCTTCTTCTGCTCCACTGAGTTTGGCTGGACATTCTCTGCATGGTCAGATGTTTGTGATTATACTGTGGAATGAATTCAGTAAGGTTTATGGGCATTGCCATATTTGTTGCAGTATATCCAAAGCATCACTTAAATAAGAATAATTAATAGTAATATACTTCAGTTCTGTCACATCAAGACCAGCTGCTGTTTACAGAGTGTAAGAATAATAGATTAAGAATTCATGTGTCATAAAATGGCACTAACATACATTAAAGTGAAGAATGTTTTTCCTCTCACCTGTAAAGTTTCCACTTTAGACAGATGAGTTTTTTGTTATGACAGTAAGCGAGGAATAGAATGAATAGAGAGTATTTTTAAGAACAGAAAAACACAGAGACAAAAACTGTTTATGAATAAATAGAGAGAGAGAGAACAACAAAAGAAGGAGAAATAAAAAGAAAAGAAAAAAGAGAAAGAAGAAAGAAGGAAAAGAGATATTGAAAAGACAGTGATAGGAAGAAAAGAAAAAACAATGAAACATGAAGAGAGCAGAAAGAAAGGAAAATGAGTTAGATAAGTAAAGAAAAGGGGTGAGCGGTATAAAATTATAGTAAGAGACAAGAAAAGAGAAGGTGAGAAAAGAAGCAGGGTAAGTGGCTAGAGAGAGCAAGGAAGAAAAGAAAGAGAAAGAAGAGGGACACAAAAAGTAGGGCATGAGAGGAAGGAGGGAAAGAAAGGAAAGAGAGAAAGAAAAAAGAAGTGGTGAGAGAGGTATAGTAAGAGAAGGGAGTAAGAGTGAGAGAGGTATGGCTAGAGAAGGGAGAGATGGTGCATGCTGCTTAAGTGCTGACAGATCCACACTGTGTGTGTGTGTGTGTGTGTGTTTCTGTGTGTAAACAGATGGCTCTGTTGGCACAAGCCATTCACTGTAACACACACACACTTTCTCTGTGTCTCATGCTGCAGTGTGGTCAGTGTAGTGACTTTGTTGTGTATTAGCTGTGTCATTACTACAACAAAGGCAACCAGAGAGAGAGAGAGAAAGGTGTGGAAAGAAAGGCAGAAAGAGAGGGACAGAAAAAACAAAGCGATAGAGAGAGAGAGAAAGAGAAAGAGAGAGATTTACTGTTTAAAGGTAAAATCGTATTTACTGCTGAGAATTTACACACAGTATGAACATTTTATGTAACCAATTGGCCACCTAGTGTCATACTGACCTAAAATTCGAAAACCGAAAAAAACTGGGTTCAAAGTTGACAGTTGAAGCCCTCTGTCCTATAATGTTCACATGATCCACACAGTTATTCTGACAGATTTAAAACACTACAGGAAGTGCAGGGGTGTAGATTCTGATTTGCTGTGCCAGTTTCTCTTCTCTCTGGCACTGTTTTCTTTTTCTCCCCTGAGGCCATATGGTGTGTTAGTGGACCTGTAGAGTCTGGAGCCAGAAGCCTTTTTTTCTGAGAGCGAGAGAGTGAGAGAACAAGCTCCACGGCTCCGGTGAACTCTTTCTCTCTTAGCCCAATCAACAACAACCCTGAATCACAAATTACAGCTGAGATTTCCCTGTTTGATGTTTTTTGATGTAGCTAAATTAATATTATGTGTTTTTCACACTAATAGCCAGGAAAGAAACAAACTCAGATCAGCTCCTATACCTGCAGTAGAGTGTTTAGTGAAAATTAACATAGAAACTGTTTGATAAAACCATGTGTAGGCGTATAATGTCTACAAGTATGTATTTGTTTGTTAAAGACATTAATACACCTGATTGCCTTTTTACAGTTGTAAAGGCAATAATGCAGTAATGTCTTCCTAAATATTCCATACATTTCCCACCTGTTTGCAAATTTGAACGAACCTCAATTAACAATGATGACCAGTAAGTACTGAAATTTATGTAAGTGGAAATGTGTATGAAATATAAACTATGCATGCATAGCAATAAAATGTTGACATTTTGGTTCATGACATTTTTGTTTGTAAGAAATGTTTTTTCTTGCAAAATAGGAACAATTTCTGGAACTATGGTTAAATTTTTGGATATTTAGGGTAGTTGTTTTGGGTTAAGCGTTCATAAACGATATCCTCTGGAAAATTGAAAGGTCTGAATCCAAAAAAATTTTTTTTTTAATTGTCTGAAAGAGAAACTTCCAGAAAGGACAGGATTGGAGCAAAAAGGTTTCCTGTTTTGAAGGTAATTTGCAATCGTCTTCTTGTGGTTTTTTTTCATGCTTTGCACAGCCGCAATACAAACATATTGAGTGCCGTAGTTTGTTTCTCTGCGTGTGAGAGCGAGTTACTCATTAAAACTCCGCATCGGCTCCACGTTTCTGCTGTGGTTGGAATCTTATCACACGGATGAAAGTCACCTCCCCGTATGCTGCGCTGAATAAAGGCATTTGCTGTAAATGTCAAAGCAGATCGTTTGCAAATGAAAGCTCGAGTTTGGAACGTGCAATCTGGAAATTTGATCACCAGCTGTCTGCTTTCGCTTAATTGCTACATGGTTGAGATTCATATATGCGAGTGGGGGGTTGGATGGATAGGGGGAGGCTTTGATCTTTTCTGCTGTGTTTGTGTATAGGTGTAGGAGAGAGAAAGGGCCGAGAGACTGAAGGTGTGTGTGGGGGGTGCAGGTGAGTGACACAGAGAGTGACAGTTGTTCACCTGCTGTTTGATCTCCGGTCTTTCTGTGAGGCCTTTTTCTACAGGACCTGAAAGAGAACACTGTGGTTAACATCACTGGCGTTCTAGGATTTTCAGCCTCAGTACGCGTTTCTGTTCTTTTTGGCAACCTCTTTAAAGCCCTTCACATTTAGTGTCAGTCTGACAGAGAACTTTATTCCTAAGGGTTTTAGTAAAGAGCGTTCTGCTGTCCTTCCTGAGAATCTGCAAGGAGCTGAAGCTCTTAACACATTCTGCAGGAGTAGAACTCTGATTTAGAACCATGAGGACCAGAAAACCAAAAAGCATGATTGTGTTCTAACACTACAAAGCATTATTTGTGCTAGAGCTACAGAACAAGATTAGGTTCTTACACTAAAAAGCATTATTCTGTGCTAGAACTGCAGAACAAGGTTAGGTTCTAACCCTACTGAGAATTATTCAGTTCTACAACCAGAAAACCAAAAAGCATATGTCTGCTGTAGAGGTTTTAGAGCCGCAGAGCATGATTACGATATAGAATCAAAGAGCGGCAGAACATGATTAAGTTCTAACACTACCAAGCATTGTTCTGTTCTTCAACCAAAAAAACAGAACGCATATGTCTGCTGTAGAGGTACAGAGCATGATGATGTTCTAACACTACTAAGCATGATTATGATCCAGAACCAGAGAGCTGTATTCTGTTCTAAAACCGCAAAGCATGATTCTGTTCTAGAACTGCAGAACATGATTGTGTTCTAACACTACTAAGTATTCTGTTCTAGAGCTGCAGAACATGACTAGTTTCTAACTCTGCTAAGAATTATTGTGTTCAAGGGCTAAAAAAACATGATTAGGTTCTAACACCACAAAACACCATTCTGTTGTACAGCTGCAGAATATGATTAGGTTCTAACACTGTTGAAAATTATTCTGTTTTAGAGCTGCCAAGCACAATTAGGTTCTAATGCAAGTAAGGATTATACAGTTCTAGAGTGGCAAAACATGATTAGGTTAACACTACAAAGGATTATTATGTTCTACAGCTGCAGAACAAGATTAGGTTCTAACCTTACTAAGAATTATTCTACAATCAGAAAACCAGAAAGCAGGATTCTGTTGTAGAGCTGCATAGCATGATGATATTCTAACACATGCATAACATAATCATAATACTGCATGTTATGATCTAGAACCAGAGAGCAGGATTCTGTTCAAGATTCAGAAAGCATGATGTGTTCAAGCTGAGCTAAACACTGAAGCAGAATCAGATTTTTAATTTGTCACAGTTACAAAAACATAAATAGCAAAATAAAATACTTTATTAGAATAGATATTATTAGTTTATCAGACCTCATTGAATGTGTTTAGAGTTATTTAGATGAGTAGTGAGTAGAAAAAAAAAATAAACCAGCTTTTAAAGCTGAACGTTGGTGCCGTGGCTCTTTGACAAACTGAAAGTGAGTCAAAGAATGGATGCTATAATCAAAGTAGAAAATTAGTGTTGTACTTAGTGGCCAGTGTGAGTAAAAATTAAGCAGATGGCGAGTGGTCTCTGACCTTTGCTCAGTACTGGTTTATTAGTTTCCTCCTGTGGATGTGGTCACTGTGTCTTTCTACTGTTCTGGAAAAAAACGAGGAGAAGAAGAGATGTACGCACATACATGCATAAACACATTTTTACTCCAGGCTGTTAAATCAAGCTTAATTGCCTCTGTGTGTATGAACAGCTGTTGTTTTTTTGTTCAGTAATCCTCTCAGTGGTGAAATCCTAAAGTGAAATTCCACAGAGACCCACAAGCCCTCCACTGTCTCCAGAAGCTTTTCTCCACTGTGAATAAACAGCAGGAGCCAGAGGGCGCTGGAATTTAAGTGGTTTAAATCCCGCCTCAATCTTCAGGTTTAAAAACCACCTCAGTGTTGCTGTTTTGTGTTGCTGTTTTGAGGCTCATTTCAGTTTTCTAGGTTTAAAGCCAATCTCACTAATACAGGCTTAAAACCCACCTCAGTGCTCCTGGTTCAAAGACTACCTCACTTGCCCACTTTGTTGTTTAAGGTTTAAGGTCCACCTCAGGTGTTGCAGATTTAAAGCTCCCCATAGTATTGCAGGTTTAAAGCCCACCTCAGCATTACGTTTATAGCATTATGTTTATATACCACCTCAGTCTTGCAGTTTTTAAACCCAGCTATTGGTTGCTGGTTTAAATCCCACCTTAATGTTCTTGGTTTAAAGCCAACCTGAGAGCTGCAGGTTTAAATTCCACATAAGTAGTGCCATTCTACCTCATTGTTGCATATTTAAAGATTTAAAGCCCACCTATGTGTGTTGTGTTTGAGGCCCCATCTCAGTGTTGCAGGTTTAAATCCCTCCTTAGTGGTCCAGTTTTAAACCCTACGTCAGTATCCTAGGGTAAGTTTAAAACCCACCTCAGTGTTTTGGTTTAAAGCCCACCTCATTGTTCCAGTTTTAAATTGTGCCTTAATGTTCCAGGTTTGAGGCACACCTCAGTGTTCAAGGTTTAAATCCCACCTCATTGTTGCAGGTTTAAATCCCACCTCATTGTTGCAGGTTTAAATCCCCCCTCAGTGGTTCAGGTTTGTAGTCTACTTTCAGGTCTGTGGAGTTGTATTATGGTCAGTGTCTTCAGAAGTCAGTGCATATTTCCTGTGGTGTAACAGCAACATGTGTTGAGACTAATCTTGGTACAAGGCGTCTTAAGATATACAAGAAAATCAGTTGAGAGGATACTTGAGTACAGTGGATCTGATTGGATCTGATGGCTCCCGTCACTTCCAATTAGATTTCAGTCCTGCCAAAGAGTCTGTCCCATGAGGTGTAAGTTATTTTTTCAGAGGTTGGTCAGATTAAATCGACTGACTTGATGAAATACATCGAACGCCCTTCATGGCTGTGATTCGCAAAAAAAATGACAGATGTTCTCTGAAGCTGATTCTGAATCCAGCCTGAGTATATCTTCAATTCATGCATTAAACTAACACACAGAGTTACAGAAGACCATGGAAATGCCATGCATGCATGTGTGTGTTTTTACCCAGAAGCCCCTGGAGCTTCTCAGATCCAGCTGATAGAGCAGGCGGATCACACTGAGCTGAATGCAGCATGTTCCCTTTGATTAAAGATGACATTCATCCACAAGCCACACTTTAATAATCATGGCCTTCTGGGGACCTACATTTTCTTTCCATCCATTTTCTCTTTCTCTCTAACACTCTTATTTTCTCTCTCTTTCTTGCTGTCTGTGTCTTTTTAACTGTCACTCTTTTTCTTTCATGTCACATTGGTGGTGGCAGCACTATGCCAGGGATGTTTACCTAAGGTGTCACATGCCTCATTTAAAAAGCAGTCCATGCTGAAGTACTCTTTGTAACATCAACGTAAATGGGTGGAGTTGAATTACTATAGGCTGATTAAGTGTTGTTCTTGTAACATCACAAAAATAGTACACTCAAAACAAGATTTAGTTTCTATATATGCGTATAAAGAATATAAATATATAGATTTAGATATTCAGATTGGTCAGCACCAAAAATTTCCACTAGCCTACCACCCTCTGCCCTAATATCTTAGTCCTTAGACAATGGAAGATGAGTAACTTTCTAAAACTAAACACTGATAAATCTGAAATTTTACTCATTGGCCCAAAATCTGTGATTGCAAATTCCACTGATTTCACACCTCACGTAGACTGTGACTAAAAATCTCATAGCTGCACTAGCAGAAATTAGCATTGAAGCTGAGGTTTCTTGCTTTTTTAATCTTGTTTTTAAATTTTTGGTCTTAACTGAAGGCCTGATTTCAATGTTCAGTTATGTTTTGCCAGCATGAAAACAGTTCTATGCTAAAATTCCTGAAAAACTCACTCCATAGGTAAGAGTGTCATTTTGAGGCCTTTGCGTCGGTTCTCTTTTTTCCACTGCCTGCTTTTGTTTGACCCACTTCTGCCGGCGTCCGCACTGTAAACAGATCCACTAATTGCCTTCATTTATTCATTGGAAAGTCAAGTGCAGTCGGGCTGGAGCGTTTGTGGCCCGCTCATGCGGAAGGCAGACACTTTCACCATCCTCCACGCTAATGCATCCAAGCAAACGCATAACAACCCCTGAGACAACCACACAGTGTGTCTGTCTGAGTTTCAGAGGAACCCACAAGGGTTAAAGGTTCAGCTGTATCTCATGTGACCTGTCTGTGGTTCCTAGCAATATGCTAGTTAGTATTTAGCTAAAATGTGCTCTTCATTTGTACTCCTCAAATGCATTGAGATGGTTCTCAAAACACACATCACTTAGTGTCACGTCTCATTTAGAATGTGGATGTTGATAGAGTGCTAATGTGTGGTTTGCCATTAAGAAAACCAACTTATTTTCAAAGTGAGCGATGTTCGTTGTTACAGTGTAATTGTACATCCACAGAATCACAACATTGGTCATTTGCAGCCTTGCCTAGAGCTGAGAAATGCAGAAAAAATGTAATATGCATGATACCTTTGCATTATGTGTCACAGTATGTATTTTTCTGCGCCTAGTAATCATGTCAGCATAGACAATTTTTGTGTTTGTATACAAGTTAAATGTGTTAACTGGGGCAGAAAGTGACAGATAGCATAGTGGTATCTGGTGTAATAATATTGTTATGTGAATCATCTGGACACCTTCTCCAGTTATTTTAAAGGTTTTTCAGCAAGAAGACAGGTTGTCGTACACTAACCCAGAAAACAAGCATGTACTGGCCTGCTGGCTGCATGAGGTTGGCATCCTCTATGGAGATTGTACAGCTTAAAGAAGTCATAAGAAGGGCAGTCTAAATACTTTTGGTGATATGTAGTAATATGTTAGATTTGATCTGAATTTGGATAGGCACATTCCAAAGTTTTGGCCCAGAGTCTTCTCTGAGCTGTGCCCCATACTGGATGCTCCCTGCAGGCCTCAAGCTCCAATAGACCTACACCTCATTAGCATTGGCGTGTTCGTCATAGTGCATGCATGCCATTACTTGAATGAACGGCTTTGCGTTCCCATTTTCATGATTATGCTGTGACGCAGTGCTGTCCCCAGGCCACATGCTCACTCAAACATAACACGGAGTGTATATTTACCACACACTGGCTTTATCTTTGGCCTGTGGTGCTCATAATTCAGAGCGTTTGCGTTTTAAGGATGCGGTGGTGCAGATACAACAGTCTGTCTGAACAATTTAATGTCCACTCTCCTCCGACTGACCTTTGAGCTTTACATGACTTTTCTTTAGAGTAGCAAATGTTTTGTTTGTACGATGCCCAAGTTGTGTGTGTGGCATATGCAATTTGAAAGCAGGGATGCAGCAATGTGGAATCATTGAGCCAATAACAATAATCAATAGTTAATGTCTTGTTGTGGATGATATTAATAACAGACCATTTTACTTTTCTGTCTGTTTTAAATCATTCACACCAGGGGTTGCACAGACCGATTTTACTGGTTAGTGAAGATGCTTGACGTTGACTAGTCTCTGATCACTGGGTGAGGAAGCCCAGTAATTCCAGGGTCAGTATCTCTGGTTACCTGAAGGCTAGCAATGCAATGCTTGCTGGAAAGGGCACCACACACATCACCGAACTGTGGAACATTTTCTGCTGATCTACTGAAATCATATGTTAAATGTAGTTATCTCTGGTTTCCTGAAGACAGCAATAAAAAGTCAAATATAGTTGGGGCGGAAGCATAACTTTTATTTTCACTGATATACGGCATGGTAAATTTCTTTGGCGAGTACCTCCGTAAACGTATAGACAAATTTTTTGCAAGTTTCCGTGGTCCGTATGTCCAGTTCCCTGGAGGCTAGAAATGCGATCCTGGGCTTGCTGGAAAAGTTACGCTTTACTGACCCCATGCTCTGCTGACCAGCAATAAGTCAACGTTGACTTTAATCTCATCACTATAGACTTAAAAAGTCATGCAGACTCCTTAGCCTAGAGGTGCTAGCTGCTAATGCTAGCTGATATTCTTTAGCCTGTATGTTGGGGATGTAAAAATATTGTATTGTATTGCAATGTACTGAATAGTATGTTAGCTCATATAGTATCATATTGTATGTTAGTACTTTTACTGAATCTAGGTGAAATGAAGAATTACAAAATAATATTATTAATTAACTGTACATTGCTGATATGTTTGCTGCCATGGTTTTTGGTGGGAATTACAACTAAAATCTTATTTTATGTGAATATGGCATTTGTAGACTTTGAAATAAAAAAGACTGTTCGCATTTGTCTGTTTATCTAAAAGCCTGGCTGCCTTTCTATGTGTACATTTGATCTATTGTGTGTTTCTGTGTCTTAATATCGCTTAATGTAATAAAGGAATGGTAAAATGGTGATGCGCTGAGACAAGCTGAGGAGTTGAACTGTGCTTGGAGTGACAGAGCACTGATGCTGATTTTTGGTGCATGTGATGCGTGCAATGTGCAGGGTATCTTAACAGAAGGCCGTTTTGCATGATATACACACATTTACATTGCACATGTAAAATATCAGGTATCAGCATCCCAGGATATATATAAGTGTATTCTTAATTACTTATATTTAAAAATTCAACAAAATGTGTTTTTTGAACAGAGGAATCTGAATGTTTGCATACAGAGGAAAGTAGTTCTGCATTTTTAGTGTCTAGAAAGTGAGATGTTGTGGCCATGGGCCCCAGGCAGTGTTGACCCCTAAGCTTGTGGCTAGACTGCAACACTATAAAGCAAAGTTTTTGCTTTCTGTGCTGGTACAGATTAGCACATACGACTAACATAAGGCAGATTTTCAGACACTACGATCCCCTGCAGTTGCCCCCAGCAGAAGCCCCCCGTGGTTTTAGTGTTGGGCTCTGGATTGGAGAGAGAGATGCTGGTTTGCTAATCCCACTGAGGCGTCTGTGTTGTGTTTTCTCTTCTGGGGTTTAACAGCTGTTGTTCCTCTGGGGATTCTGTGTGTTTTTTTAGTTCCAGATGCTCCTGTTAACCGCTGCGGATCAGTTCGAACAGGACTGAGCTGAACTCTGCCTTCATTAAACGTCCTCACCTTTTTACAGCAAATTATAAGCAGTGCCTGCACTGTGAAAACCTAATCAAGCCCATGATTCATTCAGCTCAGAATCTAGAACCCCTGGAGTGCTTCTTTAAAGGGCCCATATTCTGCATTCCTGCAGTATTTATCCCCCCACAGGGTCCCTTTGTTTTGCATACCAAAAACAGTCATAAGCAAATTCTATGTCACCATTTTCGTCCTCCCTTTATGCCTTAAAAAATAAACAGGCTTGTTTTGTTATTGTGTCTTTAAGACTGATATATGTAGATGAGGTCTGTTATGGTTGTGCCTCATTCAATAAGCCATCTAGGCTGAAACATTTTTTATGATCTGTGTGAATGGGCGGGCTAATGTGCTGTAGGCTGAATAGGCAGGCAATATATTGACTGTACAGACAGAAGAGTGAATATTTCTCTCTAAAGATTTCGCACAGCCCACTTCACGCAAAGGGGTTTCTATGGTTAGGACGTAAGCAAGGTCGTTCAGAGTTCTTTGGTGTGAAGTGCTCAGTTTCAAAGAAAGTCCAACTTGTTCATGTGGTGGTGATAGGAACCAGACATCCACCTCTAAATGTTACCTCACAGAAAGTTAGTACATTAAATGGTTATGAATACACTGCCTGATGTCTGAGATGTTGTTTTATGATAGTCGTAAGGAGATTGTGGAGATTTGGAGTCACTAAATAGTGCCCAAAGTAAATCAATTATTTTCCACTGTTTTACCATCAACATTCCATAGAAAACTCAGATGACAGATGTAGGTTCATTGGTGGTTTTCATAGTAAATTAAATGTCTGACTTGGTGACCCCTGGTTACTATCACCACCTCTGTAAAGAACATCTGAACCATTTTACAACATACCACTCTGAATGATGTTAAATTATAGAGAAACTTACAGGGAAAGTATCTGAAAAACAGAAAAATGTCGGAATTCCCCTTTAAGGACAACATTTACTTGGTTTATGCAAGTTCTCGCTGTTAGTCGCTGTTACTTGTTGTTGGTGTGACAGAGATGTGATGGTGCGTTTAGTTCACTGGTTGTGTGTCCATGTGTCCATTCACAGACACTGTGGGGAGATAATGGTCAGAACACAGACGCTGTGGTTAATTGGATAGACACTCAATAGACTTTCCACTAATTAACCGCCTGCAGTGGCCGAGTTTGAATAGACAGTCAATACGGATCGTAAAGAGGGAACATGCCTTCAATTTAGGACATGAGCAAGTGGGAGATGTATTTCCTTTTTGTAGGGAAACTTCACTAGTTTTTTAGTATAACTGATACTCTGAGATAAAAGTGTGATTCAGATGTGATTCAGAGTGGTTTGGTGTGAACAAGCACCGAGTATTTATTTATATCGGACATGCTTTTAATGAGAGAGAGAGAGAGAGAGAGAGAGAGAGAGAGAGAGAGAATAGAGCGACAACAGAGAGTGTGGGGGATAGTGAGAGGGAGAAAGAGGACAAAAACAATAAGGAGATGAAGAGAGGGCAGATAGAGGGAGAAGAGAGGGAGACTAAGGTGAAAAGTGAGAGAAAGAAAAAGAAAGGTTGGAGAGAGAACGAGCGATGCAGGCACAGACACAGAGAAGCAGAGATAGAGAGAGATATGCATGAATAGCGAGAGAACAAGAGAGATTGCTGGAACAGAGAGAGAGCAAGAGCGGAAGATGCATGTTATAGAGAGAGAGAGATGCAGAGATAAAGAGAAAGTTGCAGGGATAGAGAGATATGTGGGGATATAGAGATAGAGATGCTGGGATAAAGAGAGGGAGAGATGCAGCTTTATGTCTAATCCTGTTGAATGTTCAGTCAGACAAAAGGTCTAAGCACGGATAGAGAGTGTGTGCGCGCATATGTATGTGTGTGTGTTTGTGTGTGTGTTTGTATGTATGTGTATGTGTGAATATGTGCATATGTGTGTGTGCCCTTATGCCCATGTGTGTGTGCGTGTGTGTTGCTGAGGCTGTAATGGGTGTGGTTGGAGACACACCGGCTCCCCCCTTAATGTCTCACTTCAAGATACAGAGGAGCATTTCTGCTGTTTTGTCCTCTAATCTCATTGATCAGATGTTTTATTTGATGTAAAGATTGTAATTTAGCAGCTAAACATTCTCATGTTTTTATCCAGTTTGCATCACAACCTACCTTTTAGAGCAAACAATCAAACATATGTAAAGGAATATGAGTCCCTTATCAGTCAGGCTTGAACGCTTTATTATTATAATGTTACTCAGATTAAATAAATCAGCAGTGAGTTCTCCCTGATCTCAACAGTGCTGTATTCCAACACTGGCACACAGCATCTATCTATAAAGCATCCTCGAGGATCTCCTACACAGTAATCCTATTATAAAGCCCAAACCAACCAAAACATGCCCACCGACCCCACAAATTAATGACAGTCACAGAACTTGTAAACCTTTTTGTGATTGTAACACACCCTTAAACTGAAAACATTCCCTCTTTTCTTTCTCACCACATGGAAAGCGCAAGAATGCTAATTCAGTAGTTCTTAGACTAAGGAGTGCAGTAAAGACTAGGACCCAGTGGTGAAGGTGGATATGTGACAGTTTAACAATGGAATATGAAACTCAGCAGCTCTGGTTCTACACCCCCATACTGTTAACATGATGAGTTTGTTTAAAATAAGGTTGTTGTTGTCAACAGCCACAGTTTTTGGCAGTGAAAAGATGTTTTTCAGTCCATCAGATTGTGTGGGTGGAGCTTATGTTCAGGGCTGTTGCATGAATGAACACATTAAACTAATTTTGTCAAAGTTGGGGACCAGTTTTCTTTTAGCTTATTTCTGTGGTGCCCCAGGTAGCTGTTAAGGTCTTGCCAGGTGGTTGCTAAGGTGTTGCCTGTGCATTCCAGTGATATGTATTTACTTTCAAATGGACATTTTCTACATTTTTCATAAAATTTTTATCTATGTATACAGATAACAGTAAATCATACAGTGTCAGCAACCACGTGATCAAGTATATAAGAGATTACTGAACACCTAAACACAGTTTGTGATGAGTAAAGAAAGGCAGTTAGCACCATGTTACTTACAAAGACTATGAATTACATTACTTATTAGCTACATTAGTGTCAGTGCTAAAACTGAAGAATTAAACATCAGACACCAAATGCGTTGATCGACTATTTGCATCACTTTAATCACCATAACCTCCCTGAGTGCCTCTAGAACCGCTCTTGAGGCTTCGGCCACTAGGATGTTGTTTTTTTTTCAACCTCCTTAGGTTTTTGACTGTTTGCTTTTTTGCATAAAATATTTGCATAAAACATGCAAATGAAATTAACAAGCAGAGTAAAGCATCACTCCGAATCACTAATGACTTTTAGCCGCCCAGGAAAAAAAATAAGAACCCTGATTAATTTGGGAATGTCACTTCAACAGGAAAGATGAAAAAAGGGGAATGTAGGAAAGGAGATGAAAAAGAGATAAAAGCGAGAAAGAAACATAGAAGTAAACATTTAAAATTTACAAATTTAGAATGTTTATATTCGAAAGTACTGACAGAAGAACATGGTCACTTAGCTCCATAAGGTTTGAGAAACTGTCTAGAGTGAAATGTTCAGACCAAAGCTGCCTGGGATCCCATTAGAGATGTGGGAGTGTCTGCCTCATTTCATGATGATCATCAACCATATACCGCTCCTTGGGAAAGGAAAGAAACAAACTTCACAGTCTGGAACAACAGGCTTTTCCACATAATCCACCATTTTCGTTGCTGTTGCTTTGTTGTAGTTGTATGTAAATGTTGGGGGTATAAATAATAATGGGTCTGTTACCTAACAGTTAAGGATTATAGCTTTTACTGTAATGGAGAATTTATATTTGAAGCAGGAACAACAGTGTCTGATGCTTACTGAGGTTCTGGTTAGAGTGTGTAGATGTAATTTGCCTACAGTAATATACAAGTGAGTCCTCATAAGTAGAGAAACACCAATCTCTGTGTGTGTGTGTGTGTCATTTGGACCACCCCTGCAGTCACAGATAGTTAATGAGAGTTTGGTGTTAACAGTAGATGCTACCGGCTACTACCTCTCTCTCTCTCTCTCTCTCTCTCTCTCTCTCTCTCTCTCTCTGTATTGATTGTTCTCATTAAACTGATTGCATGAGTCATGTCTCCCTGATGAATGTTACCACACACATCGATGGAACAAGCAAGAGGGAGAAAAAAGAGAGCGAGAAAGAGAGGGTGGGTAAACGGTAGGATAGAGAGAGGTTAAGGTTGGGAAGAGGGAGAGAGCAGTGTTAAGACTAGGATAGAAAATCAGTGAAAATTATATTCTGTGTTCCTCCCTTGTCAAGACTAATGTTTTCCAGCAACCTCTCTCTCTCTCTCTCTCCCCCTCCTTCTCCCTCTCTCCCTCTCCCACTGTAGATCATGAGCTTTGGGCTGGAGGGATGTTCCTCTGGCTGAGAATGTGCTGCTCTCTGCTTGCACTGAATTATTGTGTTTATAATTCAGTGTAGCTGCATTTCCATCCAGAGGATTTACATGAATGTTTTAACACTATGGTAGCGCTAAGGAAACTTTGGTGTGGAGGGCTGCATTCCTGTGTGACTCGCAGGTCCCACCACCATATCTTGCAGCACGAAACATACACATGTAGATAAATGACATAAGTGAATAAATAGTCTGTATAAACAGTGTAACAGTGCTCTAAAAAAGGCCAGTACACCACAATTAAGCCCACTAAAGGCCAGTCTGACATATGTCAGTCATTTTCAATCCAGAATATTTCAGGACAAAATCATTTTTTTAATAATCGTTTACTCTTGTCAGGCAGTGCTGCATGAATGTTGCAGATTTTTGCAGACAATGAAGTGAATTCAAGTAAGAATGGGATTGAAGAGTCGATTACTTTGTGGATAAATGGTTTGTCGACACCTGAAATGTTGCAAATCTCATGTGATTTCCTGGTAACTCAGATGACCTAGAACTGTTGAGCTGCTAGTAAACGAGTGAAGAATGAAAGACAGCTTTCTTTACATCAATCAATTCTGTACAACTGACTCAGTTAACAGCATTTAAACACAAAACCAATGAAGAACATCCAGTTTAAATTTTGTTGTAAAATATATAAACATTTCCTATGAACTGCACTCCAGAAATGTTTATAGCTATTGTAACAAGGGTTCGTTAAAGAAGGGTTTAATTATGCAAAATCATTCAAGATGTATGACCTACTCATAGCAATCTAGACTTTCAAGGAATAAAGTCTAAAAGCCTTTTCTTCTCTCTTTCAGGCTCATGATGTGATTCAGTCCACCTGTAGGGAGAGTTGTTTCAGTTTTGTGCAAAGCTGGACTGCTGAGTTCACGGAAATTCTCCAAGAATGGAGTTACACCACAATGCTAGAATTCACCATCGTTCCAACTTGAATATCCAGTTTGTCTCTTGCTTGTGGCTTATTGCATCGTCATTCTGCTCCGGCCAAACCATGAACACATTCCAACTGGACAGGAGAGACTGGAGCCTGAGCCATCTCGCCGTCCATCAATCAACTGGCATGGTTTATGTGGGCGGAATTAACCGCATCTACAAGCTTTCGGCGGAACTCAATCTTCTGGTGACCCACAACACTGGACCCGAGCTGGACAACCAGGCCTGTTACCCTCCGCTAATAATGCAGCCATGCTCTGAGCCGCTCTCGTACACCAACAATGTCAACAAGCTATTGGTAATTGACCACTCCCAGAACCGGCTGCTGGCCTGTGGAAGCCTTTACCAAGGCGTCTGCAAACTGCTCAGGCTGGACGACTTGTTCGTTCTGGCGGAACCGTCTCATAAAAAAGAGCACTACTTCTCTAGCGTTAACCGTACAGGTGGCATGTGTGGTGTAATTGTTAACCACCACGATTCCCATGGTTCACGTGGTGATGCTACACTTTACATTGGTACGGCTGTTGGAGGAAAGCAGGACTACTTCCCCACCATCTCTGCCCGCAAGCTGCCCAAGGATCCTGAGTCGGCAGCCATGCTGGATTACGAGCTTCACACGGACTTCCTGTCATCATTAGTCAAGATACCTTCGGACACACTAGCGCTGGTTGCGCAGTTCGACATCTACTACATCTATAGCTTCGCAAGCGGCGGATTCGTCTATTTTTTGACAGTGCAGCCGGAGACTTCAGATGTCGGTGGGTCCCCCAGTGATCTTTTCTACACTTCGCGCATCGTACGACTTTGCAAAGGCGACAACAAGTTCCACTCGTACGTCTCACTGCCCATTGGTTGTGTCCGAATGGGGGTGGAGTACCGGCTGCTGCAGGCGGCGTACCTGGCCAAGGCTGGAAGCATTCTGGCCAAGGCGCTAAAAGTGAGCGAACAGGACGACGTGCTCTTCACTGTTTTTTCCAAAGGGCAGAAGCAGTACAGAAGACCCTCAGATGACTCTGCACTTTGCCTGTTCACCATCCGAGACATCAATGCGCAGATTAAAGAGAGGCTGCGCTCTTGCTATCAGGGTGAGGGCAACTTGGAGCTGCATTGGCTACTTGGGAAGGACGTCCAGTGCACGAAAGCAGTAAGAACTGTTGATTGCTATTGTTAGAACTGCTGATTTTATAGTCTTTTTTATGTAAAACAGGAAATTGGGAACAAAATATTTCACAGTCACTGGTTATCTAGTTTTCACCGTTTGTTCATTTACCAATACTTGTTCAAAGCAGCTTACAAAATACTAAAAACATGTCAAAAAAAATGTATTTAAAAACAGTCCATGGAGCGTATATGACACAGTGGCTGTTTAAGCAAGACCATCAGTTCTGGATATAAACATGAAAATGTCTTTTCAAAAAAACAAGAAAAGAACCACTTCAATGATAATGGTTTAGGACAGTGAACTGGGATGTCATCACCCAGTGTTATATTTAATTAATATGTACAGTGTGCAGTTACAATCACAGGACTTACACACCAACTATGTGTGCAGCAATTCACAGTTTTAAAAAAAGTATAAAAAGAATGACAACAAAAAATTGCGTCAAAAATGTTTCATGAGTAATTGTGATATTTCCCCCCCCCCTCTCTCATGTCTAGATAGCAAAGGGACATTTTATCTACGGTTTTATTTACACCTATCCGCTATAGCATTCAAACCACCTCCTTATTTCTACAAATATCTGTTCGTTTTATCAGCTTTCATTATCATATAGGAGCACTTTGTAGTTCTACACTTACAGACTGTAGTCAATCAATCAATCAACCTTTATTTATTCTCTGTTACTTTGTATACTTTCTTACCCTGTTATTCAATGATCAGGACCCCCACAGGACTCCCACAGTGTGGGTATTATTTGCCCAGTGAGACTGGTGTTCTGGTGGTACTTTAGTGTGTGTAGTTAGTGTGAGAGGATCTGGAGATGGAGTTTTAAACACCTCACTGCTAACCTGAAAATAGTTCAGCAACCAAAACTATCCAGCCAACAATGTCCTGTGGGCAGCTTCTGGTGGTCAGCTTCCGGTGGTCAGCGTCCTGTGGTCAGCATCCTGTGGTCAGCGTCCTGTGACAACTAATAAAGCATTTATGGATGAATAACACAAACTGTGCAGCAACAGATGAGCTATCATCTCTGACTTTACATATTCAAGGTGGACCCACACGGTAGTCGTATCTCATAGTGTGGGCAGTGAGTGGACACAGTGTTTAAAACTGCTGTGTCTGATCCACTCAGCCAGTACATCACAGATTTTACTCACTGTCCACCTTCCTGTCACTTTCTTTCTCTTTCTTTCTCCTGCATGTTCTCCCTCTTTCTTACTTTCTCTCATGTGCTCCCTCTCTCTTTCTCTTTCTCTCTTTCGCATGTGCTTCCTCTCTCTTTTGCTTTCTCGCATGCTCTCCTTCTTTCTTGCTCTTTCTCTCTCACAAGCGTTCTCTCTTTCTTTCTCTTCCTCTGTTTTGCAGGCCCTCCATCCCTCTTTCTTTCTCTCTTGTATCGGCTCCCTTTCTTTCTTCTTTTCTTTCTTTTGTGTGTTTCCTCCCTTGTTCTTTCTGTCTCTTGCATGCACTCCTTTTTTCTTTCTTCCTTTGTTTCACTTTCACATATGCTCTCTCTTTTTTTCTTCTCTTTCTATCCCACTGCACGGTCTCTCTGCCTCTGGTTTATCTTTTCTTTCTTTCTGTGCGGCCTCTAAGTTTGAAGCATGGGTGAAGGTGCCTCTGTGTTAATAAGCGTACTGTAAATGTTCAAGATGTGCTGTTCTGCATTTCTTATACATTAATTTAACATGCTGTAGATGGCCATATATGGCCACTGAATAATGCTGATGTTCAGGGCTGTTAGAAAGAGACAGGAAAGGACCTGGAGCAGTAGCGGGCCTCCTACAGTCCAGTACTACTCTGATTTGATTTAGTAGTTCAGAGGGCTGAAGGCTGCTTGTCTATTCAGTGCATGTAGCTGGATTTGCAGGGAAGAGAGTGGTGGAGAATGATCTTTCTGCTGGAAGAGAAATATGCGCTTTTGACCCACATATGGCCAGAGGATGAGGGTTTTCAGAATACCAAGACTACCATCTACCTTCAGACTGCATCTGGACTGCCTGGAGTTGTAACTTTTTGGGGATTTTGCACGTGCAGCCTGAAGCAAATTGATTGTCAGCGTGTGGTGTCGGACTGATTTCATACTCTGTTAATAGAGACATTGGGCCGATACTGCTATGTGAAGTGAAGGACCAATTCTAACAGTTAGCAACCAGAAGGCACGTATTGTAGCGTGAAATGCAGCTGAAATGTCCATGGTTCAACCATCCAAAACCCATTACATAGCAGATACACTGTGACAGAGTTATGTTGCATCCAGTGTGTGAAACTGATTGATTGATTGATTGATTGATTGATTGAAATACAGAGGGTCCAGGGGTGGGCCCGGAATCACCCATTTAACCAGAACCAAAATTCTAGGGGATCACTAAAAATAAACTTGTGCTGCCTATAAAGGAAATACAGACATTCAATTTCAGGGAAAGCTAATTTTTTAGCTGCCTCAAACACCAATCAGCAAGCTTCTGTCTTTGGTATTCCTAAATACTAAAGCTGCAGCACTGCCTCAGGGTGGCGCTGTAGGAAACTGGCTCACCCAGTTGAAAGCCTGCTGGTACCCATGGCCAGGATACCTCTAAAACTTTACAATATGCCACATAATATTAGTAGATCTGAAAACTTGCCCAGTTTCCCAGGAGTCTGGTGGGATAAGCGGATTTCTGAAATTTTCATTTCTGAAACTCAAGACGGCAAGTTCTAAGTGACTTAGTGGAAGACGCAGAAAAAAGCTTTTCCAGAAAAATAATTGTTAAACCAAACATTTTCTAGCATTGTTGCTGCTATGGAAAAAAATTTAGCAGCCGGGCGATGGTGAAATAACTGGCCAACACGGGACCCCTCGAATACCACCCTGGCAGCATCACGTAAAATCACAAAGCTCTGCTATAAAATACCACCAGGGACAGCCGATAAATGTTAAATGTGTTGGAGGTTAAAAATATAAACTGAAAATGTTTAGGCTGTAATTAGGGATGCACCGATACCACTTTTTCCTTACCGATACCAATACCGATACCAGCTTTTCAGGTCTCTGCCGATACAGAGTACCGATACTGATACCATCTCTGACTTAAATGGTCGATATATGGCTGTAAATCCTAATATTTATAGTATTCCACTTTTTATATGTTGTATTTTGTGCTAGCTTGCTTCATTGTGTTTGCTTGGGTGAAGTTGCTGTGTTCTTTGACGCAGGGATTTTTGCTGCTGCCCGTCTGAACTGAGAAATACTCCCACACCGCAGACATGCTGTTGGCTTTAGCCAAGCGCCATTTAGGGGTGTGCATGCGCATCAGTAAGCTTCATGGTATCTGCACCAGTATTGGCGTATCGGTATCGGTGCAACACTAGCTGTAATTATAGATAACAAACTCAGCATTTTTCTGTTTACCTAAAAATAGTCTTCCTTTATTGTGTATTTCAAGCTACATAAAATACACAATATCTCAACATAGCTTTTATGTAATGTAGGCTGTACCATTGATGGGATAACCTCATCATTCAGTAGATCAGCTGACTTATTTTATTACCACATAACATTTCTGAGCCTTGACCTGACCAACCTAGAATCCTGTGCAGATCATAACACTTCCTTCAGGGACTTGTACGGTGGGCACTATGCATGATGGGTGCATCTCTTCATGCACTTCCCTGCACGCCCCTCATTCTGAAATAGAGTCCAGTCTTTATGCACCCTGGCAAACTGAAGCTGATCACTCTCCTTTCGGGTTAATAACGCTCTGGACAGTTCTAAACCCAATTACAACCAATTTTAGCTTCTCCCTAATTTTTTTCTTTGTTTGATGCAGGACAGTAATTTGACTCTGAAACATCTTATGAGATCTTATTTATGACCACAGTATACGTCTTACCACATGGAAGTAATTCAATGCATTAAGGTTAAAAGAATTGTTGCAGCTAAAACAAAGATGATTATTAATTAAGCAGTAATTATCCACTCTAATTTTTACCTAGTCAATGTAGATTCTTGTTTTTATTTTAGAAACTGTGCAGGAAAATGTTGTTTGAGATTGTCATCTGATAATTTGCTTGTTATTTGACATATGATGTTCAAAATGTAAATCTTAGTGAGTGTGTAATATCTGTCATTGTTACTAATATCAACCAGTCCTTAAGATACCAGTCCCTGATATAGTGTCAGTAAGGAAAAAAGGTATAGACCCTACTAATCACTCTAGTGGTGAAATACAGTCTGAATAGGAGAGGATGGCGTGTATGTGGGCGGTCAAAAGGGTCAGAAGACGAAGCAGAATTTTAAATGATTTATGAACTCATTGTTTCTTAATGCTTCTACCAAGGCCGATGCACGACCATCAGCGAATGACTCACCGTGACCACTGGTGCAGTATTTCTCCTTAACTCATTGCAGTGATAAGTGCAAGGAAGTCACAGGCTAGCGTTAGCAGACAAAGCGGTTTCCAGGAGCTAAGGTTTATATTCCTTGTGACGGCTCCCTAATGGAGGGCAGGAGACACTGTAAGGAGACAGTGTATGCTCTCCTTTGATATTAAATCAAAGCCACTACGCTGACGCTACTTATGGATGACGTGTTAGCGTAACACCAGATCAAGCAGTTCTTAAATTATGGAAGACTAAGCTGCGCTTTCTTGTTTACTGTTTTGCTGCTGTAATATCTCAAGAGCCAATCCCAATCCTGATTCTTTGTCCTGTACATTTTTTTATAATGATTTCCTGCTCTTACACATCCACTTTAGTTCAGACATTCTCACAAATGAACTGAGCCTAGGTTACTAAAGGCATTGATTCATTCAGAGAAGTTTGGTGTGAAATGTTTAAGATAAGATAATCTTTTATTAGTCCCACAGTGGGAAAATTCACAATATGTTCTTAAATAAACTTCTTTGTTCTTTAAACAATCTCAAGATCTGAATAATATGACTATTTGGCTTTTAATTCATTGGATAGGTCTGCTTATTTTAATTTTGGGATTTAGATCATTTTTTGGTGGGATGGCAGGGGCTAAATGTAGCTTACATTCAAGTTGAACTGCAAAATACTATAATGTTCAGTGTTTTGGGGAGAAACTTAAATTTTATTTATAACAGTATCAAATACAGCGAGAAGAAAGACTGTCTAGCACTTACAGCTAAAAACACAGCTCCAGAACACTCACCACTCTACCTGTATTTAGGCTGTTCAACAAAAAGTCCTTAAACAGCCTGACATAAGCATTTCGTCTGAACTACATACAGCATAATTTGATGTACTGGACCTCTGCTGAGGTCATGAAGTAGCTTTTTGTTAAACCCTGGTTAGCCCATGCATGCACAATGCTATTGCCCCCTAGCTGCGCTGTGAGAAAAAGCAGCTAGTCTAAAGATTCATCTCATCAGTGGGAGAAGCCTCTAATGTAGAAATTGTGTCATTTTAGAATAAGTGGATGGATCTGGCAGGTTGATGGTGCTGAGTGAAATTCCAGAACAAAAAAGTCACAGCTTAGTTTGAGTTTATGTTAAAGCATCAAATGTTGTAACAGCCTTGTGTTTTCTAAAATAAACACACAGTCACATTAGTAATGGCACACTAGTGCGTGATAAATTGTGTCTATGGTTTTATTGCTGTTACTGAGTCCAACAGGAGCTGACACTTTCTAGTTAGCTTTCAAAATGTTGTTATTTTCTATACACTGACCGTCCACTTCATCAAGTACACCTCTTTGTATCTGCACTTATTTTCTTTTTTGCCAACTCCACTGACTTTACAGGAGCACTTGGTAGATCTACAATTACAGACTGTAGTCCATCTACTTCTCTGCATACTTTGTTACCCTGTTATTTAATGATCAGGAACCGCACAGAGCAGGTATTATTTGGGTGGTGGATCATTGACATGGTGGTAGTGTGTTGGTGAACATAGCTAATCAATGAAATGTCAATCTAGGAATCTCATGGCATTCATGACCATAATCACTTGAATACATATAGAACCTAAAAATTTGGAAGGAATGTTGGGACTTCTGAGGAGGACATCCTCACTCAGTCCCTTCAAGCTTTCCCACCGAAATATTTTAGTGCTTGGAGCCCCCAGTGTTAGCAGTGTGTCCCCGAGATGCACAGTGGCATTTAGTAAAACTATATTGACCCTCTTTCCCTGGTCTACATTACTGAGCTGCCAGCACGCAATCCCAAATGTCCAGCACTACACTGTGATATTCTGTCAGCTGTATGAAACAGGCACAAGGTGACATTCTCTGTGTGCAGTGATATTTCCGCTGCTGTTCGAATGCCTGAGTTGAATGTCTGGTTTACGCAAGCGGTCAGCACAGGCCGCATGAGACCTGCTTTTAATTTTTTATTCCCTCACCGTTGATGGATAAAGATAGGAGCACAGATAGGTCATTTGGGAGCTGTGTTTCACTGACTCCCAGTCACAAACTGCAGAGGAGGCACTTGGATTTCAATGCAGAATTTAAATCTGCAATTGATGAAACTGTGACTCGTCTTACTGAGCTGATCAAGAGTCTCATTGTTTACTGTTTTATTGTTCTCTGATTCTTTGTCTATCAGTCCCTTCTCTGATAATGATACCAGTGGTTACAATAGTTGTAAAAGCACCTTAAAACTTCTAGGTCAGAACTGCAGAGGAAAACATTCTCCCTTAATAAGTAATGGTAGTAGTATTAGTGATCGTAGTAGTACCGGTAGAAATAATAGGAGTAATAGTAGTAGTAGATGTAGCAGAAGTAGCAAAGGTAATATTGGTTGTAAAAAAGAATTAATAGCTGTAATAGTAACAGTAATAGTGGTAGCAATACCAGTAGTAGTAGTAGTAGTAAAAGTAGTAGAAGCAGGAATAGCAGGAATAGTGGAAGCAGTAATAATAGTAGTAGTAGAAGTAGTAGAAGTAGCAGCTGTAGTAGTAGAATTAGTAGAGGTAATAATAGCATTAGTGGTAATAATGTTACTGCTAGTCGCAGACGTAATAATAATAGTAGTAATAGAGGTAGTATAAGCACTAGTAGCAGCAGTTATAAAAGTAATAGTCATAGTTGCAACAATAATAATAAGAGTGACAGCAGTAATCGTAGTAATAGTAGTTATAAAAGCTGCAGTAATAATAAGTAGCAGTTGTGGTAGTAATGGCATTGATACCTCTAGTAGTAATAGCAGTAATTGAAGTAGTAGCAAGACTAATAGTAATAGTTGTAGTTATAGCAGCCATACTGATAATGGTACTATTGGTAGTAATGGCAGTAGTAGTCGTAATAGCCTAATAGAAGTAGTAATAGCAGTGGTAGCAGCAATAATAGTAACAGTGATAGTAGTAGTTGTAGTAGAAGTAGGTATAGCACCAGTTGTGATAATGGTACTAGTAGTAGTAGGCAGAGTAGTAGTTATATTAATAATACTTCTCACTCTCTCTCTTTTTCTGTCTTTCTCTCAGCCGGTGCCTATAGACGACCATTTCTGTGGTTTGGACATTAATCAGCCTCTGGGCGGTTCTGAGCTCGTCACAGGACACACCGTTTACACGGAGATGGCTGAGCGCCTGACTGCTGTGTCTGCTTACATATACAATGGCTATTGCATCGCATTCCTCGGCACACGCACCGGAAACATTCGAAAGGTAAGTCACTGCCCGTTTCTCCAGCTGATTTGCACCTGCTGTAATTGACAATGACAATAAAGAAGTTGGTGATTCAGCTTCCAGCAATTTTGCCACGCCCACTTATGCTGACATTATAAGGAGTGTTTTATTATAAGGGTAGCCAATTTACATATTACATACTTATTACATATTACATACCTAAAGCCAGAGTATGGAAAGTGTGTTGAATTGTTTAATTGTAAGGGATAAACAGAGGCTGGTTTTGGTCACGTTTGGTGAAGCAGGTGGTTGTTTGGCTTTACAGTGACGCTCTATGTTACTGCCTTGTTTCATCAGCTCCACATGCGGCAGTGGAGAGGAATTAGCGCCTCTCTCTTTTCCTCTCTGTCTCTTTAGCTTTAGAGGGAATTCAGCACTGAGGCTACAGCTTCACTTTTTTGTTGTGTTGTTATTTATTATTTCTTTTCTGTGTCGTTTTCATACAGATAATGTGGATATAACATACAGTGTTACTGAAATTGTTTTCTCTTTGTGTTTTATAGAACTACTTTAATTTATAACAAAGGAGGGGAGAGAGAAAGTCTTACTTTCTGTTTCTCTTTTCTCTCTCTTTCTCTCCCTTATTGTTTTCTTTTTTATATCTCTTGTTTTTCTATTTTTTATGTACTCATTCTCTCCTTTTCTTTTTCATCTCTCTCTTTCAGTCTCTCTCTTTTCATTTTTTTCTCTCACTCATTCTTTATCTGTCCTCTGTCTTTTTCTCTCTACTCCCATTCCTCTATTTTCTATTACTTTTTCCATCTTTCTGTTCCTGCTCTCTCCTCTCTTATTTTTTTCCTTTTATCTCTTCTCCAGTGTCTCTTTTCCTCTTTCCCTCCTTTCTCTATATTCTTTAATCTCTCTCCTGTCTTTCTCTTTCTTTTGTATCTCTCACTCTCTTTCTCTGTCCTGTATTTTTTCTCTCTATCTATCTTTTTCTATCTTCCTCTTATTCTTCTGTCTTAGCATCTTTGTCACTCTTTCTCATCCTCTTCATCCTGACTTTCAGATTAAAAACTAAGTTAATTGAAACATCCACAGATGAACGGTTGATTGTATCTTGATAACGTTCTAGAAAGTTCTCTCAGCTCAGTTGGGTTCTTTCAGACGCAAACCTGCTATTCAAACCGAGAGCTTAACCTTAACTCAGTTTAACAGAGCAGAACAAATGAAACATGACGTGGCCCATTAGCGGATCTTCACTCTGATCAGTGCAGCTCAACAAACATATGGGTCAGTGGCCTGGGTCACAGAGTCAGAGGTCACAAGGTCTCCTCTACTAGACCACATATTTAGTGTATATGTACTGCTAGAGGAACAGGAAGTTTTTAACAACAATAGACTATAAACAATCCTTTGTGAATTTCTCATTTATATGAATGGAATTTATGGTAAAAAAAAAGACATCAGGCAGCTTATTCATAATTATTAGTAATAACTTTGTGTGACATAGGGGTGGGCGATATGGCCCTACAATAATATCACAATATTTCATGGTATTTTTGCGATAGCGATACTCTTGGCGATATGACAAAACATTGAATAAAAAAAATATATACTACTGCAACAAAATAAAAATTTATTTTTTTAATGCAAACGATATGATATGGCACACCCCTAACTGAGATATTAAAAATTACAAGAATTTTCATCAGATTGTAACAGAGGTCAGTGAATGTCACAATACTAAATAATGCACTCCAAATATCTCCATATATCCAGGACTGAAGTAAAGTGAATGATACTGGTAGATATAATGGGAAATGAGAAAAGTGTGAATTTTAAAAAAGTAGTACCCTGATGTGATAATTAGGGATGGGTGATATAGCACGATATTTCAGGGTATAATATCGTTGCCGATATTTAAAAATGTTGCCGATATAATTGTGTATGATACAATGTGGCACATCCCTAGTGTGACAGATCTTTTAGAGGTGGACTTCTTGTCAGTAAGCTTCCCAAGAACTGACAAAAATATTTGTCATGACCAAACATGACTTCTGTGACATGTTTAAACCGTGACACTAGGAAGCTTCAATACCCTCCCAGCCCCACAGCCAAGGACGTGGGCAGAAACAGCTGGGCTTCAAACCTAGCATGATGCAAGAGTCTCCAAAACATACATCAGTATTCATTCGTTCATTTCTGATCCGCCTATCAGTTTTAAAGGCTCTTCTTACAGCCCCTTTGCTCAATTATCTCCTCCTAGAATTCAAACAGTCTTCGTCTGAATGTCTTTGATTTGTTTAAAGTGGAATTGGACCTCATTGCATCATCTCTGTCCATCAGTGCAGATCTGTTAGACATTGTGCTCGGCTCAATTATTTACACTCATCGTGACTTATTCACAACAAAGTTTTTAGTACGTCTATAAAGACGAGGAGTTCTGCATACATGCACATGTGAAAGTATTTAATCCTGTTATTATTATTTATTATATACTTTTATGGTTGATATAATAGTAGTATTTCGTTCTATATAATGTAGTATTTAGTTCTACTGACACACCTGAGCAAACAATCAATAGTCTTACATTTATATAGTACAGTTGTGAGCAAAATGTGTATAGGTGTGTATAGATCAAATTCTTCTGCACATTTTAATACACAGTTTATTTACTGAATTTATTGTTTTGGAAAAATAAAGTTATCTCATCACAGGTGGTTGCTAAGACATTGCTAGGTGGTTGCTAAGATGTTGCTAGGCCTTTGCTGTGGTGTCCCAGGTGGTTGTTACCATGATGCTAGTCCATTGCTGTAGTATTCCAGGCAGTCCAGCAACAACCATCAACTCTTTTATACCATAGCAATAGGTTATCAACCATCTAAGGTACCAACACCTTAGATGGTTGATAACCTATTGCTATGGTATAAAAGAGTTGATGGTTGTTGCTATGACAGTGGTAGTGGTAGTTAAGGAATTGCTAGGCTATTGCTGTGGTATCCCAGATGGTTACTTATATACAAGCATAAATCATTGTTGTTTGAAGAAAAACAAATATCTCCACAGTGGCAACTTTTAAGGAGAGCACCACAACATACTTTTCTTTTGACATAAGTCAATAGATTCAGAATTTTGGAGCAATAGAGCATTTTTATTGGTCTATTAACCAATAAATTTTCACACTATGTAAATGACAGCTGTCAGGTTCAAGTAATGCAGAAACATAAAAGCATGTTTTCCTCAGTGGTGATATGTATGCTAGTGTGTGAATGTATGTTTAATGTCAATGAGGGACAGTGTGGCAGATTGTTGACATAACTAAAATCATTTTTAACTGAGCTTTGTACAAAAACCATGTAAGCGCACTGTCCCTGTAAAGGTGTCCAATCATTGTTTTATAGTTCAAGCTTAAAACCATGAAAACAGTACAGAAACAGAGTAGAATGACAGTAGAAGATAACAATAATGATTGTGAGTAGAAGAAAGCGATAATGAAGAACAATAAGTTATTAAGTAATAAGTTATATTTTGCCTATTAAGCCCCCTCTGCCTGTCTGTAACCAGCGAGTAGGCTTTTCTCTTTGCCGAGTTTCCTCTGTGTCGATGTTATTGGCCAGCAAACAGCCTGTTTTCATTACACTGTGTGATCCACACACTGTGGCGGGTATTACTTTTCGGAGGTTATTTGTAATGCCACAGGAATCTGCTTCCTCTCTTTTACTGTAATAATGCCAGTCTGTGTGGCTGGGAAACTTACAGGGCTGCAGTCTCAAGAGGGGAATGTGTATTTTCTCGGGAGGAAGAAGATTAGAGCCCCGCATATTGTTTTGTATTTGCATGTATGTGTTAGAGGATGGAAGCTGACCACACAATAGACGATTGATGCCAAGTCTGAGTTGGTCACCAACTTGAACTTCCACTTACCTTTGTGACCTTGCTGAACCTCATATATAAGCTATTTATTAGAGATACGTTCATTTTCACAGAGGATGGGAAATGTTTGTGATTTGATTGACTGATTGGTTTGGGATAATTTGTCTCTGTAATTTCCCCAAAATTTTACAGATTTAAAGTTCTGTTCAACCCAATTCAGAACGTTGTGGCTTGTATAAAAATATGAGCACCTCTCAGTCAATTAACTTATCTTTTCTTTTGTAAAGTCTCAGAGATCAGGACTTAATCCAAGTCTGGTAAAGAAAGTTACACTCTCACTGTTGCTGATGCTCAACACCTGTTGGCTCATCTGAGTATCAGAAGCATGTAACACAAGATGTCATGGCAGATTTCATAGAATATTTGACAAATGTGCATAGTTGATTCAGTGAATGATACAGTGATGATACAGTGAAGATACAGATATTTGTTATAGTATTTGTATAAAGTGGGCAGCCAGGTAGAGCAGTGGAGAGTGGATAGGGCAGCTAAGAGTGAATTTACAGTGAGACTTTAGTCAATACAGATTTAAAACTCAGAACAGAACAAATTCAAACTCAGGAAGGTCAAAAGGTCAATGTTTTCTCAATCATTTTGCTCCCATGTGCCTCTCGAGAAACCCTGTTTTTACAGTCCTGCTGAGTTACATTAAACAGCTATGGTATTCATATACCACACAGAATTGTGGGTAATCTGAGAAAGTTTGTGGTTCAGTTCATTAGACGAGGTTTTCTATTTTTGAGCTAAGGAGTGTGGGAATAGAGCAGAGGATGAAAAAGAGAAACGATGAATGAGAAAAGAGGCAATAGTAGTACATATATTTGGTTTGGTCAGTGGCACTAGTGCACTTTATCAGTTAAAACAGTGTCAGTGGGGCACTTGATGGTTCAGACAGTAGCAATAGTGGACTTGATCAGTTCAGATAGTGTTAGTAGGGCACTTAATTATTTCAGACAGTGGAAGTACTGCACTTGATTAGTTCACATAATGGCACTAATACACTTGAACATAGTGGCACTGGTGCACTTTATCAGATGAAACGATGGCAGTAGCGGCACTTGATCAGTTCAGTCATGGGGAGTAGTATGATTTATCAGTTCAAACTGTACCTGCAGCGCACTTAATTTCAAACAGTGAAAGTAGTCTAGGTGATCAATTTAAACAGTGGCACTAGTGCCCTTGATCTGTTCAGACTTCCACAGTGGTGCAATTTAGACATTAATAGTAATAAAGTTGATCAATTCAGACAGTGGCAGTATACCAGGTGATTAGTTCTGACAGTGGAAGTAGACCAGTAGATCAGTTCAGACAGTGGAAGTAGACCAGTAGATCAGTTCAGACAGTGGAAGTAGACCAGTAGATTAGTTCAGACAGTGGAAGTAGACCAGTAGATCAGTTCAGACAGTGGAAGTAGACCAGTAGATCAGTTCAGACAGTGGAAGTAGACCAGTAGATCGGTTCAGACAATGGAAGTAGACCAGTAGATTAGTTCAGACAGTGGAAGTATACCAGTAGATCAGTTCAGACAGTGGAAGTAGACCAGTAGATTAGTTTAGACAGTGGAAGTAGACCAGTAGATTAGTTCAGACAGTGGAAGTAGACCAGTAGATCAGTTCAGACAGTGGAAGTAGACCAGGTGATTAGTTCAGACAGTGGAAGTAGACCAGTAGATTGGTCCAGACAGTGGAAATAGACCAGTAGATCAGGCCAGACAGTGGAAGTAGACCAGTAGATTAGTTCAGACAGTGAAGGTATAATAGGTGATCAGTTCAGACAGTGGAAGTAGACCAGGTGATCAGTTCAGACAGTGGAAGTAGACCAGTAGATTAGTTCATACAGTGCAAGTATAATAGGTGATCAGTTCAGACAGTGGAAGTAGACCAGGTGATCAGTTCAGACAGTGGAAGTAGACCAGTAGATTAGTTCAGACAGTGAAAGTATAATAGGTGATCAGTTCAGACAGTGAAAGTAGACTGGTGATCAGTTCAGACAGTGGAAGTAGACCAGTAGATTAGTTCAGACAGTGAAAGTATAATAGGTGATCAGTTCAGACAGTGAAAGTAGACTGGTGATCAGTTCAGACAGTGAAAGTAGACTGGTGATCAGTTCAGACAGTGGAAGTAGACAAGTAGATTAGTTCAGACAGTGAAAGTATAATAGGTGATCAGTTCAGACAGTGGAAGTAGTCTGGACGATCAGACAGCGGCAGTAGTGCAGCTGAACTACTGTATTGCTGTCTCGCCCTGTTTGCCAGATTAAGGCTGGGATAACACTTAGGTTTCATTGACTCTAATGCAGTTCTCTGCCTTTCTGACCTAATGGAAAGACAAGGAATGTAAGTGTGTAATATCTAGGCTGTTGTCCCAGCTGGATCTGCTTTGTCTTGTGTTTCAATCTTAAATCTCTGAGATTACTGTGGTGGTTGACCTCTGTGTGTTTGTGAGTGTCTGTCAGGCTGATGAATTGTTGTGCGTCACACTCTGCAGCCTCTCTAAGCTCACTGAGTACTGAGTACACACACACACACACACACACACACACACACACACACACACACACACACACACACACACACACACACACACACACACACTTACCCATTGTCCTAAAGCTCCTAATCCAGTAGAGTTCATATGAACTCTGCCTGAAACTCTGCCACTAAACTCAAACACTAAATATACTAAATCATAAACTTTCTCTTTTTTGCAACACTTTTCTTCTGTGAATTTGTTTTTGTGATCCGCACTGCATATGTTTGTGAGAGTGCATCTGTACATATGTTTCTCTGGGAGTTAGGTTAAAGGGTTAAATGTCCTCATGGGAATACAGAAGGTTTCTTTGTTTTTGCTTTCCCTCATGATGTGTTCCAGATTTAGTTGACTAAATGCACTGTGGAGATGAACCATAATTCACTGAGACTATTTAATGTTTATAGAAATTTGCTTTACAGAGCAGCTGAGGGTTTCTTCTGTGCATCATCTTGTTAATAGCCATGTACATAAATCTTTAGTTCCACACTAGTTTCATAGTGCATGCTAAGTAATTCATAGTAATCATTAAATAAGTATACAGTACATAGTACAAAGGGTTGGAACAGTATGTTCAACTGACAACAGCAATTTGTAAATTGCAATTTATAAAAAAAAGCATTTACCACTTGTAATGTTGCTGTTCCTTTTCACTACACCTAAGAGACATTTAGGTTTTAAGGTGTGCAGCAGTACATGGGGACAGGGTCTTCATTTTACCTCTTTTAGGGATAAGGATAGGTCGAACACCTAGCACCTGCCCCCTTTTCTACCCCAAATGTACTTTTGAGCATTAGTGGTACAACAGAGAAGTAAGAATGAACTTTGCTGAGGGCACTGTTACACCCACTTTATACCAGACCCTGGCCTTTCGACTTATTGCCGATAACAGTCTGAATGGTCTTTTTTGCTCTTTGTCCGAAGCACACAAATAAAAAATACTCATTCTTCTGACCACAATACATGTGTGGTGACCCATGACTACGAGCCCAGAGAACTGGAGAACGCCTAATATAACAAGGTTACGGTTAATGTAAAACTTCCTTCTGGCACAGTAAAAATATAACTGTCTTTTCTTGATGTAACTGCACATTATAGTACTTGATAAATGTTTAATTCTGAGCCCTTGTGGTTTTATGGTTTACAGATGAACAATGGCTCTTGATGTTGTGTCGGTGAGGAACTGGAAAACACAGTTATTCAGCTTAGTCTTGTGCCCTTTACGCATTAAACCTTTTATGATATTCCACACTGTGAAGGGAGAAATATCCAATATCCAATATCCCTTACTATCTTTCTGTAAGGAACATTGTTTTAAAACAGTTCTTTGCTTCTAAGGGACTTTTCTGAATGGCATCACCTGTTCGCATCAATTATTTCAAGTCATTATTTATTTGTTAATTATTATAATTTAATTATTTCATTATTTTACCTGATTACTAACCCTAAATTGCCCCTTTTTGAATATGTTGCAGGCCTGAATGGCAAAGAAATACTGTTGATCAGTCAAAAAATAGAAACATCTTGGGTTATGCTCTCTTTACTGCTGAAGTGAAATACAAAGTAAATTTTAAAAAACTTTCTTTTTTTTACTTGTATTTGCAATTTCTTTCTGATTTGTTGTTGTAGCATGACATATCTCTATCTCTCTGTCTCTCTCTGCAGGTGCGTGTAGATGGTGCTATAGGTGTTGTATATGAGTCGATGCAGGTGATGAAAGATGGAAGCTCCATTCTGCCCGACATGGCCTTCTCCCTCAACCACCACCACCTCTATGTCATGAGCCACGCTCAGGTCTGTGTGCACATGTCTGTATGTGTATGTGTTTAAAATGTTCTCAATGGTTAACCTGCAACACCGACACAGTGCTTCTGATTTTGTAGTGATTGTCTACCAAAAAAAAGTCCAAGCACACTAGTGACAAAGTGTCAGTACAGTAGTGAAAATGAAGTTTTACACTAGTTTAAATTTCTGAGCACGCTAGTGAAAATATCGGAACCCACTAGTTAAGATGTCCGAGTGCATTAGTGAGAATGTATAAGTGCACTGGTGAAAATATCTGAGCACATAGTTATAATGTATGAGTACACTGGTAAAAAATGCTTTATGCTTAATGAAAATGCTTTACTTGGTATTCATTTCCATGTGTGTGTGTTTTTGTGTGTGCGTGCATTAACACTCACTACCCCCTTCCGTGTGGTGCCATATGATGTTATCCACATTATGCATTTCACGGTGTAACCAAAACACACCGTTACAGATGGGTTAGGCGTGTGTGTGTGTGTGCGCGTGCGTGTGTGCGTGTGTGTGTACTCTTGTTCTACTTACTCACTCATGCATGTATATTCCTCATGTAGTCTCTGTCTCTGAAGCAGAACTCTGAAGCTCTGTACCGCTGCTTATGACTCTCCGTTCCATCAACCTAAATGTACAACTAACTTTATTATTTTTTATTCTTTACATAACCTATTAATGAATTAGCATTTCTTTAATTAGTCACATGAACCATTATGCATTCTATCACTTCTGTCAGAATGGCTTTGTGAATTTCATTTTTAATGAAACTATAGAACCCTACTGTTAAATGGTTGAGAAATAATAGTCTTAATGACTTTGTTAGACATACTGACTAGATTTATGATATTTTCCCTTATTATTATTGGTAGTGTAATGTCACTATTTGGAGTGTTATGTCACAGTTTTGTGAGGACCAAAGTATCAGGGTTTCACAAAAACCTTGTGTTTCCTTTTTTCATCTTTTACTTTCTGGATAAAATGAAAACTCCAGTTACCCATAGCATTGTATTCAAATTCCATGATAAACAGACCAATAGAAATCATCCAAAGTTACTTGCAAAACCTTCTTTTATTGACTGCAAGTCCAGTGGAGATATGAGGTGTTACATGGCAATTTGTATTTGCTGCAAAATGGCCTTAAAGGTCAGTAAAAAGTTAGAAACCCGACTATCAGTGTAGTTTCTGAAGCTACAGCTTGTAATTATGACTTGAAGGGGGTTTTAGTTGGGAATTGGTGTTTCTGATAAATTATGATAGCCCATGATAGCCTCATCAGAACTGGAGCTGGAATTGGCGGAGTTTTCTAGGACTGTGTTTGAACTGCAGAACACAGAGGCGCTGAAGCAGAGTATTTCTGACAGAGCTGGACTGGGGAACGGCTGTGTGTGTGAGTGTGTGTTGGCTGTTCGCCTGCGGCTCCAGGCTGCTTTCAGATAAGAGGCTACACTAGTAATCATTCTCTACTTCCATCAAGTGATTATTCTGCCTCTGTTACATTGCATAGAGTAATGGGATTAGATTTCAAAGCACCATCTCCGTCTCTCTCTAGCTCTCTCTCTCTCTGTATGTGTCTGGGTGCTCCAGACTATTGCATATATTTAACAGTCACACAATTTAAAGGGTGTTCACGGCTTGGGGTTTCTTCTCTCTCTCTCTCCATTGTCTGTGTTCTCTTATGGTTGGCCATTGGACAGACAGTGCTGCAGATTTCACATCCCCTTTGGCCCAGAAACGGCAGACAGAGCCAATAAAGCCAAGCTCCTCTGTACTGATCAGATCTGACCTAAACTAAACTAGGCTGTTTTTAGCTAATCTGAACTGTTCTTATCTGACATTAGTGGTTATTTTTAGTTTTGCTTCGTTTTTCTTTTTATCTCTGATCATACTGTTTAACTCTGAGCTGAACTTTTCTTACCTGAGCTTAGCTGTTTAAGTCTGATCTGGTTTTTAGTGTTTCAGAATGAAGCTGAGTTGGTCTGATTGAGCTGGTCTTAATAGAGCTAACCTGAGATTAAATGAGCTGAGCTGATATGAGCTAAATATAACATATCTGATATAATCTGAACTGTTAATATCTGATCTTGGCTGATCTAAACTGTTCCTGTCTGAGCAAAACAGAACTGTTCAGGTCTGGTCTGATTTCATATAATGGTGTGAGCCGGTCTGGTAATCTAATAATCTGAACTAGTCTGATGTGCAAATAAGACCAACTGATCTTAGGCCTTGGATACACTATACAACCTTTGAAGCACTAACAAATGATAAAAGGCTGGGAATCTAACGCTATCCGACTGCTTTTCAGGATCTGGAGGAGTCTACAGATTTAACCAGGCTGTCAGTCGCCAGTATAATCAGGGTACAAATTGTGTGATTTAACCTCAGCCTAATGTAAACTAATCAAAGCTGATCAGAACTATTACTGTCTGATCTGAGCCACTCTTATCTAATCTGAGCTGTTCAAATCTGATTTAGTCTCAGCCAGCCTTAACAGGCTTGATCTGAGATCTCATCTAATCTAATGAGCTGAGCTGATCTGGTCTTATATAAACTGGTTGCAGCTTTAACTGAGCTTTAACTGGTTTGATCTGAGCTGATTTTAGCAGATCTGATCTGACGTCATCTGATCTGTGCTGATTGGATTGGACAATAAGATAAACAGGGCTGTTATGGGCTGATCTGATCTGACCTGTTATAATCTGGGCTAAACTGTGCTGTTTAGGTCTCATCTGTAGATCTAATATCTGCTCTGAACTATTAATATCAAGATGAGGTAATCTAATGTGCTGAGCTGGTCTGATCTGATGTAAACAAGTTGCAAACAGTCTAAACCGAGTTGGTCTGTTCTGGGCTGATCTGCCCTATTCTTATCTGAGCTAAACTATGCTGTCTGGTCTGTAGATCTAAGATCTGTTCTGTAAATCTAAGATCTGATCTGCGCTATTTAGGTATAGGATGGTTTTAGCTGTTCTAAACTAATCTGTGCCTGAATGTATAAAACATCCCAGAGTGTAATTTTTGACTTTATAAATGTAACACTTGCAGGCTGGGCTTTTTGAGCTTCTGGTGGCCAAAAACTGTCAACATTGACTGAATGAACAGCTTATCACAGAGTAACTGACAAACCTCTGAGAGTTATGGTTATCGTAGTGTACAGTAAATAACAGGCTGTCCACGTGGCCTCATGGGTGGAGCTTCTGAGTCGGAGACTTTAAAAGTGTGACCTCTGATCTCATCTGCTCCTGCTCGATGCCCGAGCTGATATAGAATGGATCCGGAGCTGAGTGATTAAGCGGAGCAGACAGGGTCATCATTTATTAATGAGAGAGGCATGTTCTTCCAGAAACGCCCTCTATCTTTTCTTCAAGGATAGCAGACACATGAAAGGATGGAGGATGCATGGCTTAGTACTGACTCCTGCCTCCACATTTATTCTAAATAATTCTTAATAAATTAAATTAATTTACAAATATAAAATAAATCAGTAATTAATGTGGAAATTATTTCATACAAGTGGAAATCTTGAAACAGGTAGAACTAAACCTGTGTTTAATTTAAAACTAGTCCTTAGTTTCAGAGCAGACATCTTAAAACAGGACACAGATTTTACTAAAATCACAAGCAAAGAGGAAAAAAAAAGATTTTTTTGTCGTCCTTCTTTTCTCCCATAGAGTCCTATTCATTTTTAACCCCACACCAAACTCATTGTTTCTTACCATACAGCCACCATAGTGCAAGTACTTACTCAGATACCTAAACTCTAATTCACAATCGTACTGACCCGCACTCCTATATGTGTCTAATCCACAATCTTAATGGCCAACACACCTCTAATATAGTCTCACTCATCCTCAATCTTCTGAGTCTAATTCACAGTCTTACTGACCCACACTCCTCTATGTGTCTAATCTACAGTTTTACTGACCCGCACTCCACTGTGTCTAATCTATAATCTTACTAACCTGCACGCCTCTATGTTTCTAATCCAGTCATACTGACGCGCACTTGTTTACATGTCTAATCCCAGCCATACTGACCCACACTTGTTTACATGTCTAATTCCCAGCCATACTGACCCACACTTGTTTACATGTCTAATCCCCAGCCATACTGACCCACGCTTGTTTACATGTCTAATCCATAGCCATACTGACCCGCACTCCTCTACGTGCATAATCCACAGCCATGCCGACCAATGCTTCTCTGTTTGTGTAATCCACAGTCTTACTCATCCTCAGTCTTCTATGTGTCTAATCCACAGTCTTACTGACCTGCACTCCTGTATGTGTCTGATCCACTGTAATACAGAAATGCACTCCTCTATGTGCTCCTCTATGTGCCTAATCCACAGCCATACTGTCCTGCACTACTGTCCTGTGTGTCTAACCCACAGACATACTAACCCACACATTCCTATGTATCTAATCCACAGTTTTACTAACCATCACTCCTCTAATACACAGTTTTACTGACCAATATTCCTCTATGTGTCTAATCCAGTTTTACTGACCCACACTTCTCCTGTGTCTAACTCACAGCCATACTGACCCACACCCTCTATGTGTGTAATCCACAGCCATACTGGAACCAGCCAGAACACAGTAGCAACATCCTAGCAACACCTTATCGCCCATTCTCTTATTGCTTAATCTTAAAAAGCAGGATGTGCCCTTAAAACAGTATAGCAGAACAACAGTAATAACTTTAGTGACTGCACAATGCAAAGCACACCACTATTGTTATCCAACGGTTTATTCTTTTTTTCACCATTATTATTATTATCATTATTTTTATTATTGTTATTATTGTTGTTGTTGTTGTTGTTGTTTCTAAAATATTTTTGTTCACTAACTAGTCCTGTAGTTTGAGATATTAACATCACTCAAACTCCAGAATGTTCAGTCTGATCAGTAATGGTGTGCTTGTATACAGAATCAACATTAAACAAATCCTTTCTTAGAATTAAAAGTGTGCAAAAGTTTAAGCTCTCAACTCAAATCATGATGATACAAGTTAATTAACACATAGTTAAGCCTGTAGGATATTATAGCAACCACTGTGAAACCACCTAGGAAACCGTAGCACTACCTTAACAGCCACATGGAATTCCCTACAAACTGCCTAGCAACCATTCTCAAATTGCTTAAGCTGCTCAGTCACTCTGCAGGGTTAAAGCTGACTGCCAACTAGTTTGTGTTGATCCTCTAGTATTCTTGGGTGGCTGTGTGTGTGTCTGTGTATCATTCTTCAGCTTTGCTGACCTCTGTCTGACCTCCATCACACGATCACGACTGTGTGACCCCATTACACCTTCCACATCTATACACACACAGTCCATCTGTCATCAGTATATAAAAGAAAATGTTGTGTGTTTGTCAGTAAAGTGTAAATTGAACACATATGGAGAGAACTATAGTATTGTTATTAGTGAGCCAACACTGCTATTGTGCTATTGAATGAAAGGGTCAAAAAAAAAACTTACAACAAATTTGCTTTTTCTTTTTTGTGTGCTAGCTGCAATATTGGGCATGTCACTTTTATAAAGACATTTTTTTTTATTCACGACAAGCTTGTCCAGCTTGAAAGTAAAGGCAGAAGTGATGAGTGTAGCAAGGTCCATAATTAAACAAACTCAAAGACTGAGATAAACAACAAAATTCTAAGTCAAAGATACTGAGCAAACAAAAATCAAGAACAGAGAATGCTCAGACAGAAGAAAGCTGCTTTCTTTCTTTCTTTCTTTCATTCATTCAATGTTTAGTCTATTCCATTTCATTCCGGGCCGGACAAACACTGGGAGCATTCGGAAGCATGCGAGGGAGGGAACCACAAACTAGAGACAGGTGAAGGGCATGACAAGATGGCAGAGACAGGGAGGGACTATGAAACAAAACAAACAGAAGCACAAACAGAAGAACATGAAGGAAAGATTAGAATCAGACAAATCAATAAGCTGGGCAGGGCGTGTTGGAAGAGCAGTCCTAGGTGAAAGTATACTATATAAAGGACGCGTAATATACAAACAGCGTTTTTTTCCTTCATTTAACATAAAATCTCACACATATGATCACTTTATGCAAAAAATCGGCCTGTTCACAGAGCACTGCTGACAATACTTTTTTAGCTCAACAAACAAGTATGAGGTCTACAGGTCCCCCTGAATTTATGAAGCTTCAAATTCAAAATCACAGAAACATTAGCTCACTGCTAAAAACCCTGAAAGCCTGACTAAGGCGATGACAGATAGTGGAACGGTTGCTGAAGTAGAAAATTAGATGGACTTTCAGGAAAAACATTGAGAAAGTTTAATTATGATCAGTAGCTGGGCTGCTAGTAAAGTTCCCACTGCAAGTCAGAAGATCTTTTTTTTTCACAATTGCTTGCTGGCGCTCCCTAGCTCCCTGAGCACACACCTATGGGATGATTCGGGACTAGCCTCATTACGCCTTGTTGGGAAGATTACAAAAAATGTCCTGTAAAAACATCCCTTCACCAGAAAATACTTGTTTACATATATGCTAAGAGTCAAACCCTTAACTGCCCTGATTATTCTATCTTTTATAATAGTTTCCATTTTTTCTGTGTTTATTCTACATATTCTGTGATGAGTAGCACCAGGAGGTTCTGGTTCAGATTAGCAGTCAAACACAGGCTCTGAGCAGATGTGCAGCAGACGTTTAGTTATGTGGCATAAGTTTCACCAAATCCATGTTGCATAATCTGAAAAGCCGATATCCACAAACATGGATCAGATTACTTTTACAGTGCTTTTATTGTTGGCCTTCAAAATTTCTGAGTATATTACTTTATATTAAGCCTTTATAGTATAGAGAAACCTTACATACTTCTCTCCTTTTTTCCAGCTGGAGGCTATATGTCTGTGTGGTTTCATCTGATTATGTGTTTCTTTCACAGTCTGTGCTTAATTTATACCCTCATTTCAATGTTTTGTTGTTCTTCTTCTTTTTCTTTTTCTTCTTGTGCTTCTGCGTCTTCTTCTTCTAGTGCTTCTACTACTTATTTTGCTTTATCTTCTTTCTCTTTATCTTCTCCTTCTTTTTCTTATTCTTCTTTCTTTTTATCTTCTGCTCTTTCTTCTTCCTCTTCTTCTTCTGCTCTTTCTTCTTCTTCCTCTTCTTCTTCTTCTGCCCTTTTTTTCTCTTCTTCTTTTTCTTAGTTTTTAATTGACAATATTTCCCTCATAAGAATTGATGAGGTGCAAAAGTTTGTGTAACAGTCACAATAATATACACCCATTAACACCCTATTAACTGTGTGGGATATCATAGCGTCTACCTAGCAACCCCCTAACAATTACATGGAATAACACAGCAACTAACCAGCAAGACCTTAGCAACCACCTGGAAAACCTTAACATCCACCTAGCAACACCTTGGCAACCACGTGGAATACTATAGCAACGTCCAGGCAACAAAAATAATAAAATAATAATAAAAATATTTGTAGTTGGGCAACCTGAACGTTTCTTTTTTCATGTTTTTCCATTCAGAGTCATAATTGTATCTATATAATTACACATATTTATGTATTGTAAACAAGTGCCGTTCATGACATTTATAGTTTTTTTTTCATACTTGATTGATGATGTGTCTGTTTATGTGGTTCACTCCTACTGTATGAATTGCAGTGTGCAGTTCCATTTTTACAAATGACTTGTGGCTACAAATGGCTGTGCTCTGTGCTCTTTCTACTATTGTATTGTCACTATCATTCCATATAAAGCACTATAGACACTGGTGGTTTTGGATAGTAAATAAAATGGCTTTTGTCACCAGAAAACATGATGATACGGAATATGAAATATGGTGTTTTTGTACTGTTGTCACTATTTCAATACAGGTTCAGCTGAATTTAATCATTGTTTTTATTAGTATTTTACACACTGTCACAACTTTCTTTGGGCCAGTGGTTTTGTAGTTAAACTGCATGTAAGAAGAGTTTGCCTTGCACAAGATATCAGTGACCCTTTTACTCGCTGCCCGTTCATACCGGATGTCCCAGAGCTTTCTCTGTTAACAGTCCATCCTAAACCTCATGTGTAGCAACAGCTGTAAATAATGTATGCTTCACATATAAATAATGTACACTGGCCCTCCGGATGGTAAATAAAGACCTCAGATGGACTCTCTGTATTGGTGGAAGGTTGAAGGTGAGAGAGTGTTAGTCTTTAGTGTTGTACACTTATTCACATTAGCTGCTAAGATATTTGCCCCGTGGCTGTCTGTAAAAAAAACAAAAAAACTCTGCTAAACACAAGAGAGGTCAGGCTTTCATATCAGTGTTAGCCTGCTGGTAAGGAAGGCTTTGTGGCACCTGCTCTAATTAGCATCTCATTAATATTCAGGGTGTCTGGCCACTCAGGTAAAATCAGAAGAGTAAACAAATCCACATGCAAACAGGGCTAAGCCGCAGGGGAACGGTGTGGGGGTTTGTTGTTCAAGTTAGAGCGGCCTAAATGTGCTTTTGCTAATGGAAACACTTTCATAAGCAGAAAGGAAAAGATGGAAAAACGTAAAGAATCAGGGGTAATGGAAAGAGATAGAAATCCATTTGGGGCAAAAGCAGGGGATAATCCAAGAGAGTGAGAGCGAGAGAAAAAGAAACACATACACACACACACACACACACACAGACAGTGAGTGAGTGAGTGAGTGAGTGAGTGAGTGAGTGAGTGAGTGAGTGAGTGAGTGAGTGAGTGAGTGAGAATAAAAGAGAATGTGAGAGGGAGAGTGGGTGGGAGAAAGAAAGAGCGAGAAAGTGTGCAAGTGAGAGTGAGAGTGAGATAGAAAGGGAGAGAGAGATCAAGAGAAAGAGAGATAAGAAGGGAGAGTACTTACAGTGTGGTCAGGCTGGAGATGATATAAGCTCTAATCTGCTCTCCATTTGAGATTGCTTACATCAGGAAATTGCTGCTATGCTCTCCACCAGAACCACAGAGAGAGAGCGAGAGAGACGGAGAGGGTGTGTGTGTGAGAGAGAGAGAGAGAGAGAGAGAGAGAGAGCGAAAGAGAGAGAGAGAGAGAGAGAAAGAGTGGAGGGCAAGCGAAAGAGAACTGTGAATGAGAGAGAGATAGAGAGCATTAAAAAAAGTAGGCAAGAGAAAGAGAGAGACAGGGAGACAAAAGGACAAGACAAAGAGACAGTGAGACAAAGAGGCAATATAAAGAGAGATACAGGAAGAGTGAGAGAGACAGAATAAGACTGAGATAGAGCAGGAAATAGAAAGCTGTGTGAGAGAGAAAAGAGGGCAAGCGAAAGAGCTGTGAGTGAGAAACAGAAACAGGGACAGAGAGAAAAGGGCAAGAGAAAAAGAATTCTGAGTGGTGTTTATGTCATTTTAAAGTGCCCATATCGTTCAAAACCAAACTTTCTTCACTTATCTGAAATAAACGTGTTTTAGTTTGTATGTCTGTTCTGAATTAACTGTTTTTGTGATGTCACAAAACTGGCACAACATAGCTCCTGCTGGTCAGATTCAGCCTTTATCAATTTAGCTCTGCCCACTTCTGGTACAGCTATTTGGAAAGTTACAGTCCAGTAACTGCTTTTAGAATGAGGCAGCTAATCAGAAATTTTAAGAAATTTTAAGCTAATTTTAAGGGCTCAGGGCCTGTTTAACTGTGAGACATAACGAGAGAATGAAAGACGACTTTAAAATAAGGTTGCTCCTCCGGCCGCTGCACTGTTTTAGCCTGTCAGAAACACTGTGATGCACTTTCAGAGCTTCTTTTGTAATAGGAAACTATTAAATAATTACGATTATTACTGAACTGTTTCCAGATTCTAACGTCAGAATCACTTTTGGACACACTGACCCACATTCACTCAGCTTCCCATAGTGACCTACAAACAGGTCCACTGACCACAGGACTTTATTCACTTTTGTACAGAAATAAAGACTGAGGAAAAGGTCACTTCATTCATATCTGGATTAGTATTAGTATTAATATTAGCTATGGAGAGGACTGTGATATGCTATAGCATGTTTTATTGCATCAGCAATAAACTGACCCACCTATTCTCTGTACCATTATGTACTATTAGAGTACATATTAATTTCAGATTATATATACTTTATAATACAGAGAATGGATCAGGTGTAGTTCTTTTCTGTAGCAAGACTTGGACTTATGGATTTTTTTGTTTTGTCCTGGACTGGGTTGTCTGTCCAGAGCAACTTGCAGTCTCTCCTCAGCTGTATACACTGTAGAGTATATTAGTGCGTGCTCAGCTGTAGAGTATTTTAGTATGTGCTCAGCTGTAGAGTATATTATTATTCAGTATGCTGTTCAGTATACTAGTGTTTAATCTGCTCTAGAGTGTATTTGTGTTCGCGCAGCTGCACAGTATATTAGTATAAACTCTGCTGGATTGTATCTGTATTTATTCTGCTGTAGAATATATTAGTATTTACTCTGCTGTAGAGTATATTTGTATGAGCCTTGCTATAGATTATATTAGTTTTTGCTCTGCTATAGAGTATATTATTATTGACTTTGCTGTGGAGTGTATTAGTATTCACTCTGCTGTAAAGTATATTAGTATGTGCTGTCTTCTAGGATAGTAGATAGACTGGTATGCACTGAGCTGTAGACTGTATTAGTGTTTATTCTGATGTAAATTATATTAGTATACTCTCTGCTGTGGAGTATATTAGTATTCACTCTGTTGTAGAGTATATTAGTATTCACTCTGCTGTAGAGCATATTCCTATTTACTCTGCTGTTTAATATAATAGCATACACTCTGCTGTATAATGTCGTAATATTAACTCTGCTGTAGAGTATAGAAATATTTGCTCTGCTATTGAGTATAATAGTATACGGTGTGCTGTAGATTATATTATTATCCGCTGTAAGTATATTAGTGTGTGCTCTGCTGTACAATGTATTAGTCTGAGCTCTGCTTTAGATATAATAATATTCACTCTGCTATAGAGTATATTAGAATTTGCTCTGTTGTAGACTATATTAGTATGTCCAGTGCTGTACAGTATATTAACATTCTCTCTGCTGTAGAATATGTTAGTATTTGCTCCGCTGTAAAGCATGTTTGTTTTTACTGTTCTAGGGTGTTTTAGTATTCACTTTGCTCCAAAGTATATTAGTTTTCTCTCTGCTGTAGAGTGTTTTAGTATTCACTCTGCTCTAGAGTATATTATTTTTTATTCTACTTGTGTGTAATGAAGTATGAAAGTACCTAGTCTGTGAATGTGAGGTCGTTCACCTTGTTTCCTTTGAAACAGCTAGAGTTATACACTCAGACAGGACACACAGCTCACTTATTGATTGAGCGCATTGATTGTTGTGTACTTCATCAATAGATGTCATTAGCATCGTGATTAGAAACAAGGCTGAAAGTCTGATTAGAAGGAGTTTCTTCATTATGAGAGTGGGTATGTGTTCGTTTGTTTGTTTTTGTACATTTTCATAATGTGCCTTATCCAAATTATGTTTAATTTCTTTAAATGAAAGAGCATTTCTTTCAATTTAGGATTAGAAAATTATAGATAGCTGTGTATGTACTATAAATATATCAATATTTAATACTGTACAGGCATAATATATACATAATACATTTACATGTAAAACATATATCAAGGATTATTATTTTTATGAATGTTATATGTCAGTACTTTACCCAACAGTTTAGGCCTGCCCATTCAGCTTATAGCCAGTTAACCTCATATCTTAAGTCTATAGTAGTTTGGCCTCACCCATTCAGCAGCCTACAGCAGTGTAGCCTCGCCTTTATGGGCTGTAGTAGTTCAGCCTCGCCCATTCAGTCTATAGCATAATACTCACATTTCATCATCAAAGTGTTCATAATAATTTTAGCGTATGCTTAACCTCTTTTGTGAAAATGTAGCTTTACTTCTGTAAATTAATTGTTTTGGCTTTACCCAGGTTTGGGTTTTGGAAGGTGTGGAATGTATAAAAATTTTGTAAAATGTTCCCCATCACTACTTTTTAAAGCTGCTGCTGCAGCAACTTCAGCAACTGTAAAATTCTTACTGGCCATGTCAGGTAAAGGATAAAAGGTTTCTACTGTGATGACTACCTGTGATGACTACCTAAACATACACATATATATATATATATGTATGTTTAGGTAGTCATGTCTCCGTCTCTACCTGTGTGTGTGTATAGGTGACCCAGGTGCCAGTGGAGTTTTGCGAGCAGTATAGCAGGTGCGAAGAGTGTTTGAGCTCCGGAGACCCTCACTGCGGCTGGTGTGTTCTCCACAACAAGTGAGTCCCACAAACACACTCACACACACACACACACACACACACAGTAAATAGGACACTGATCATTGATTGTGTGCTAAATTAGTTTTATAGATCCTCTCTGTGTGGTACAGGCGCAGTGCTGCTAAAGTGTATTGTGATTATTTTCCTGTACACTGCTGCTACCACATGTTTATTGTTTTATTCCACAGAAAACAATCAATACGCCTCTGAATCATGGAATAAAACAACGATTTCTCCAATCTCATATCTGTTTTTGCACTTTAGAATAGCTTTCGTTCATGTGAGTCATAGTTTCTGTAGTTTAGAACGGGATTCAAATACATTTCTAATGATGTTTGGGATCAAGTGCTGCATCTTAACCTTCACTGTCTTCAATAATCCAACCAATTTAAACCAACTAATCTGCTCTCCATCTAAGTTTGGAATCTTCAGGTGATTTTTAGGATGAACCTGAAACTCTATCAGACCAGAGAGTAAATCTGTAAATGTTCTGTAAAAATCTGATGTACCACAAAATATATAGACATAGTTGATATCCAAAGTTAGCTTCTTTAGTTTTAGCACTTGAACTAATATAGCTAACAAGTGATCAAAGCTCATACTACTCCACCAGTTCCAGCTTCACTACTCCAGCATGATGCTAAATAGAGTTGTATTTCAAGTCTGAAAAAGCTGAGGCTGAGTCATGGCCAAAACTGAGACACATTAAGTCTGAGTCAAGACAAAGACTTTTAAGTAGTGGAATTCGAGTAAAGATCAAGACAAGGAGTGATCGTTAAACATTATTAGTAATTCTAATAATTAATAAGTCTTGAAACATTTAAAGTTATGTATATTAAAGTTAAACATTTGCATCATGATTGGAAGCAGTGGTTACTTTACATATATATACTTTAAGTTTATACTCTGGGTTACAGCAACAAGCTAAAACCTTAAGTTGTGCTGCTATATCATAGTCCATTTAGTCCACTTTTCCTTATCTTTATCTCATCCTAGGCCTTCTTCTGCTCCATATAAAACTGTATTTATCAACAAGTGATAAGTAAAATAAGTCTAGCAGCCATAAGAGAATGTTTATTTTTATGACATCTACTTGGGTCGAGCATATCTACAGGCAATATTGACCACCTATCAGGATCTGAATTTACTGCTTTATTCATGGGGTCATTACATAACATAACAGTGGATACGGCTCCAGACTTCATTTGTGTGGGAATTGGAAATGAACAACTAGGGGGGGTCTTTACAAATGAATCTTTTAAACACTATAAGTTACACCAGAATTTACAGACACAACCTGTCGAAGTGAGACAGAGCCTGATATCCAGCACTTGGTAGCTACCTAATCAGTTTTGGTCTTTCCCAGAGACCAGATAATACCAGGTAGAAGGTAAAGTACTAAACACTAGTGCTAGCTGTGCTAAATTATCACTCCATTACCATTTTATATTTTACAGACAATATGAGTAGCTCAGTTTGACAGAAAGTCCTTATTTCTTTGGTAGAACTAAGATATGGACAGCATTAGCAGGGTGGCTCTTCCTGAAATGAATATGCAGTAAAATTCTCCTCAAGCTCAACGAATCACATCATTACAGAGTCAGTGGCATTACTGAATCAATATCACTACCGTGATCCTGCCTCAGTAAGCAGCATTGTGCTGCTGGTGTCTCCGCGCTACATGTTTTGTTTCTGAATGTCACATGTGCTGTCCACTGTCCGTTTGATCCTGTTCAGCTTGTGACTGAGCTGATTTCTTTTAAAGCTTGTCTTTGTGGTGTCCTTTTCCTCCTGCTGCCCAGATAATTGGTGGATGAAAAGTACATTTGTTAACTTCTAGACAGCTTTTCAGGAGAGAGACATCATCTCCGGTTAGCCGAACAGGAATGAGACACTTAATTAAACAAAAAGGTCTCCTGGAGGAGCAGCAAGGTTCAGAACACACAGAGAGCATTCAGAAGCATTTCACAGCCCTCGGGCAACATGGAGCTAAGAGAAAATTCTCCAAGGTTTCACCAATGTTTTTCCCAGGTTTCTTCAACATTTCACACAGGTTTCTATAGCGTTTCACCACGATTTCTTGAATATTTCAAGGTTTCTCTTTTACTCCTCTAGCATTTTCTCCAGTGCTTCTCCATTTTTCCTTTGCTTTTTCTCTAGTGCTTGCTGAGCATCTTTCCAGTGTTCATCAGACATTATTCCAGTGTTTCTCCAGTATGTTCCCAGCAATTTTTCAGTGTTCATCCAGCACATCTCCAATGTTTTTCCAGTGTTCCTTCAACATTTGTTCCGTGTTTCTCTAGAGTTCGTACAGTTTTTCTTCAATGTGTCTCCAATGTTTTTCCAGCATACCTCAGCATTTCTTCAGTGTTTCTCTAAATTTCCACAGCATTTTCCTTACCGTTATATATCCCCAATATTTCATCAGCATTTCTCCTGTTGTCCCAGTGTCTATCCTACATTGTTCTCTAACTTCTAGTATATTTCTCTGAGTTTCATTAATGTTTCTCAGGACAGTGTTTTTTTCCTGTGTTTGTTCAGCGTTTCCACATTATTTCTCTAGACTCCCTCAGTGATTCCTTGTTAGTTCCTCACAAGTGCTCACAGCGTTTCCCAAATGATTGAACACCTGTGTACCGCAAGGAGAGCAACAGTGTAACCCACTACACTGTACCATTTACCCAAAGTCCTTTCTTAGCATTTTCCCCAAAATTTGATAGACAATTTTCTAGTGTTTATGAGCCCCTGGGATCTGCTTATAGTTTAAAGACATAAGCTCAACTCTTATACATCTCACTTTATATTTGTCTCAGTGAGACTGATCCTCATTCCTGTCCTATTTCCTGATCATTACAGTCTATTAAATATGAGGCTGTTAATTATAAAACTTTCATGATACATCAGAGCTGGGTGGGGATTTTTATTCTGACAAGGGATTTCATCAGATTTACAACCATCTCATAAACCTCACAGTAGTCGTATTTAAATGCTAATCAGATTCACTATCTCTCTGAAGGGCTCTGTGTGAAATAATACAGTGATAGGTTGCAGTACAGTTTGAACTAATGTAACTTTTAGACACTTTTAGACTCTTGGAATTTATCCATTAGTTTGCTGTCTGTGTGAATATTTGATGGTTTTGTTTCAACACTTATTTTTATTGCAGTAGTGGTGTGTTTATTTAGTAATACATATATTCAGTAGTGTGTTTATTCAGCAGTGCATATATTCAGTAATGCATCTGTTTAGTAGCATGCATATTCCATAGTGTATGTGTTTATTAGTATGTCTATTTAATAGTATAGATATTCAGTAGTCTGTGTATTTGCTATTGCATGTAATCCATACTGTGTATATTCAGTAATGTGTTTATTTATTAGTGTGTATTTGTTAGTGTGTATAATCAGTAGAGTGTATATTTGCTAATGCTGATCAGTAGTGCATATATTCAATTATGTGTTAACTATGTAGTGTGTAAATTTAGTATGGTATATATTCAGTAGTGTTGGCATACAGTAGCACATATTTTCAGTTGTGTGTATTCGGTAGTTTGTAAATTCATTAGCACTTATATTCTGTTGTGTGTATATTTAATAGTGCATATAATTGGTGTTTATTCAGTAGTAGGTACATTCAGAAGTGGGTATTTTCTTTAGTGAATATATTCAGTAGTGCATATGTGCAGTATTATACATTAAGTACTGTGTATATTCAAGAGTGCTTGAATTCATGAGTCTGTATATTATGTAGTGCATATATAAATGAATGCATCTATTCATCAACATGTTTATTTAGTAGTGCATATAACATGCGTATTTATTTATTTGTTTGTTCATTTGTTTATTTATTATTAATATTTCATCAATGTTCAGTAGTGCATGTATTCAGTGGTGTGTTTAGTCAGTAGTGTGTATATTCAGTAGTGTGTTTATTCAAAAGTGTTGTTCAGGATACAAGCAGTAGCTGATACACAAAATTCAACAGCAGCGTCATCAGGTTCCAACCATAATAATTACACAGAGAGGACCTGAGCGTGTATGTGTGTTGTGTCTGATGGGGCTGGTTGTATGGGTGGTAACCATGGCAACCACACTTGTGGCGGGGCTTTGCTTCTACGTCTTTGTGAGGCAATTATAGTGGAGATGTTTGAATGACTTTGAGAGCTCGTCTGTGTGTGTGTGTCACCTTGAAGTCCTCGCTGTGACAGTCAATACGCCGCTGTCACTCCAGACACAACGGTTGTTGACATTTTGTCAGTTTGCCTTTTGATGCCTTTCATCACATATTATATTAAAGGGTCCATGTCATACCATTTACTAATACACATATTTTACCTTTTTTATTACATATTCATCTCTCTTTTGCTCTTTTATGTTTTACTCTCTCCTAATAGCTCTTTTTACTTCTCTTTCCTATGTTTTCCCCTTTCTCTGGGTACCAAAAACATGAATCATTTTTGCATGAGCATTCTTTAGCATTCCTTTCTAACCTTTTCAGCCTAACTCTGCTACAAGCTATCTGCAGGAACAAGAAATTTTAACATGATTGTGTGGGGATAAATTGCTGTAAGTTGAACAAGGCTAAACTGCTGTAGGTTAAATGGACTGCACTAAACTCCTATAGGCTAAATGAGTGAGGCTAAACTGCTGTAGGCTAAATGAGTGAGGCTAAACTGCTGTAGGCAGAATGGATGGTGTTAAACTGCTGTAGACTGAATGGGTGGTATCAAACTGCTATAGGCTGAATGTGTGGTGTTAAACTGCTGCAGGCAGAATGGGTTGTGTCAAACTGCTGTGGGCTGAATATGTGGGAATAAACTGCTGTAGGCTGAATGGGTGGGACTAAACTGCCATAGACTGAATGGTTGGGGCTAAACTCTTGTGGACTGATCAGGTGGTGTTAAACTGTTCAAGGCTGAATGGGTGGGTTAAGCTGCTGTAGACTGAATGGGTGGAGTTAAGCTCTTGTAGGATAAATAAGTGTGACTAAACTACTGTATGCTGAATGGGTGGTGTGAAACTGCTGTAGGCTGAATAGGTGTGACTAAACTACTGTACGCTGAATGGGTGGTGTGAAATTGCTGTAGGCTGAATGGGTGGGACTAAACTGCTGTAGGCTGAATGGATGGTGTTAAACTGCTATAGTCTGAATGGGTGGTGTTAAACTGCTGTAGGCTGAATGGGTGTGGCTAAACTGCTGTAGGCTAAATGGGTGGGACTAAACTGCTGTAGGCTGAATTGGTGGGACTAAAATACTGTAGGCTGAATGGGTGGTACTAAACTGCTGTAGGCTGAATGGATGGTGTTAAACAGCTATAGGCTGAATGAGTGGTGTTAAACTGATATAAGCTGAATGGATGGTGTTGAACTGCTATAGTCTGAATGGGTGGTGTTAAACTGCTGTAGGCTGAATGGGTGTGACTATACTGCTGTAGGCTGAGTGTGTGGTGTTAAACTGCTGTAAGTTGAATGGGTGGAGCTAAACAGATGGCAGGGCATGACACCTGAGGGCAGAAAGGTGGGGCTAAAAAATAATTATGACATTACAAGATAAATGATATGATGGTATGATAAATTCAGTTTTTCAGCTTCTCTTATAATGGCTGTTATGATGTACACATGCACTCGCATAAACAGTTCTGTATGTGTTGTTCTTTACCTGCCTGCTACTTTTTTTAGGTGTATGAGGCGAGACAGGTGTGAGAGATCAGACGAGTCGTTCCGATTCGCTGATGAGATTGAGCGCTGTGTTAAAGTCACTGCTCACCCTGACAGCATCGCCATGTCTGAGCACAGTGTACCGGTCAGTCTGCATTAATACACTTTTTTTATTTCCTCTGTCATTTTGATAAGGATTTGATTGCCATTAATGAGGATGAGATATTGATTAGTTTGATGAATTGATTATAATTTGGGATGGATTAGGATGATACATTGATCTGAAATTGCTGCTGACTAGCATTTAAGGTATTTATTATAATGGGGTATTGATCAGTGTGTTGTTTTTTCCAGCTCCTTCTGGAGGTCAGTAATGTCCCTGACCTTACGGCTGGGGTCAGCTGCTCCTTTGGAAGTCTGGCTGAGGTTGAAGGTCATGTCAATGAGAACAGGGTTATGTGTCTCTCTCCAACGGCCAAGGAAATCCCACTCATACCTGTGGATCAAGGTAAGAGCTAGGCAACTGATGATGACTATAAATACCTCACCAATTATCATGATCTAAATCATCATTCTCTCATCTCAAAGTGTATGGAGGTGTTCAGTAATAATAATAATAATAATAATAATAATAATAATAACAATGACAACAACAACCACAATAATAAAAATAACCTTTATCTCTAGGGCCCTTTCTATAACTGTAGCAGCTCAAAGTCATCATTAGGCGTATACGTATCAAGAAGATGTAGAATAAAATGCTGAGTTGCAGAAATTCTGTGTGTTGTTTTAAGATAGAATTTATTTTTATAGAATCAAAAACTACTTTAGTGTTTACATGCGGTTAAAACAGTGCTCAGAGTGTAAGAACACAACCAAATCTGTCATATAGCAGCTATCTCTGCATTTTAGTACCAACAATTAGTTTTACATTTTTTACTTGATTTAGTTGTAGAAACTTTGCAACATAGCTATGCAGATTTATGTCATGTTTCCTAATAACTTCACCTAAAGAAAGTAATCTTTAAAAGACTTGATTAAATGTTTTCTGACACTGTATGACTCACTGATATCTGTAAACATGGAACAGTAGCAACTATTCATACTAGTCACTGTTGGTGATTCATGCAGTCTCTTTTGGTCTCGTCCTCTCTCAGACTGGTCGGGTGTGGAGTTGAGGGTGATTTCCAAAGAGACCGGTCAGATGGTGGCCAGCACAGAGGTTAAATTCTACAACTGCAGTATGCACAGCATGTGAGTACCCTAATTTCTAAACTCTGTCCATCCTCCACTCAGCAAGACCATTTTAAAACCGTTGACAAACATTTCAATTGTCGTTTTTTTGATTACCAAGAGCAAGTTAACGACTCCACCTGAAGACTGCAGATAGCAAGTTAAATTGATTTGAATTCAGAACTATTTGCCACTTGTGTGTGATTTTGACCTCTGCATTTAACACACACATATACACACACTCATGAACATACGCACTAGGGGGCAGTGAGCACACTTATCCAGAGTGGTGGGTAGCCCCATCCACAGCGCCTGGGGAGCAGTTGGGGTGCCTTGCTCAAGGGGACTTCAGTTGTGTCCTGTTGGTCCAGGGGATTAAACTGGCAACCTTCCGGTCACAAGACCAGAGCCCTAAACTTTAGCCCACGACTAGCTGTAATGACTATTAACCAACATGCCAGCATCCAAGTTCCTTGTTTCGTGCTTTTAATGTAAGTCAAAATTTCTAAATAATCCTGGGCCATTTATTGGTTCATATTGAATTCAAGATACAAAATAAAAACTAACTGCTAAGATGACGTTATTAGGAAAATTTAATGAAAATGCTCCAGAATTGTTTGTGCTACACTAATAGTGTTAGCTGCTGGAATATTCTGAGCATCAGTTTTTGTACAAAATAAGTTTTTATCAGTGACTTTAAAACACTCTCATCAGCTATAGCATTAAAAGCACCTCCTTGTTTCTACAATATCTGTCCATTTTTATCAGCTCCACTTACCTTTTAGGAGCACTTTCTACAATTATAGACTGTAGTTCATCTGTTTTTTCTGTATATGGCCAGGACCCCTATAGGACCACCACAGAGCAGGTATTATTTGGGTGGTGGATCTTTCTCAGCATTGCAGTGAAACTGATGTGTTGTCTGTGTGTTAGTGTATGTTGTGCTGGGACGAGTGGATCAGACACAGAAGTGCTTCTGGAGCTTTTAAAACCCCCCACACCGAAATAATATCTGCTCTGTGATGGTACTGTGGGGGTCCATGCCACTGAACAAAGTATGCAGAAAAACAGACCCACTGCAGACTGTAATATTTAAACCACAGTTAAGCTGCAATTCCTTATTAAATCAAAACAATTCCTTTTAACTCCTAGTGAACCAGGCTCAGTCTGCCAGAACATTGCAAAACATATTATTGTTACAGCTCCTCACATTTACAATTGCCCCGGTTCTTTAAACATATAAAAACATTTTGGTCTCGAAGTACACCACCAGCTTCCATATATAGCCATATGTTTAGCTCAGAGGTTCAGAGGTTAATGAGAGTTTTATCATCAGAGGAACTCTAAATGTGTGTGTCGTCACTGCCCAAAGAAAAACAAGAATCTCCAAAATAGTAACTTTACAAGAGAGGCAACATGTTACTTATTTCAGTGTAAGTTAATGTTGAGAGGTTTTATTCAGCAAAAAAAGATACATGTGACGATGTAATGTTTAATCTCTTGCTCTAAACATGCAGGTGACTGATCTGTAGTCATAATGCAGCAGTGTTTATAAACGCATGTTAACATCTGTTTAATCTCTGTTGTAAATATCTGTTGTGGGTGTAAATCTCCATTCTGCAGGGAAGGCAGCAGCTGCAGCACTTGCATTCTGTTACTTTTACACTGTATTAATATTTCACTATGGACAGCTTTTCTTCTCTCTCACGTTTTCTTAGGGCAGATCTAAGCAGGTAAAGTAAAATATAGAAAGCTGGTTGATCACTTTTACCATCTTTTACTGAAGGAATTTGCAGTATGTTTGATGAGCTTAGGATCAAATGAAATAATGCTGTAAAACAATATAAAGGTAGCCACAACATATGTCTTTAAAAAAGAAGCAACAGATGTTCTCTTATTCGCAATAAAAGAATAATAAAAGAAAGAAAAAGACAGAGAAACATAATACATAGTAAACATACACACATACGCACACACTGGGACTGTATTACAGAAACCTCCTGTCTTTAGTCTTTCACATCAAAGATAGTATATGTTTTCACTGGTTTAACATTTTTTATGTTTTTACTTATGCTTTAATGTTTTATTGTACTTCTCTAAAGTCTAAAATCTATCAAAAAGATAATCAATGGATAAGTCTTTAATCAACTAATAAAACAAACAACAACACTTAAACAATAAATAACCAAAAACAATGGAAAAAGTTTTTAAAAGTATTGTAAAGTAAAAAATTGTAAGTCTGTCTGCAGCTGTTTAATAAGAACTCATGTTATTACATTGTGGACTGTTGGTTAATAAATTTGAATGTTGTGGTGAATATTATGGTAAATACATTTGCAGGTGTTTATCATGTGTAAGCAGTGCGTTCCGCTGCCACTGGTGTAAATACAGAAACACCTGCACACATGATCCAACCAGCTGCTCATTTCTGGAAGGACACGTCAACACCACAGAGGTACTTACACACACACACAAAAAAAAGAAACCACAAAAGAAAGAAACAGGGGGCTTAACATTGGTGCTAACTGGTGATGTGTAATCTTCCTTTACTTGTTAGCCATGTTAAACTTGTAGCTTCAGAACTAAATGAATCTTTGAACACTAAATAAGTCTTAACTGATCGACAGGCTTTAGAGTACGAGTGGCAAACTGTGTTAATTAGATTTTTGGCTCATCTTACTTTTTACAGGTAGTTTTGGTAAAACAGCAATACTATAATAATGATGAATTCAGCAGAGCACTGTTTGACCATCTGCTCTGTAGGACTGTCCGCAACTGGTGCGCGGTGGGGAGATAGTGATTCCTGCGGGTGAAATCAGGCCAATCACGCTCAAGGCCCGGAACCTTCCACAGCCTCAGTCAGGACAGAGAGGATACGAGTGTGTCCTACACATCCAGGGTGTCAGCCACAGAGTGACAGCTCTGCGCTTCAACAGCACCAGTGTACAGTGTCAGAACAGCTCAGTAAGTCTTATACGAGTTACATAGAAAATTAATATGTCCTATACACCTTAAATGTACCCAAGTATGTCTAAATGTCTCCTTTACCCTGTCCATCACTCTCTTTTTCTCCTTCATTGTCTCTTTCTCTCTTTTTCATTTTCTCCGATTTACTCTCTTCTTCTCTCTCTCACTCCTTCTTCTTCACTCTCTCTCTCCTTCCCGCTCTCTGCCCTTTTCTTTTTTACTCTTTTTTCTCTCTTTCTGTCTCTCCTTTACTCTCTCCCTCTTTTGTCTGCACTCTCTCGATCTCACACTCTCTCTCTCTGTCTCTCTCTCCCCCTCCATCTCTCATTCCCTCTCTCTTTCTCTTGCTATCCCTCTTTCTTTGTCTCTCTTTCTCTCTTCCTCTCTGTCTCTGTCTATCCCCCTCCCCCCCCCCCCTCTCTCTTTTCTCCCTGTGTACAGTATATGTATGAGGGGTTAAAGCTCAGTGAATTGGCAGTGGATCTGTCCATCGTGTGGAACAGCAATTTCATCATCGACAATCCGGAGAGAATGAAAGGTAATAGACATTGATATATATATATATATATATATATATATATATATATATATATATATATATATATATATATATATATATATATACTGTATATATCGTCGCTGTCCAGTGAAAAACATCTCCATTTTTGTTTTTGAGTATTCCACATCATTTGAACATGCCAATGGTCATTTACATTGTATCTGAAATTTTTATGATGACTAGACCAATGGACGTGCTCCAAAATAGCTCTCAAAGATTTCTGGTCCTATTGACTTCCATTGAAAGTGAAGTATGTTTACTCTCCTGTAAAGTTCCAATTTAGGAGATACTTGTTTTTCATTGGACAGCAACTATATATATTGATACAGTGCAGAATCTTACTTCAAATTATATATTTTAATTTTAAATAAGATTCTGCACTGAGAAAAAAACATGGTAATAGAAGAGAAATTATCATTATTGCTGATATGATTAATGGATGTCCCTGTTTTATCCCACAGTGCACCTGTATAAGTGCAGTGCTCAAAGGGAGAGCTGTGGGCTGTGTCTGAAGGCTGACCAGCGCTTTGGCTGTGGTTGGTGTGCTGGAGAGAGTCGCTGTACCCTACGCAAACACTGTCCGACACTCACTGGACGTTGGCTGGAACCAACTGGACATAACAGCAAGTGTATGCACCCTCGCATCACTGAGGTCAGTTACAGAAACAGCTGAGCAAAGGATTTACCCTTTTAGTCTGCCTTTCCCATTGATAACATGAGCTGATATTGCATTTATTTAATATGTATTTATTCAGTATGTGGTATGATCCACCAAAATTCATCCATTTTGTCAGGAAGTTGACCATGAGCCATACACTTTAGTTCATTTTCAGGAGGGCACATGCCTCATCAGCCTTTAGAGATCAATGGCAGCCAATAGCGGTCATTACATAGCCCCTGTTAAAGGTCAATTTGGCAACCTACCAGCTCGAGACAAGTCACTGGGTGCATGCACAGTCCCAGCCAGCCCAAATGCCACAGAGGAGCGAGTGCCCCACAGTCCTTGCCCAAGGCCACATCAATGCCACTCATCACTTCTTGTAATTTGCCAAACCTGCACAGCTGGAGGCGAGGGTAGTAACATGGCACTTCACATGGCCATTATCTGCTTTCTCCACTGCTCACTGTGCCATCACTGCTGACATGAACACAATGAACACCTCTGCTGCTGGCGACTGACCTGAGCTGGACGATGGTCACTTTCTTGCTATTAAATGTGTGCCTCTCAGTGTGCGAGTACACCTGGCCACAGTAGAGATCTTGGTGAGCCTGGGTTGGCAAGCACAATAAGCTGTTTGCTCATGCTGCACTCGACCCACAGCCCACAGCCGATGTTGAACCTTCCGGCCAGCATCTGTTTCCCCGCCAGCCCAGTTTTGCACACTCAAGCCTTGATACTGCCTTGATGTCAAGCTATACTTGATTTCAAGATTTCCCACACCAACTCTTTCAAGACTTTCCGTGCAGTCTTCTTTAAACCACTGTTTAAATTCAGACCACTGATTATCAATGCAGAAAGGCACACACATAATCATGAACTTGCTACCTAATGTTAAATGACCCCCAACACAAAACACCCACACAGAATAACACCAGTAACACATCGTCACTGTCCAATGGAAAACAAGTATCTCCAAAATGGCAACTTTGTCTTTACTTTCAATGGAAGCATTTTAAAGCATTTCTGTTGGTCATCATGAACTTGCCCCACAATGTAAACGACATTTAATTGATATAGAAAAATTGAAATCGATGAATATGGAGATATATGTTTTTCATTGGACAGTGACAACATACATGTGACTTTAAAAGAACAAATAACAACATTAATAACAACAACATTTTTTAGGAGGGTGCAAACCTCTGATGAGCTATCTGGCATGGGCATCAAGACGGTCATGCCTCATAGGCCAGAATTAGCCAGTAGTGTTGTTGCTACAAATAGCAACATTTTATTTTGCTGCGTTATTGGTTATATTGGAAATATTTAAAATATTTCAGTTTCTATTTTTTTGCTCCCCCCAAGTATATCTGTTTATATACCCTTCACTCTGCACATACAGTTTTACATAATCCCACACAAGGCCAGCGCTGTATCTGTAAACTGCAGCCTGCGTTCTTCTTTAATGCCCTTACATAACCTACATTCTGTACAGCACAGAGATATGCGTGCTGTTGTTTATGTTACTTAGCTTCGAATAAGATATAAGTGTGGCTATTTGCTCCTCTTGAGCCTCTGTTCCTGTACATACATGCTGTGATTAAGTTGGGAAAGACCATTACAGCCATCACATCCCATAAACACAGATACAACTAGGGGGAACCCTTAGCTATCTGAAATGTGGTGGCTTGTTTGGGTTTGGTAGTCTTTAGGTAGTATTTGTGTGTGGGTGTGTGCGTAGTTGTGTTTTGGCTAAGATTGCCTGTGTTTAGACTGTGCTTGCTTGCATTTGGGTTGTATTTGTGTGTGTTTGGGTGTATGTGTGTTACAGTTGTATGTTTTGTGCTGTGTTTAGACTATGTTTAAGTCTGTTATCTTTTGGTTAGGTTTTGGTTGTGTTTAGAATCAGAATCAGAATTGTTTATTTCTCCAAGTATGTCATACATACAAGGAACTTGTCTTGGTGAGGCACACATGTATGACATGTAACACAAACAATATTACACTAAAAGTGTGTTTGGCTGAATTTGTGTTGTATTATGTTGTGTTTTTTACTAAGTTTGGTTGTGTTTAAAATGTGTTTAGTTGTGTTTTGTTAAGTTTGGTTTACCTGTGTTTGCATGTGTTTTGAATTGTGTTTGTTGTGTTTTGGCTGAGTTTGGTTGTGTTTAAATTGTGTTTGTTGTGTTTTGGCTAAGTTTGAGTTGTGTTTAGAGCATGATTGTCTGTATTTTGGCTGAGAATGTTTGTGTTTAGGCTCTGTTTGATTGTGTTTTGTTGAGCTTTGGTTGTATTTGTTATATTTGGTTTTGTTCGGCTGAGTTTGGTCTGAGTTTATTTCGTTTGGTTTAGTTTGGAGATGTTTTGTCTGTGTTTGGTTGTGTTCAATTTTTTTTGGATTGTGTTTGGCAAAGTTTTTAGCTTCGTCTGAAAGCAGGAATGCAAGCCAAACCTGGCGAGTTGCTGCACATCAAAGCAGTGTGAGGCTTTGAAGCGTAGAGTATTTCAGCTGGGCGCAATGAACAAAGCTGCTGACTGGAGTAAACGAATAGAGCCTTTTTTCTGTGTTTCCACGGTTTCTGTACAGTGGGGATGTCTGGAACATTGAATTTTGTTGACAAATAACTTCCGTTCTAATTAACTGATGACTTGGATAAGGTGTGCTGGAGCTGAGAAAGCACTAAACTATGCCACTGCAGTTTGAGAATGCTGTGCTGTATTGCTTACCACTGATAGAACGAGCATAGTACTGGTAAGAAAGCATGATTCTGTCTTGTGGCTTCTCAAAATGTGTAGTATCTTGAGATTCTTTCTGTCTTTTTTATTAGGTGACACCTCTAGCTGGTCCTCCAGAGGGGGGTACGTTGGTGACCATTCGAGGTGTAAACCTTGGTATGACTTTGTCAGAGCTGCAGGGCAGGGTGGAGGTGGCAGGAGTGCCGTGTTCCGCCCAGTCAGAGGGATACATCACTGCTGAACAGTAAGAAACCCACATACACACTCTGTGTGGTTAGTCCTCAGGCTTGACGCACAGATGTAGAAATAAATACACTCTATTCTGCAGGCTCTGTTACTTAAGTGTAGCAACCTAAAGATTTCCCTTATTTTCTAGTGCTTTTTAGCAATAGGTAACCATGTTTGTGTATCATTAATCAGGATACAGCTAGGATACAACTAGGATACAGACATATTTGCCGTAAGAGAAAACAAAAAAAGTGCAAAAAAGTGAACCAGTAGAACTTAACTGGATTTCTACATTGATTACTGATAAAATATGGTCTGTTAGTCACAATTACAGACAAACAAAACTATTAACACACAAACTGTTCTATTTTGTTGAGCATGTTGAGTAAAATTCACAGTGTAGACTAAAAAAGTACGTAAAACCAAATGTAACAAAATGTAGTTCCTCCTACATCAGCTTCACCTCCACTAAACATTTCCTAATATCTGTTAATAAGATTAACACAACAGTAAAGAGGCATTTTGGACCATGCCTCTATGTAAATGTGTTTCCATTTATCAATATATCTAGGATATATCTGCTTTGCTGGCACAGCCCTCTTATTCAGGGCTAAAAGTCAGGATTCACTTTTTACTAGAAACATTGTAGAACATCAAGTGGTCTTGGGTAAACTTAAGATGGGCCGCAATGTTTTTGGACAGCAGTGGCTCCTTTGTGGTGACCTTCCATAAACACTATTCTTGTTCAGAGTTTTTCTAATAGTGATCAGGTGTACAAAGGTTTATCCAGTTTGTATAGTCTTCTGGAGGTCCTGTGCTGTTAACCTTGGGTTCTTTCTCTCCTCTATTAGGAGCCCGTTGTGCTCTTGGAGTGTATTTAACAGGACATCCATTCCTAGGGAGAGTAGCAACAGTCGTGAATGTTCTCCTTTTGTAGACAGTTTTTAAGCATGGATTACACAAGCAGAGTTTTAGCAGTGCTTCTGTAGCCTTTTCCATCTTCATGTGTCTCTATATCACATCTGCTGAAAGTTGTTTATGGTCCACAGTAACCTTTCTTGAGAAGAACAGGTTTATAAATAAGCAGGCTTTATGTGCTGACTTTATTGAACTTTTACAAAAGATGGTTCTATAAGGGTTCTTTAAAAAAAGAAAATGGTTATATTTATAACCATGAGTTCTATGTAGGACCATTTCATGCTTAATTGATTCTTTGCATGGTAAAATGGTTCTTCAGATTGATGAGGTTGTATATGGTTCTACATAGCATCAAAAGTTCTGCTATTGTTATAATGTTTAATTATAAGTTTGTTACAATAAAAGAATGTTTTTGATGCTATACAGAACAATGGGTTCTAGCTAATCTAGCATTAACACTCACTAGCAAAAGTCAAGCTGGCTGTTTGTGGATATATATTTTTATAGCATGTTTCTTGCTACAAGTCCAAATCTTTGTGTTTCAGTTGTTAGCCTTTTTTCTGTGCTGCCCAGCTTAGGTGAGGATAGCCACTCATAACCAGCTTAATCTTAATCAGCCATGATCTGCAACTGAAACACAATGATGTGGGTTCATAGCAAGAAAAACTCTACAAAAATATCAAGGATATTAATAAGGGTCACGCTCGCCTTTAGCAACCTAACACTAGATCATCATTAGATCAAACAATTTTTCTTAATTTGTTTCAGAATTGTCACGCACCTTATCAACTGCTGCCATTTCCTCTTCTCTTTCTCATCACAAGGAAAGTGCTAGAATGAATAACATCCAATAATGAGTAGTTTTTTTGTACTGGATATATTTACACAACTAGAAACACAGAACTGCAGCATGCTGGAAAGACAAGATACTAGTACAGACTTGGGCATAAGGTCAACAGCTCAGACTGGATTGTGAATTAATTAATTCATTAATAGTGGGTTCATGAGAATATTCAGATAATTTGTGTTGAAGCAGAAAACACTGAACTGTGCAGAGCATGAGGGCATTTGAGTCCTATGACATCATCGCCACCAGCTCACATCAGTCTTGCAGCGTGAAAGCAGAAAAAGGACTGAATAATTAGAATAACACAACAAGTGACTTTGTTTCGTAAATGATGGACGAGTATTGTGAGTCATAGCCAAGGGCTACAGAGAGAGAGAGAGAGAGAGAGAGAGAGAGAGAGAGAGAGAAGAGAGAAAGGGAGAGAGAGAGAAAGAGCAAGAGAGAGAGAGTAATTGGAATTCATTGCATGCTGCTGTGCTGGACGGAGGAGTGATTTGTTAGCTGTATGTGTTGCTCTATAATTCAATTGGGCCTCAGCTGGACTTCATTTATATTCGAGGAGAAAAAAAACACAGGAAGGTGTCGCCAGAAAAACGGGCTAATTTTTTGGCACATTACAACCTGTTATGAGAATAAAGAGAAATATTAGCAAGCCCACGGATGTGAAGGCCTGGTTATACTCAGTATTTGTACTAGGGTGGCAAACTACTTAAAATAAAGCCCACATATTATTATTACATTACTAAAATAATTGTTTATAATGAACAGATCACGCTGTCTGTTTTGTCGCTGTTTTTGATTCAGTAAAAATACTGCTGGTTTTTGGTTGAAATCAGATGCTACTTTGAAACTTTAAAAGAAGACCTAAAAGAAATGGAAGTGAATGATAAAATGCTAAAGTATATAATGTGCAACAGCTAAAAGTAATTACAAAGAATGAATTACAATTAAAAACAAATAGCAGAAGTCTTTTAGAATGACCCTTTTAAAGGTGCAGTGTTAAGTATAAAGTACACTAGAAATAATGTGCAGGTCAATTATAGGCATAGGGTGGCCATGCTTCTCGCTAAGATGGCCCTGACCACCCCTGGCCAGCACTTGTGGTCAGTCACCAGTCATCATACATCTCCCCCAAATGTCATGGGGCCCTCTGAGTTATTAGGAATGTTAAGTAGTTAAAATGGGAATACAGCTTCATACAAGCTCATAGATTCTGTTGTTCCATATTAAACGATCCCTGTTGAGTCTGATGCCTCCGTCTGAGGTACCAGAAGCTGAATTATTATTCAATATGAATAAATTCAGAACAGAATAAACCAGTTTCTCTGTATACACACTCTGAATCTCTGTGTGTCTAACCAGTGCTCTGACAAAATAGTGATGCATAATCGAGTCAAAAAATTTGAAGTCAACTCTTCGACTCGGTCGACTCCAATGTTTTTTTGTTGTAATGTGCTCAAAGGCATATTGTGAGAAAGGTAAATGAAAAGTAGGAGCGAGTCTGAGTAGCAAGAGTTTGTATAACTTAAAGAAAAAAAACAGAAAACAAACAATGGTGAGGAGTTGGTGAAGTCTGAACTGTTCTTTGTCTTATTCAAATTACCATTCCACATTAAATGGTGCCGTGATGACATGTAGACGCCAGAGCGCTATAATGGTACTTGCTGCAATGGTAACTGTTAAGGTGGACCAGAATAGTCAAAAAAAAGCTGGCGAAAAAAAAAAAAAATACAGGAACAAGATTACATGCATTTTTACAAGGAATTTGATAATGTTCAAAGAATTTTCACTGCAGTAGTGATTTTTCCCCCTCACCCACCTTTATGCTAAACAAACTATTATGTTATCATATCGCTACTCAAAAGTGAGTAAACTCTGTTTATGATTTCTGCTGTATCCCTATATCATCAGCTCTGTGACTGATATATATAAAATGTGTGTGCCATAGCTCAGTAGCTAATATAAATGTAAATGTCTAAGAGGCACTTTCAGGTGAAACTCCTAATTAAGCTGCTGCTGATGCCGATCTGGATCCTGATTAACAGCATGTGTTCAGAAAAATGAACATTAGCTGCAATTTAGATCCCACTTACACAGTAAGGGAGGGAAGCTGGAGTAGAGGCTGCACCTGTGTGAGTGTGATTGTGTATATGTGTGTGTGCGTGTGTGTGTGTGTGTGTGTCCATGTACTTAAATCTATGTGCCTGTGCATGATGTGTGTGTGTGTGTGTCCAGCTGTGATAATTTCTCCAGATCAATAGCCTGATCAATAATAGTGTAATACATTGTAACGCAGCAGTTGATCAGAGACTCGGGTCGCTTCAGCTACTTTCCATTTATTGACCCACAGGGCTGCTGATGACTGTTGCCATGGTGATTACAATGATGTGTATGTTGGGAGGTGGGGGGCTATGTTTGTGTGTGTGTGTGTGAAGATGGTGATTCAGCTGCATCAATTTTGGAATATTATAATCAACATCATTTGCATTTCCTGAAGGAAGTCGAGACCCCATTATCATATTTCTGAGCAACAAGTCACAGATTTCTAATGTAAATACAACTGTAAAGAAGGAAGCATTAAGGAAGGATGAGAAATAGAAGGCTGAAGAGGACAGACATTACTGTTGTTGTCCAAATTAGTCAGTAAAATCTAAGTGAATCACTGGCTACGCCTGCTTTCTACAGTACTAAACAGTGTATTGGAATAGTGCACAACTAATTCATATTCATTTACATCATTAAGAAGAGCCTATCGCCATTCTGTCTCATTTAAATAGTGGTTTGAGTTGTGGTGTTGTTATTTCATAATAAACCACCATTGCACTTCTAAATGAATTTTAATTTGCTTAGCAACATGGTGGCAGTGCAATTGTAATGTAAGTGGAATCCTTTCTATATGGAAGTGGTGTAACTTGCTGATTCAGTGAACAAGTTCCTAAATAATAATAACAATAATAATAATAATAATAATAAAAATAATAATAATGTACACTGCTTCTTTGTGATTGAGAGTGTGATTGAGAATGTGTGTTCATATGTTTGTGTGTGAATGATTAAGTGTCTGCTTGTGTACTTGACTATATGTGTTTGTGTGTGTGTGTCTGTGTGGCACAGGGTGGTGTGTGAGATGGACTCAGTGCTGCTGGTCAATGGACCTGGTCCAGTTCAGCTGTGTGTGGGTGAATGCAAACCAGAACTTCGTACACACTCCTCTCAGATCTACACATTTGTGGTACGTATGCAATTAGTTAAGTAATTAATTAATAATACTAATAACAACAACAAACATATTTGCTAACTGATGCTGTAGTAGCAGCAGAAGAAGGTGTACTATCAAATGTATTGAATGCACTACATGAGGTACATTTCTATGTATTCTTCTTTTTCTCTTTATTATTAAGACCTGTTATCATGTTGTTATACTTGGAAATGTAACATATCTAAAATAAGAATCATATATGTTATTATATATAAATTGTGTTTTCTGTATACAAATAGACCCCCAAGGTGTTAGGGCTGACCCCAGGCCGTGGGCCCGTTTCTGGAGGAACGAAAGTGACCATAGTGGGGGATCACTTGGACTCAGGCAGCACTGTGCAAGTCCGCTTCGGCAACGAAACTTGCGAGTTTTACAGGTCAGTCACAGGTCAAATGTGTTTATTTTTGTTGTCTTGAAAATCATATGCTGCTCCAGCCTGTCTTTGTATTACGTCACGCTGTAAGTTACCTCTGCCAAGAGCACTGACACACTGGCACCACACGATATCCATATCTTTACAGAAGAAATCTGGAATACTGATTCATCTGACAACAATAGCCAATGTCTGAGCCCCTGTGGTTCTATGTGTCCCTGTGGTTTTATAAGCTGAAATGGTTTTATTGCAGGCCTGATTGCCAAGAATGGAAGTGTATTTATAAATAAAGTAAAGTTAAACAGACATACTGCCTGCAATCAAATACATTTAAGAAATCACTGCATTCTTTTTTCATGTATGTGTTCCATACTGTCCCAGATTGTTTTGATTTGGTGTTTGGTGTTCCTACAGGACGTTTTACAAAGCCACATCACTTAAAAGTATAAATGCAATACAAACACAACAAAGTTCAACAGTAAATACCATACACTAGATACGCAGGACACTCAAGGTATCATTAACATACGATTTCCTTGAACTCAGGATTAGGATTGTTTACATGAATAATTCAGCCATTATGAGGGACAGCTGAATACAAATGACAGGTTATTGGTGGTGACACAGGTTCAAAAATAAAAAAGGATCCCCATGATGAAACATCCCCATAACGTGAATTTTGTTCCAGTGGATCTTCCTGGGAGCATTCTGAAACAGCTCCATTTTTGGAGCTCTATTTAAGGATCAAACGGTCCCTCATGATGAAAGCTCTCATGGCAGGAGTGAAGTGGCCTCATTGTAGCAGGACCAATGGGCAAAATTAGTGGGATATTCTCTAATTACAGCAACAGTCACAGACCTGTTAGAGACAGTGAGTGGAAGATCAGACAGGGAGAGAGAGCTTAGAGAAGTTCTGGCCTGCTTTGAGGCTAAACTGCAGCCGTTACAGAAATAGAATCTCATTTCAGTTCTAAACCCCCCACTTCTTCTATTCTAACAGCTGTAGGTCTGGTGAGATATCACTGTAATTATACAACAAAAGGTCTCCCAGTGACTGAAAAAACACTAATGGTCAACTGCTGACACGCCCTGCCTGTTCCCACTGTCTGGTCTCGTCCACCTTTCAGCGCGACCGGTCGATAGCCGATACCGATCGAGGGCGGGGCTATTAGACACGGCAGGGCTGCATATTATTAGCACAAGCAAGTCATGAAACATGGTGGAAACTGGTTTATTACCATTTTTAACGAGCTCAAGTGAAACAGCATAATATTTTTAACTAAAATAGAAGTTGGTCTATGTGGGAGTAAACCACCTGATACAGCTCCGGAAGAGCGACATCTGAAAAGTGTTCCGCAGAGCGGGCATACAGGTGGAATAATAAGTGCAACAATGCCACAGAACGTCTTCTACAGCCGAGAAGAGCTGCTTATCTAGAACGTTAAACTCAATCACTCTTTTAGCTCTCTGGCTGTTTCTGCTGCTGTACTGTTCGTACCGGTCACATCTGGTCTGCACGGTTCTCCGGGCTGCGCGTGCTAGCTCCGCTGTTTACTGATGCTCACTGTGTCGGCTGCGTGGTGTACTCGCCGTATCAGATTAGTACTGTTAAAAGTCTTTGTCTTGGTTCCCCGCGTGAGAAGCTGATTTTACTAATTTTACAGATGTTATAAACTGCCCTGGATGAGTCTGAGTCACATACGGTAATAAACTGCCAGACGGACGATGTTTTGTTTTTCCACCCAAGCGGTGAACGCTTTAACTGTTCTTACTTGGCCGCTGCTTTAGTCAGTCTGACGAAAATGAAACGGTATGTATTTCCACCTAGTGGTTCAGATAGGAATTGCAGGGAGCTGGACGGAGAGAGTTTTAAGGAGGGCTCCTCTTCCTGGATGAAACGGTAGCTGTAAATACAGAAATTAGGTTCAAAATATGTGATCGCCGATCACATATTTTGATTAAAAATCGGCCGATACCGATACATGGCCGATCGATCCTTCCATCTCTAGTTCCCAGTCATGTGGTTATGTTTTGTCATGTGATCCCTGTCTCCGCCTCCCACCTGTTCCTATGTCTCCTCCCATTGTTATCAGGTGTTTCTTATTATCCTTTGTATATATAGCCTCTGTTTTCCACCCTGCTTTGTGGTTTGTTTTCTGTTATTTCCTGTTTCCTGTGATTCACGTTGTTTCCCTGGTTCCCGCCCTGATTCCAGTTTCTTTACTTTTGTGTTTTGTTTTCATTTTGTTTGTTTATTAAAAAAGTACATTGTTTAAACTTGCGTTTGCATCCGACCTTGTTTCGTCCTGCCTTTTTCTCCTTCTCCTCACCTACCCCCTTGTGACATGTGAGCTACATTAATTTAATTTCAGTGTTTAAATGTAAATGCACTATTTAACTATTTTTTTTGAGAGATTTGTTTTTCAAGGAAGTAATTTTAATAAGTATAAAAAAACTAAAAACAATTAAAAAATATAATAACGCTGGTCTTCCTGAATGAGAGGTTTGGAAATGGCTAACCTAAATTCAGTACCTAACCTTTTAGCACTGTGCTGTTTATGACTGTTTATCACTGTTTCTGTGATTAAGAGCACAAATGTGATTAGAGGACTAAAGACATATGCCCATAAAAAGATATGTGGGTCGTTAATAACATAATGTTGTGAAGCATTCTAAAGTTATAGTTTGCATTTCTTGTCAAGGGTACTGCTTGTGTGTGCTGCCCATGACCCTCAGGGAACCATCCATCAGTGCTCGTTCAGGCTGCTGCCAGCAGCTACACCTACCCTTACTCCAAGATCAGCGTTTCCTTCTTGAGGATAAGAACAGTCCAAGCCAGCATTAAGAATTACAAACTGAGAATGCATGCATCCTGTATACACATGAGCCAAAACTTGTGCACTCATCCAGCTTTCCTGTCAGTGTGTCAGAGCAAACGTGTAGCAGGGATATTGATAAGCCACTGACGATAAGTCACAAACTCATGTCTGTGCTGTACTCTTCCCAGCTGACTTACTGCTGAGTTTGGCTCACAGCACTGTCTGGCACAGTGCCTCTTCATGCCCAGGCAGCACACCGGTCACTCAGTGGGGCTGTGTGGCATGTCAAACTCTCTCCATACTAGCACATGCCAAACCACCTCCTCAGGCTGGCTACAAGTTCTGCACCAAGTCACCACAGTGTGGTGTTGTAACATCTTATTTCAGGCAAATGAACTTAAGTTGTTGAAGTGGCTTCAGACACTCTGTTTGCTCAATGACATCAAGGCCCTACGTTGTGCTCTGACGGCATGCTCCCACACCACAAAAGCTGCAGCCTAAAACTGCCAAATTCTTTAGAATACCACGCTGGACAAAACCTGCTGGTTTGTGTGAGGTAATCTGGTGTGGTATCCAGCAGTGTTACTTTGCATATAGCATTGTTTATATTTTGCCCCTCTTAATTCAAGTCCAGTGATGTATTTGAACTGTATATACTTTTTGGGTCTATTAAAGTAAATGTTTTCATTTTTCTCTGTTCCTGAAGACGAAACTCCAATGAAATTGTGTGTTTCTCTGCGCCCTCTGTCTATGGTGAGGGATCAATGGATGTGCAAGTGCATGTGGACCGAGCTGAACTCAGCAGCAAACTGAGCTTCGAGTACATTGAGGACCCCACAGTGCAGCGCATTGAGCCTGAATGGAGCATTACCAGGTAAAAACCGGTGTTCATGTATTTATTCCAGTCAAAACAGCCTTTAAATACAAGAAAAAAAACATTTTTCCGTAGAAAACAACAAAAACATGATTTTAACATAAAGTAACATCTTAGTAATCCTAAAGTAATCCTTAATGACCAACTACAATATCAGATGTTTTAGGATTCTTTACCTTTATTACAGCTTCCATTCTTTTCAGGAGACTCGCTTTCAGTTCCTCAAAGAGACACACCTCCAAAGCTCAGTCTTAGAAGCTGGTTTAGCATTTTCTGCTTCTCACCATCCAAATAACCCCAAACACATTCAGTGATGGTCAGGTCTGGACTCTCGGGTGGTCAGTGCTTAATGTGTCCCCTTTTCTCATTATACACATCCTTGTTATATGGCATTATACCACACTGTTCAGGTGTTTTCTTGCAGTGGAATGATGGACAGGAACACCCGGGAAATGTTTTTAAATCTGAAGAAAGAGTGGAGCTTGTTGTTCCCTTCCTTTCTCTCAAAGCTTTAATTACTGTTTATCTGATGGGGACAGTGTTGGTGAGTTTTCTTACTGAGGGCAGATCTCCATTCGTCCGTGTGTCTAATCCATAGCCATACTGACCTGCGCTTCTCTATGTGTCTAATCCATAGTCTTTCCGACATTTGCTTCTCTGTGTCTAATCCACAGTCATACTGACTCTCATTCCTCTGTGTGTCTAATCCGCAGCCATACTGACCCACACTTCACTCCGTGTCTAATCCACAGCCATACTGACCCTCAATCATCTATATGTCTAATCCACAGTTTTACTGACCTGCGCTTCTCCATGTGTCTAATCCACAGCCATACTGACCGTCACTGCTCTATGTGTCTAATCCACAGTCTTACTGACCCACACTCCTCTGTGTCCAATCCACAGTCATACTGACCCTCACTCCTCTGTGTCTAATCCACAGTCATACTGACCCTCACTCCTCTGTGTCTGATCCACAGTCTTACTGATCTTCACTCCTCTATGTGTCTAATCCACAGTCATACTGACCCTCACTCCTCTGTGTCTAATCCACAGTCTTACTGATCTTCACTCCTCTATGTGTCTAATACACAGTCATACTCAACCACAGTTATCTACATGTCCATCGTTCCTAAACCACCAGATGCGCAGTTACATTTGATGCATTTTTGCATTTTTATCTCCTCATAAAAAAAAACAAAGAAAGGAATAACTTGTACCTACTGGCTGTTTTAATTGGAGAGTAAATCATTAAAAAGCTATGAGGTTAACCTGCATGTAATACAGTTGGAGGTCAGGATGTTGTTTTTGTCAGTGTGGATTATTCTGGAACACATGCAACTATTATTGAGTGAGCTGTAAGTAATAACTACTTGTCCTCCAGCTGTGGGTTCATGCTGCACTGAATGGTTAATGTTATGGACTGAATAGCGGACACTCAACTCTGCTCCTGAATTATAGACCTTCGTAGACCCTCTGTGTGAGAGTAGGAAACAGAGAGAGATGGATAGAGTAAGAGAGCCTTTGCGAGCAGGTAGCAATCAAAGTGTTGTTTCTCCATCTTGCTGCCATTGCGCACTGCACAAACATGAACTCAGGTGGTCTCTCTCTCTCTCTGTCTTTATTTGCCTTTGCCTCCATCTCTCTTTCTTATTCCCTTTACTCCCTCACAATATCTTTCTCTATTTATCTCTCTCTCTGTCTGTCTGTCTGTCTGTCTGTCTGTCTCTCTGTCACTACCTTTAGCTGCACTTCAGGCTCAGTCCTTTTCACTCAGAATTTCTTCTTAAATCCACAGAACGCTAAATCCTATCTGTAGTTCGTGCCTGATGGTGTGAAGCCTTGGCTTTATAATGACATCAGCTAATTTTTTATTAGTTTAGTATCTCCAGCTAATCCTTTCATTCATGCTAATCTTTTAATGTTGTTACCTGCTTATTTTCTGCTTGTGTGAGTGTAAAGGCCAAGGGGAAGACTGCGTCACTCTCGAGAAAACACACTTAGACCACAAGCAACAGTGATCACGTCTGAACAAATATAATACACTGAAGTTTATTACAAAATTTGCATGAATAAATATATTGTCACATCAAAACAACAATAAAAAACAACTACGGTAAAAAAAGATCTATGTTACTGACAGTGCTTGTCGGGATAGTAGTGTAAGGTCGTTGTTGTTATTAACTTCCTTGTGTTGTGTGTGTGTGTGTGTGTGTGTGGGTGTGTTTTTTTTTTTTGGTCTGAAGCGGTCACACCACACTGACTGTGACTGGCACAAATCTGGATGTGGTACAGGAGCCTCGGATCCGAGTCAAATATGCTGGGCACGAGTCCGTCAACGTCAGTACAGCATGCACTTAGACGTTAATATCACTCCTTACTGTTACACACTGACAATATCACTCCTAACTGTTATACACTGGCAATATCACTCCTTACTGTTACACAGTGATAATCTCACTACTTACTATTAAAGCATGATAATATAATTCCTAACTGTTGCACACTGACAATATCACACCTTATTGTTACACACTGACAATATAATCTCTAACTGTTGCCTACTGACAATATCACACCTTATTGTTACACAGTAATAATCTCACCACTTACTATTAAAGCATGATATCACTCCTAACTGTTATACAATGGCAATATCACACCTTATTGTTACACAGTGATAATCTCACTACTTACTATTAAAGTGTGATATCAGTCCTAACTGTTATACACTGGCAATATCAACACCTTATTGTTACACAAGGATAATTTTACTCCTCAGTATTACACAATGATAATATCTTCCTTATGATATGATATGATATGATACTCCTTACTCTTAGACCATGATAATATCACCCCTTACTGTTATGTAGTGATATCACTCCTTATTGTTACACGCTGACAATATCTCACACTGACAACAGCCTCTCTCTCTCTCCCTTCTTTTCTCTCCATCTCTTTTTCTCTCTGTTAGGTGTGTAAAGTGGTGAACACCAGCACTATCAACTGTTTTGCTCCATCTCTGATTGCTGACCACGCTCCCATTCAGGAATCCATAAAGCATGCTGATGAATTTGGTTTTGTCTTCAATAACGTCCAGGCCCTGCTGACATACAACAGCACAAGCTTCATCTACTACCCAAACCCCTCATTTGAACCGCTTAGCCTGAGTGGCATGCTGGAGCAGAAACCTGGATCACCAATCATCCTCAAAGTGAGAACCAATCGGATCACTGCATTTCAACTAAATTAATGACTTATGACTGATCAGTTCATTCAGTTTGTTAGTAAGCATGTAAATCTTGTCTAACATACTTCTAATACGGTTAAGTTAGTGTTTTAGCAAAATGTATTTAACACTTCCTGTGTATGTGTGTGTAGGGCAGGAATCTGGTGCCACCGGCGTCTGGAGGGTCCAGACTGAACTACACTGTTTTGATAGGAGACACACCATGCCCGGTCACTGTCTCTGAGCATCAGCTGCTGTGTGAACCGCCCACTCTTAGTGGTCAGCATAAAGTAACGGTATGCTAAGTCTCTGAATAAATACCACACTAACCACACTACACTGTGTGAATTATTAATCTTCTATGAATTTTTCAATATCTACTTTGAATTATTCAGTATCTACTATGAATGATGTAGTATTTTCTGTGATATATTTTAAGTAAAACTAATTCTAAACTAACCCTAACCCTGTACAAGATAACACATCTATTAACAATGCATAAGTACATAATAATAAAGCCTGAAGCTGTATCATCAGCTAACTAGCAGTTAATTACTAGGCTAATTTTACCTGAGTAGCAACAAATCAATTTGATGTTCCACAAGCCATGATGAGGTTTAATATTCTTGAAAATGTTTTCCCATCGGATGTAAAATGTGTTAAATGTAGAATTAATAAACAATATAAAATCACTGTATCTACTATGAATGATTTAGTAACTCCTGTGAAATATTCAGTACCTGCTATGATTTACACAGTTTCTTCTTTGCGTTATTTTATATCTTCTATAAATTATTTAGTATGTACTATGAATTATTTGGTATCTTCTATTCAGTATGTATTATGAATTCTTTAGTGCCTACTATAAATTATTTAATATCTGAACTGCCCTTTTTTGACTACAAACCACTTAGTAACCACAATAAATTATTTTACTGTGTTATAATCACTGTGTTAAACAAATCTGTTTGAAAACATCACTTATTGCTGTCTTATCTCTTGCTACTCGTCACAGTTCCATGTTACTGCATCCCTGACTGATAAAGTAACGTATCACTTTCTCACTGTGATACTGACTCAGTGCTTTACTGATTCACTGTCTCTCTAAGCGCCTCAGCCTGGACATACATTGAGACAGCAAGATGCAGATGGCCGTCTCTGTCCAAGCAACGGGTCGGTTAAAGCAGATGATGAAATGAAGCTGAAATAGGAAATAATTGTGTGGCACTGAAAGCAGTGTCATAAAAAACACATCAGCTGGGTGCACAGCTGGGTTTGTGTAGCTTTGAACCAAATAGTTCATTTGTATTTTTGCATAATTTCCAGACAAAGCATTTGGTGTCAAGTCTGCAAATGCATATTCTGTCCTTTCACAGTCTTTGGGGGCATCACCCATAGGGGCATTCTGATTTTCTGTGTTTGACTTTTTGTTTTTATGTATTTCCAGGACTAAAATGTTCTAACTTTATAGTAAAATCAGAGATAAATAGGTGTAACCCGAATGTGCCCTCATTTGTGTTTGTAGATTTATGGTTAAAGCTTGCTGGAAATCCCGTTGTAAAGCGGCTAAGAGAAGGCAAACAAATGCAGAAAGGCAAACTAATGCAGAAAGGCAAACTTTAAAATAAAGTGGGTAATCCAGATTTGTAATTACAAAAACAGTCCAGGTCAAAACCAAGAGAGGCGACAAAACAGATACGGGCAGGGCGAAGAGATAAACAGTTAACAAGTTATGCCAGAAAACATGTTTTTGAACAGAACCATAAGGGCTAGACAAAAAGACATGTAAAGGTCCTTACAACAAAGAACACTCTGTATGCTGTGACAGTGTCAAAAGGCAATATTTCGCAAAGCAACAATACTGGTATTTATACACATCTAGATAATAAAACACAGGTGCAATGATTAGGACTCCGGTGAGGTGCCTCAGTGACTGCCTAAAGGTGGACACGTGATGGTGGCTTGTTGAAGAGGGGTATCATGGGAATTATAGTTCGTAATGTCAACTGACATTAATATGGGGGTGTATGCAGGTATAAAAACCTCCACTCTTGAAGCCTTTCCACAAGATTTTGAAGTATGACGTGTAAGGTGAGACATTGATGGTGGACGAGAACTTGAGGTCAGGGCTCTTTGCAGGCCACCAAACTCCTCAAACTATCTTTATGTAATTAGCTTTGTGAACAGGGGCACAGTCATGCTGCTACAGGAAAGCCTTCTTTCCCAAACTGCTGTAAAATGTCATTGTGTGCTTTAGCATTACCATCATCCTTCACTAGGATCATCATCCTTTTGGGTGTGATCCCAAACTCTGAAAACGCCCCAGACCATTATTAGATAGTAAAGCGTAATTCATCACTCCAGAAAACACTTTCTGAGTCCACTGCTTCAAGTCCAGTCATGGTGCTTTACACCACAACAGCCGATGCTTGGTACTGCACATAGTGATCTTCTACATAATTTTCCATTCACTTTTTATTCAGTTTTTCAATAGTCAGAATGGTCTTCAAAGGTGTGTATGTATATGTGTTCAGGTTCAGGTTGGTGGTCTGCTGGTGTCCCCCGGTTCAGTCTACATCCAGTCAGACAGTGTCCTGACCCTGCCGGCCATTCTGAGCATTGCAGCTGGCGGTGGCTTGCTCTTCATCATTGTCATCCTTGTCCTTATCGCGTACCGCCGAAAATCACACGAGAATGACCTCACACTCAAACGGCTGCAAATGCAAATGGACAACCTGGAATCCAGAGTGGCTCTGGAGTGTAAAGAGGGTGAGACAAATTAAACATGCTTCTGTTTATTTTTCCAAAAAACACTATTTTCTTGGGCTGTATTCACTGTCTGCCTGAAAAGTTCTGTTAGAGCTCCTGTGTCTTTGAGCACTGCCTTCATATGCGCAGCTGCATGTTAACTGGGTTCACAAAAATGATTTGTAAAGCGAAAGTGAGCATCACAGTGAACTCTCTTTCCAGGTAAAGTCCATGTTAACACTAAGATGCTTTGGGAAACAGGGCCACCATCAAGTAAGCTCTGCCAGCATGTGCTGGTGTTCATGTGTGTGTGTGTGTGTGTGTGTGCAGCATTTGCAGAGCTTCAGACGGATATAAATGAGCTGACAAGTGATCTGGACCGCGCTGGGATCCCACACCTAGATTACCGCACTTACACTATGAGGGTCCTGTTCCCCGGCATGGATGACCATCCAGTACTCCGAGAACTGGAGGTGAGAGAGAGCGTGTGCAAAAAAAGAAAAGAGCTAGAGAGAGAAAGAGAGAAGAGAAAGGAAGACTAGCAAAACGATACGTGGAGAAAGAGTAGAGGGGGGGGGGTAAATTGAGGAAAGAGAGAAAAGGTGAGAGAGAGAAAAAGAAAGGGAAAGAAAAAGAGTGATAGAGATAGATAGTAGAGGTAGGTAGGTAGGTAGATAGATAGATAGATAGATAGATAGATAGATAGATAGATAGATAGATAGATAGATAGATAGATAGATAGAGAAATGTACTTAAGTGGCTGTTCAGCTCCACACTCTAAAGCAGGTGTGTCAAATAAGTTTAGATGATATGTTCATATTAGCGACAATCATCTGCAGAATTACTGTGATATACAGTAATTATACAGTAGTGATTTAAGATAACTGCTATGGTTACTGTGTGTCGCTCCGCTCTGTGGACTGGACGTGTTGACTGCTCAGATGCTGAAACACTGACGTCGTGCTCGGCTAGGGGTAACTGTAAAACTCAGACTCTTTATCAGTTTGCTGGAAAAGCTCAGTTGTTTGCATTTCGGAAGTTAGCTTCTTATTCGAATTCCCAGTTCCACCTTAAATGATGCAGAAGTTACATTCTGGTTCCTGTAACTGCGGCATCATTTAAGGTGGAATGGCGGAATTCACATAAGAAGCTACTTCAGCCACGTCATTCTTCAGGTTTACGCTTAATAACAGGTCCCTCGGCTAGTTCGTTTTTTATTTTGTATGGTTTTCTCTGGCCCGTCTCTTCTGTTGTCCTCTCATTATTTTCTCTGTCTTTCTCTATTTTGCAATCCGCACCATCTTTGTGTCACCTGGCAACACGTAAGCGCGTGGTGTGCAACAGTAAAAGTCATCCGTGCGGAACAGTACGCTGTATATGACTGTATGGCTTAAACCAGGGGTATTTAATTAGAATTCAGTAAGGTTCACCTGGGGGAGATTTCCTCAGGCCAAGGTTCAGACCGTCAGCATTTCTAACGCATCACATATACTGTTCAGCGTATTTCCTGTTTAAATGCTGAACTGAAATGCTAAACTTGATAAATGCTTTTTTCATCACTTTAAGGAAAAACAAGGGCTACATTTAAAATGCTGTTGAAAAAAGGTGCATCATAGAGTGCTTATTTATAATAAAAAAGGGAAATAAAATGTTTAGTCTTGTTAACTGAGTTTTACATCTCAACAGTTTATCTCCCTCTTGCATTCCTCCACACTTTCTCTTGTTTAGTGAGAGAAGTGAGCTCTAGGTTGTCCAGCCAAGACTTTAAATCTGAAATTGGGTTAGGATCATTCTCACACACACATGAGATATCCGGGCTGTTCTGTGTGGAGTGTGTATGTTCTCCCCGTGCTTGAGTGGGTTTCCTCTGGGTACTCCAGTTTCCTCCCACAGTCCAAACACATGCATGTTAGGTTAATCGCTCTCTCGTAGGAGTGAGTGTGTGTTGGCCATGCGATTAACTGGCAACCTGTCCACGGTGTAACCCGCCTTCACCTGATGATGCTGGAATTGGCTCCAGCCCCCCATGGAAGATAATGGATGGATGGATATGAGATACGTGGCTCTTTATTAGCACTACAGTTTCAGAACATATGAGACATGTTGGTTTGGAGCTGCCTGTGGGAAGTATAAACATCTTTGTTTTGGTCCATTCTTGAACACGCCATCTGACTCGCTTTACGCGTGCCGCGCTCCCGCATCTGCACAGATCTAATTGGCTGAGGAGGAAAAAAAGTTCCCCAGCTTAAATTAAACACTGTCAATATTAAATTCTTCTCAATAGTTTATTAGCTTGGGTCCGCATTGGACAACATCTGGGTCCGGACCCGGACCGCGGCCTGCCTATTAGTGTCCTCTGGCTTAAATGAATATTTGATGCAAAGAATTTTTTTGTAATTGAGTTACTCGAGTTTCTCGAGGAATCGTTTCAGCCCTATTTCCAAGTGCTGTACAAAAACGTGTGTATTTAAATAGCTGCTGATGTTGTGTTTGTGTGTCTTAGAATAAAGTGAAATCTTTTCTATTGTATATTTTGAACAACCATAGATTAAGAGTCATTGTACAGAAGAAGTGATTCAGTAAAAATAAATCAGTAAAAATTATTCACTGGTACCCGAAGAAGAACAACAAAAGATAATTTGCAGAATATCAGTACATATTTAAGTTGTGGTAATATGTGGTAATATATACAAAAAGATCAGTTATCTGCCTGAGGACATTGTCAGACTGAATTCTTATTTAATGCACCAGGTAACTGGGCCTTCATGAGCTGAAGTCAACGGTAAAAACCAACTTTTCAACCAGGAATGGACCGAGACATATGTTTATTCCTCTCACCAGCTGATCCAAACCAACCAATTTACTTTTTCTGTCAATAAACACTTTAAGATGTACTTTTTCATGTAGCCCCTGTTTTTACTTGAAGTAAGGAAAAACATTTATTTGAAGTTTTATAAATAATTAATTCAGTCCAGCATTCAAACAATAAATATTGTTGAAATATACTGAATGGTATTTGTAATTTGATAGGCGTTAATGACAGAATATGCTGATACTAGGCTACTTCAGTATACAGGGTATGGCACTGAATCATAACTCAAGTTAGAAATTATGACGGTCCGGACCTTGGCCTGAGGAAATTTCCTCTAACTGGACCTTACTAAACTCCAATTAAATACCTCTGGTCTGTACGAAAGTAGATTAGTATGTTTTTTTAGTAACTAAAGGCTGAAGTAACTGTCTTATTGAAGCTTGAATTCTTCTGTTGGTCCATGTTTATAGTCCATGTATATATAACAGAGAGTCTTACAGTGTCAGAAACCACATAATCAAGTCCATTAGAGATTACTAAACATTTCCACACAAAGCTAAAAAAACACAAGTATCTCAGCTGATGGATTATATTTTTCTGTAGGCGGGGATTTGAGTGTACATTGCATTAAAATTAATGCAATAAAGTTTCAAAAGAAAACTGTCTGAAAAAAATTGTCTGAAAAACTCCCGGAACTGATTCTGGACTTGTTTCGGGTAACTGTATATTCAAGTGTGTTGAATTGTGTCTCTGTAGAGAATGTGTTACCTTATTTAGCACATACATGTAATTTAACCCGGGACAGAATTTCTCATTTAGCCAGAAAACTTACGACCAGAGAAGAGGACCTACTAGTAGCAATGTCCCTCAGCCCTTTTCCTATTGGACAGTGCTCATGTTTGGCCTTAGTAAGGTATCTTGCTAACTGACAAATCCTGCTTTATGAAATAAAAAAGTACAACAGAAGCAAAACTCCCTGCAGTGTGTGTGTTTATGTGTGTGTGTGGTCTCAGGTGTCTTTGTGTTTGTGTCTGAGGTGGCGGGCTGCGGTCAGCAGCGTGTGGAGAAGGCTCTGAAGCAGTTTTCTCAGCTGGTGAACAATAAGACCTTTCTGCTGACATTCATCCGCACGCTGGAACTACAGCGGTCCTTCTCCATGCGCGACAGGGGCTACCTGGCTTCGCTCATTATGACCGCCCTGCAGGCCAGGCTGGAGTTCGCCACTGACCTGCTGAAACAGCTGCTTTCTGACCTCATACTGAAGAACATGGAGAGTAAGAACCACCCCAAACTACTTCTGCGCAGGTGAAGAACTCTCGCTTACATTACAAGCTTACATCTAATTTACTTCCTTTTCCACAAATGTAGCTGAGCAGCCAGGACGTGTTTGGTGTCTGAAAGTTGCTTCTTTAGTTTTAGCGCTGGAGCTACAAGCCTAATGTAGCTAACACATATTGGAAGTTATAGACCATCGATTAGCATAATACTAACTGGATGCCGCTTAGTACATTAGTACTTTATATTCAAATACACAGTACTTAATTAATCTGAATCAAGATTTCTGGTAAAAGAATTGAATAACTTTATACAAAGTCTGGAGCGTCCAGGAGTAATCTGAAGCTAAATTTTGTTCTTCAAACTGGCTTGCAAGATATACTTTTTCAAAATACAGTATTGCTGCTACTTTATATTGTATATATCCTTTTTTACTTATATTCTAAAGATATATGGTGTTCTTGAGTAGTGAAAGTTGTCCACAGGCCACTAGTACACTACTCAAATGACACCTGCTCTGAAGTGGTCCTGATGTTTTTACATAACAGTGTGTTATACAATGTCAAAAAACACATTGTTAAGTCTGCTAAATCTGTTAACTCTGCAGCACACTGCAATTAGAGAGCGTACAGAGAGTAGAGAGAGCGAGAGACACACAGAGACACAGAGAGAGAGTACTCTGGGAGATGGACATTTATAGGGCAGACAGTAGTGACTTTTAGATAGTGAGTGGGAGTGATGGAGAGAAAGACAGAGAGAGATCTGCAGCTCATAAAACATTAAGAACTTAACTTTTGTTCTCTCTTTCTCTCCATCTTTTTCCTTGAAGTTTGTTTTCAGAGTCTGAGTAAATACTGTTGAATCTTTTATAAAGACAATTTCTCCCTCTTTCTCTTTCTCCATTTATCCCCCTCTTTCCACCCGCAATCTGCTCTACTCCACTCTACCTCATGCGGTGTGTAGCTCTTCACAGAGTTCTTCACTGAAGCTCAAGCTAAAGTAGCTTTAATGCGGTTTGTCTGCTGAGAGTGTCCATCCTCAACCCTCAGGCCATACAGAGTAAATAGAACAGAAAACTTCAAGCAGTAGTTGGCAGCAAATCTAATTCACACAGTACCCCTTACCTTATGTGTAGGTGATCAGCCTGAGACATCTGAAGTTATTTCTTCTGTTTTACACTGGAATTGCAGGGCTAACACGCTAATAGAAAATACAGTATAAGCCACCAGTTATCATCAAACAAAAACATTGTGTCCAGATATAAAGTAAAAATGTGAACAGCCTTATAAATGTAAAGTAGCCGTTGTGAAAGCTGACATTTGTACTTTAGTCTATTTTAATAGAGAACTGTATGTCATGCATTAACACATCACCACACATAATGTATAGTAATATTTTGTGGATTGTGTTTTTTTTCCACATTTATGTCTTCATTTCATTTCGGATTATGATTTTCCTCTAATTCTAATACTGTATTTTCATTCTTCTGATTTTGATTTGGATTCTATGTTCTTGTGTTCTTAACCTGATTTTTATTCAGATTAAAAATTTTATTGTGAGTTTTATTCTAAAACAGAATTTTATTCACATATGGATTTTCATTTCGATTCTAATTTGGGTTATAATTTAATTCTGAGTTTGATTCAGACTTGGATTTTGATACAGACGTCAATTCAGATTCTTATTATTGACTTCAATCTGCGTTCTTTTCCTAATCCTCATTTAGATTTTTTTTATAGTGATTTGATCTGATTCTATATCTGATCCTAATTAGAATTTCGATTGTCATTATGCATTTGACTGATTTTTATCCGGACTTTTTGATTTGGAATTCTGATTTTTATTATCTGCCGATGTGTGTTTAGGACAGAGTCAGTTGCAGAAAAGATGCTGACTAATTGGTTTGCCTTCCTGCTTCACAAGTTTCTGAAGGTAAGTTGTTATTAAACATTAATCATAAAAAAAATATTTTATTATGTTCACTGTTGTGTTGTTTGTATAATATTAAACTAAAATATGATTTTTCAAGTGTGTGTGCATCAGTCTGTTTTTAACAAGAGTGTGTGCTTAGAGATTGTGTGTGAGTGATGTTGATCCAAAAACCCACTGAGCTCACAAATCAAAGCCACACACAAACACACACCCTGCTGTCACATGTTTTAATCAGTGGAGCCATGCATGTGTGAATGTGCTGGCTTGTCCTAATGCTTTATGTATACACAGAGGGAGAGAGCACATGGAATATCTGAGATTTTTTTTTTAATTGGAACTGTTAATAACAGAAAGTTAACATTCAATATCTTAGACATTTAAGTCTTAGACATCTGATCAAGTTGTTAAAAGTAATATGTTTTAATTTATTTACATGAGTGTAATTTACTAGTGTTTATAAATATAAATATATTTTAAATTTTAAAATCTTTTGGTGTGTGTTTGTTCTCAGGAGTGTGCTGGTGAACCTCTGTTCATGCTGTACTGTGCTATAAAGCAGCAAATGGAGAAAGGCCCTATTGATGCCATCACCGGAGAAGCACGTTATTCTCTCAGTGAGGATAAACTCATCCGTCAGCAGATAGAGTACAAAACACTGGTGAGAGTATGAACACTGGTGAGTGTGTGAATGAGTGTGTGGTGCTGGTACGAGTGGATCAGCAGGACTGCTGGAGTTTTTAAACACCTCAGTGTCACTGCTAGACTGAGAATAGTCCACCAACCATATTTTTACAGCCAACAGTGTCCGGTGGGCAGCATCCTTAGATCACTCATGAAGAACTAGAAGAAGACAAACCCAAACTGTGCAGCAACAGATGAGTTATCATATCTGATTTACATCTACAGGGTGGACCAGCAGGTAGGAGTGTCTAATACAGTGGACAGTGAGTGGACACAGCGTTCAAAAACTCCAACAGCACTGCTGTGTCTGAACCACACATACCAGCACAGCACGCAGTAACACACCACCACCACACCACAGTCACTACAGTGCTGAGAATGATCCACAACCCAAATATCTGGTCTGTGGTGATCCTGTGGGGGTCCTGATCACTGAAAAACATGATAAAAAGAGCTAACAAAATATTTGGAGAACAGGTGGACTGCAGTCTGTAATTGTAGAATTAATATTGTAGTTTTGTAGAAACAAGGTGGTGGTTTTAATGATCTTGCTGATTGGTGCATACACAGAAACACAAATATATATACACACAAACACATAAAAAAATTGGGTACAAGTAATGAACTGAGTGTAACATTTTTAAAGATTAATGAAAAAACAAATAGACAGATATACAATAAACACATAATAGATTTTATATATAAAACATTTTAGTTTTTTCTAAAATATTTTTTGCACACATAAGAAGAACCAATATGTTCGGCTTGGCGAATTAAATCCGGCTTGGCGAATTAAATCTGACCTTGAAGTCAGGAAGACAGTTCTCTTCAGCAACAACAGCATCAACGCTTAATACAAAACGAAAGCTAGCCTGTAATAAATAAATATTATGTAATACATTTTTACTGATCGCTGATATTATAATAATCATTACTGATCACTAATTTAACACATTTGTACTGATTACTGTTGTTAGAATTCACTGGAATACCAATACAGTCCTGCATAGACCCCTGCAGAGAAGTGTTAGTACTGCTGAAATAGCTAAAGTCCAATATATTCAGAGCTGCTTTTCTATGAATTGTGCTGTGTAATGTGAACATGCCTTTTTTATATTGAAGATTGTAAAATTAAAATAAAAGGATGGAGAAAAAGCAGAGTTTGTATGTTTGCTGGCTTGCCTGGAAATTAGTTAAATGACTACTTCTCTGTCCTGCTTCAGCTAATGCTGAACAGAGAAACTGCTATCTGTAATTTTTTGTCTTGAATGAGCCTATGTTGGCTAGTCTAGTTAAAAAGGTGGTGATGTAAGAAAACAAGATGTCAAAAACACTGCCCAAGTGCCATGAATGAATCTATCTCCCCCTGAAGGAGGGTCTCTGGTGTAATTAAATCTCTGTCATTCTGAATTTAATCTGTAACTATAAACCTGAATCCAAAACACTGGTAATTGTGCTGGTGAGAGTGTACACCTGAGGCTAAACTCAATCCTTCCATAACCGCACACACACACACACACACACACACACACACACACACACACACACACACACACACACAAACATCCTAATGTAAGTGTAATAACATCCCATAAAGCTACTTTAAAGTCCCTCTCTGCTGCTGATGGACCCTTATCAGGGTCTGTGTTGCGTATACACTCACACTGTGGACGTGTTGGGCATGGGGATTTAACAGATTTTCAGATAGCACCACCACTCTCCACCAAACTCATCCCTCAGATTAATATCTTAATTAGACTGTGTGATTGGATGACCCTGTGTCAGCACCAGCCCTTACTTGTTATTGAATGTATATTTATGTTAATGTATTGCATACATGCATTTTGTAAATGCATGCAGATTGTAAACAGTGTTGCTATGGATACAAAGCTATGCAAAAGGCCTGTATGGGCCTGACCATATGGTTTTAGCTAAATTCTGAATTATCCACTACTGCCATTGCAGTCTGTAGCAGATCTGTAAGTGAAAGTAGTTAATTGTGTTAGTGATCTGCTCGCTTGTGCCAAGAAGATTCTAATACAAAAATAATAAAACTGACAATGTCACAGCACTGACAGTGTTGCTGTCCAAAAGGAAAGTATTTCCAAAAATAGTAACTTTACAGAAGATGTAAAATATGTAAATTGATGTAAAAGATTTTATTCCAAGTGATGTTGGAGCATTTTCATTAGTCCATTCATCATACAACTTTTACAGGATATAAATGGCTGCCTTGTTCAAATGATGGACAGTGACGAAATACAGTAACACTGTTTAAGTAGTATTTTTTTTTAAAGAGTGAGGAAAATCCATTTCACTTCCCCATTGCTTGAATGATGGCTAAGTAGATGGCTGTCTCTCTCTCTCTCTCTCTCTCTCAGACTCTAAGCTGTGTGAACCCTGATAATGAGAACAGCGCTGAGATCTCAGTCAAAGTGTTGAACTGTGACACCATCACTCAGGTGAAGGAGAAGATTCTGGATGCCATGTATAAAAACATCTCCTACTCACAGAGACCACGGGCAGTGGATATGGACCTGGGTAAGTGACTAGCTTAACTAGCTTAAGCTTAGGCTTGTTAAGCCTTGTTAAGTCTCAGAATGTGAAAATATCAGGTAATTATACTCACTTTGTAGTTTCTAGCATACATGATTTTAATATTAGTACACTGATGTAGTGATATTATAGTAAAAATATAAACTGTTCCTTTAATAGTTAGTAATAGTATCTAGCTAGCTGAAATGACTTTGTGGAATGCTCAAAGTTTCAAAGAGGGCAAAGAGTGTATAGTATATTATATATGTCATATATACGGTCAATGACTGTGTGTGTATATGTGCAGTCATTGTCTGTTTTATCAGAGCAACTTGTTAATAATTAAATGTGTTATTATATATAACATTTTAAAATATGTACAATATGTGGGATTTGATATTATGTTTATAAATCTATTTTATTATATTATTATATTGTGTTTTATGCATAATTCAAATTATTGATTCATTTTAACATTGGTGTAACATACCCTCCCCACCATAACACCCCTGTGTTTGTGTGTGTGCAAAAGGTCAGACAGATGGATGGACAGATTGTACTGCGTGTGCATTAATTTGAACAAAGGCAGACCAAAGGCCATTAAGATTAGCAAACGAGGCTCTCATCATTGTCCACTGAATATGAAGTCATAATTAACATAATAAACATAATTAAACTCAGGAGTACTGAGGAGGGCAATCTTGAGTTTGGACTGGACTGGACTGGTCTTTCCTTTAATTTTCCTGAGAAAAAAACAACTGAATGCTCCAGTATATACAAACATAAATATGAACAGTCTATTGTGAATTGATATGTTAACATCTCAAGTACGTGGTTTATCTAATCAATGTTTCATTCAAATGAATCAGTTGAAGCAACTAACCTAATCCAAAACATGTGTTCTTTTAACGCACATATCCAGCCTTACTGACTGATCACTACTGTATTTATTATTATTTATATTTATTACTGGTAAAAGCTTGCATATGTATACACAAGTAAGTAAATAAATAGATAGACAGTCAGACAGACAGACAGACAGGCAGATAGTTGCCAGTTTCCTCAGCTCTTCCATCCTGCATGTCTAAAAGCTGATGGATTATTGATGGCGCTGATGGTGAACCTGTTTTAATTATTAAAAGTGTAAGTGGTGGTTACAGGTTGGAGATGAATTTTGTATGCACATGTGGTTTTTATTGTGAGTGTGGCATGTTATAACAGGGTCAGGCAGTGTTAAAATACTCGGTTCTGGTGGGTTCTCTGATGTCTTTGTCCCAAAATTGCTCGTCTGAGGACTTCAGTGTTGGTGTGTGTCCGGACTGCATGATACAGATACTAATAAATACTAATAAATACTGTGACTATTATCTAATTTACATATCAATGTGTATGAATTTTCACATTTTTATGTAATTTATAAAATGCTTTTAATTTAAAATATCCTTTGCTTTGTGCTAAAATGTCAAATGCTAAAACAGATATTTTAACCAGAATAACTGGCTCTGGTTTACATGGTCAGGATGCGAAAAGCAAGCTGTGGAACACTTTTGTAATACCATTTCATATTTCATTCTCCATTAGTTGTAGTTAAACTGTACTTTAGGGTTTTTTCCCTTAAAACCAACAATATGTTTACATTACCAAAAACTGTTGTTATGATTGAATTTGCAGTCCAAATGTACAGTTCAAAACTGTTCCACAACCTAAATGATTACCTATTAAAGTTAACTATTAAAATAGGAGCTGTTGTTTATTGTAAATTAAATAAAATGTAACATTTTGTAACTGATGTCATTTGTTAGTTTGCATCCCTAATCAGGAATTTTTATTCAGTCACTGATCGTGTATGTTCACATGTGTGTTGGTATTGCAGAATGGCGTCAGGGTCGTACGGCGCGTGTGGTTCTCCAAGACGAGGACATCACCACTAAGATTGAAAACGACTGGAAACGACTCAACACACTCCTGCACTATCAGGTTAGCTCTGTAAAGCGTTATTTATGCTAGTGTAATGCTAAAATTAAATCAGAAATACAATTTTGAAAATGAGTATTAAAATATGTTTTTCACATAATAAAGCATCTGTAAATAGGAGAAATCCTTTTGAATCAGTCCATGATGCTGATCAAAATTCCCAGTGTTCATTAGTGAATACAAAGATACGAAACTGACCCTATATCAGCACACCTCCTAGTGAAATGTAGTTAAAATGTAATGGCAAATTATTAGCACTGTGCAAACTACATTTTTAATCCGTTTTGGTGTCTTCCTCTGCAGGTTTCTGACCGCTGTGTGGTTGCTCTGGTGCCAAAGCAGACCTCCTCCTACAATATCCCGACATCAGCCAGTTTCCCTCGAAGCTTCAGCAGATATGGTCAGTCTCATTGCCCTGCTTTACTCCCTTTTACAGAACCCTGCATGAATGAAACTCTTATAATGATTAGATTTGATTATGGATCTTAAAAAGAGCAACATCAACAGTATTTTAGCTCCATCTGTGCTTCTTCAGAATTCTGGAATAATGTAATTGTGGATGAATAATTTTATTGAAATATAAATATATATATATATATATATATATATATATATATATATATATATATATATATATATATATATATATAAAGTTAGATCAGTTCTATCCATCTCTCATTCTCACTATTTGTCCCAACAGTGCACTGTAACTAATAGCTCCTCTGTTAGTTACCGGTAGATGTAGCCACTGATTAATAGGTTACCAGATAAAGCTATGGAAGCACTGACAGCTCAGAGTCGTCTCACTATAGTTTCTTACTAGTGTATATTGCTTTAATTTGCTAACATCACTATGAAACACCAGCCATGCTAGCTGAAGATTACTGTTCTGTGTTTCTTCAACAAGCCAACTGTCTACACTTCCTTCACCAAGCAGAATGTAATTTAATCTAATCTAATGCCTAGCTCATCTACTGATTTAATCCACAGAGGCTAAAACTAACTGTTTGGGCAAACTTTTGCACACGCACAGTTAAGTGTAATGCAGCAATGTTTGAAAGTATGAAATATCTCATTACACCGGTATGAAAGGAGATGCTAAGTTGATGGATGATTGTGAGTCAAAGAACAGCTTGACCAAATTTGCTAACATGGCTAACGATGAACTCAAGCTAATTCCGAAGTCACTGGCATTATATTAACTGATAGCTGAAGAACGAATCAACCAATTACAAAATAACCTTGCTGGATGATTGGGGTATGAGCTAACCAGTATGAAATGCAACATTAGCCATTTTGACAGAGCTGTTTCTGTAACCAGAACAAAAGAAAGTGTGGAATAACCTTGTTGGATGGTTGCAGAGTGAGTTCCGTCTGCCCTCCTGCAGTCATTGTGAAGAGGGTGAGAGGTCAACCTGTCTAATCTGTAGATGAAAGCGGGGGCTAATTAAGGAGCGAAATGCTGCATGTGTGCAGGCAGCGGATGTCCTGCTGTGTGTATCATTAGTCTCTCCGCTATCCTGGCACGCAGCCCAAGCAGGGTTATCCTCTTCTCAGCAGAGGCTGAGATGTGTAGAGCTTCCCTGTCCTCCTTATCAAATCAGCTTCAGTTAATGAAGTGAGACAATTTCCTGTTCCTTCCTGGCACATGACAGTCGTTCTCTAATCTGTATTCTCTTACAACCACGTCCATGATCATTATCTCCATTAACTTACCTGACTTCTTATTCTAGAGCTATGACGCTAATGTAGCTAACAAGTTATTCCTCACGCTTATAGCTGCATGTCTAAATCATTGCATGCCTGTCTCAAAGCGTGTGGAAATACTTGGTAATCTCTAAAAGACTTGCTGATGTGGTTTCTGACACAGTGTGATTCACTGTTAACTATAAACATTAGGTAAAACGCATGCCTTTTTTGTTTTTTTGCCTTCCTGAATTTTGCACTTAGAGAATAGACTAGGATAGAGAACAAAAAAAAGAAATTGTATGTATTGTATTAAAGCTCCATCCACTACCTTTGGGAAGAGTTCAAGAACTGATCATCCGACATCAATAACAATAAAACACTCAATCAAATCCTCACAGCGGTGATCCAACCTCAGCACCTGACCTCACTAATACTCAATCAAATTGTCACAGCAGTGGTCTAACATCAAAAAATTTAACTATTTTGGATTTGGTAAATATGGTATTTGGATTTGTGCCAAATTGTTCTTTAAAACACACTTACATGATGAACATTATCTCTCTTACAGACACCGTTCTTCGCTCGGCATCGGCCGGTAGCCCAGAGAGCATGCGCTCACGGGCCCCGATGATTACACCGGACCTGGAGAGTGGAGTGAAGGTTTGGCACCTGGTCAAAAACCATGAACATGGAGACCAGAAAGAGTCTGAACGGGGCAGCAAGATGGTGTCCGAAATCTATCTGACCCGACTGCTGGCCACCAAGGTGAAACCTGACACATACTTCTTAATTTATTTGATGAGATTAAAATCTTTATACCTAATAGACCATCAAATTAAATCATAGACCTGATTAATTGTTACTCATTAATTATGACTCATTGAAATGTATTCACTAATTATAGGGAAAAAAATTAAGAGGTTTATTGGACCGTGTGGTTTAATGTTGTAGAATAAATATTGAGGAATTGGTGACTAGTGAAAGTATTCAAACTTTCAAATGTTTGACAATTTGGAAAAACACAACTGAAAATTCATTAAATAATGTTCACATCTATCTGCCAACAGCATTCTGTTCTGTTCAAGGTAGTACTTTGTCTTTACTGGTGTAAATTACATTGTGTAGAATTTGGATGTGATTGGTGCACGTTTAAATAATCATAATGTACTACATGCAAATTGGCCATTAAGTACTATAAATAAACAGTATTGGGCTGAAAAACATTTAACTATAATTTAACAGCATTAAAATCACAGTAATGACTCATACTATAAATGTTGTATATTCTCAGTAATCCTGAAGAGCTAACGAGTACAGAAAGAGTAAATCTGTTATGCTGACTGTACTGAAGATGAGTCTTCTCTTTCAGGGCACGCTGCAGAAGTTTGTAGATGATCTGTTCGAGACCTTGTTTAGCACTGTCCACCGTGGCAGCGCCCTCCCATTGGCCATCAAATACATGTTTGATTTTCTGGATGAACAGGCAGATAAACATGGCATCCACGACCCCGATGTCCGGCACACGTGGAAGAGCAACTGGTGAGATAAACTGTGGTTTAGAATCTCTGTTTTCAGTAATGTAGGTCACGCTGTATTTTGGTAGTCTTGGTAGGCTGATCCACTACCAACTATCAAGTAAAATCCACTGAATTAATAACAGCATAGATTAAATTTGAACAGTTAGATTTAGTGATAATTTGTTACTTTTGGTTTAGATACAGTAGATAAATAAAGATAAAAAATAATAATTCTAAAGAAAACTGAAATGTTAGGTGTTCCCAAGATGATTAACAGACCCAGAATTTATAAAAAAATATTTAGAAAGCTGTAGAACATCAAAAATTAAGTTCTAAAAGTGTTATTTTCTAGGTTTAAATTGTTATAAAATAATATGATTTACACTAATGTACTTAATATCTAATGAAATTAAAACCTAAAGTTCTAATAAAATTGATATAATTAAAGTTAAATAAACTAAAATGAAATTCTGAAACAGTAAATATCCAGAATTAATTATAATGCAATATATATCTAATTTAACAAATAGCCATTAAATTCTAAAAAAAATCTATTATGAAGTTATGATAAAATGAATATACACAATAAAGTTCTAACCAAATTCATGTCATGAAAGTTAAACAATCAAAAATGAAGTTCTAATACAGTGAATATCCAGAGAGATGTTATAAAGGATTTATATCTAACGACGTAAATTTATGTCTAATGACGTAAATTCTAATAAAAGTATTATACAGAATGATGTTCTAAATAAAATGAATATCCAGAATACCATTTATTTCTACATATTGAAATACTGAATAAAAAAGATTTTATGTCATTTTGTTTGTACTTGTTTGTATTTGATGACAACAAATATGAAACAAGTTGTTTGTTGTTAATTGTTCAGTATTAATAATTGCTGCTGTTTTTCTGCAGTCTTCCTCTGCGCTTCTGGGTGAATGTGATCAAAAACCCGCAGTTTGTGTTCGACATCCATAAGAGCAGCATAACGGACGCGTGTCTGTCTGTGGTGGCTCAGACCTTTATGGACTCCTGCTCGACGTCAGAGCATCGCCTGGGCAAAGACTCGCCCTCCAACAAACTGCTCTATGCTAAAGACATCCCTCACTACAAGAGCTGGGTGGAGCGGTGCGTCTGTGTGTGTGTTTGTGTCTAAACTGTTTTTAAAATGATATACCTTATTTATCATCAACATATCTAACACACAACAGTTTTACACTCCATAGCCCTGTGCTGAGAGTCTTCATACCCCTCTAGGGGCATGGCATTAGGCCTGGTGACCTTAAACTCAAGTGTGGCTGTATCCGCTCTACTGGTCAGCACCTTTCTAGGGAGATTGAACAGTCCATGTTAGCAATAAGTGCAGTGTAAAGTGCTGAATTCACTCAGTAGTTGTACCATCAGAGAACTTTTAGACATGTAGGGTATTGTTCCAAGTATAAATTAAACTTTATTTATTAAGGCTTACCATGTTTGCAGGCTGTGGAACAGAGTGGCCAAGTGACGTGCAGGTGTATTTTTTTTCTCTTGCATCAGGTACTATGCCGATATCAGCCGCCTGCCGGCCATCAGTGATCAGGACATGAACGCGTATCTGGCAGAGCAGGCGCGTCTCCATTCACATGAATTCAGCATGCTGAGTGCCCTGCATGAAATCTACGCCTACGTCAACAAATACAGCCAGGAGGTGGGCAAAAACAATATTAAAATAGTTGCACAGCCTCATATTTGTATACATCTTTTATTTTTTTATATAAATGCATAAATGTATTTTACAGTGGTTGCACATTTATAGCACGTATTACATGTACGCAGTAACTGCCAAAAGAAAGAAAGTGAAAGAAAAGCAATTGTGGTAATGTGACCTGTTTTCTTTGTGTGAAAAGAATATTCGCAGATTAATGTCATACACTGTTTTTTATTCAGTTTACATTAACTTAGAATTGAAATTATTGCATACTGTAAAGACACCATTCTGGAGATTTTCTTGTTACACATATAAATGAATGTATGTGTATGGTTGAAGTACATTTTGTGCTATACACAATCTAAAAACATTATACATTAAATCCATATATTACCAATAAAATAACAACACGAAAACTTAAAATGATATGAATTAAAACAACAATAATATAATACATACATGTATTTTTTTGTTGTCCTCTGCTGCCCCCTGCTGGCTGTCCACAGATAATAGAGGCTCTGGAGCAGGACGAGCTGGCTCAGAAACAGAGGCTTGCATACAAGCTGCAACAACTCATTACTGCCATGGCAACTGAAAGCTGATCTGAGATCAGCCCTCTATGGAAGGATGGATGCAGGTCATCTACTGAAAGGACGAGATAAAAACCCGACCTGGTATCAGTTTATAGAGACAGAAACACCCCATTCTCAACAGAGAAAGTGGCCCATTTTCAGACTTTATTGTTCACTCAGATACACAGTGCCATCTACAGCATGCTTTGAGAGGTGCAGAACATGTCCCAGCTGCATTGTTAAATCAAGTTTGTGAGCAAATCAGATCAAGACATCAAATTGTAACTACTGAATTATATAAGACTACCTGTTGCACCGGTAAGGCTTGCAAAGGTTTCTGGTTTGCAGTATGCATGGATGGAAAGATGCCCCAGTTAAATATTTTGTATTTGTTGGTGTATTTTGTTAAACTCATTACGTGATTCAAGGCACGTCGTGGATGTTGGAGAGCTGAATAATAATTGTGGCTGTTGTCTGTGTTCACCATATTGCATCTACCCTGAGTGCCACAAGCCAGCCATTTACTGACCATTCTGCTGTACAACCAGTAAATAAGCTCTTTATATTGACCATGGTTTTAAATAGTGCTGAAACATTACAAAAAACACAGGTTTGTATGTAAGTATGCATTTGTTGTGTTTACAGAAAAAAACATCATGTCAAAGATTTTTTTAGAGGTATTTTATTAGACTTATTACAGATTCTCCAACAAACTACACAAATATGCTGTCATGCAGATGAGTGTGCAGTTCCACCAGAGGTCGCTGTTTACACAGTTATTATGATTATACTTGAAAAAAAAGACTGTCAACAAAACTTGTTCTTGTGTTGCTGTTACCAATGAGCTTCCACCCTTTATTTTTTCATTTTTATATGTGCGTAATCAGTGTTCTAGATCAACAAAGCATGCCAGAAACACATTTCTAATGTCTCTTCCAAATATTTAGCTCCTGCAACTCCTCAGAATGAGGATTAACATTTGCAGTCTTGCAATGAAACAGACACAAGTAGCTTTATCTTCCTGAAATTAAAAAGCAAATACAGTGAAAAAAAAGTCAGTGCGATGACAGTAAATATTGTCATATGAAGTCATAAAACGCAACCATATAAGCAGTTTTTTTACAGCTAAATATAAGTGTGTATGTAAATTGTAAATAGTACATTCCTATTTTCCAATGATTCACTTTGTACTGTTGTAATATATTAATAAATTCAACCAGTCAAAAATGTCAAAATCTAAGTCCTGATGCTGCATTTGTTGTTAACCATATCATTCCTTTTTATGTCATTAATAACAACATGCTGTTTTCCTCTCCCTCCCCTTGTCTGAAACATCAATAGTATCAAATGATGTGAGTATTATGTGAGATTCTTACCATATAAGCAGATTTTTTGGATACCTTGTTTTTCCAGTTTCTTCACAGATGTGCAGAAACATAAAAAAACTGATAATCATGATACTCATAAACATGAACCCAGCTTCAGAGGAAGACTTGAGCACTGACTGATCCTGATGTAACACTGCTGAATGCTGCTGTCAAGTGTGTCAACAAGTTGGTTGACCCCCCTCCTGCAGATTTGTGGAGTAACCTAAAGCCAAAACAACTGGAGTAGACAGCTACTTACAGATCTGGAGTGGAACCTCTCCATCTGCCCAGCATTGGAATTTTCCATTATACCTTTAATGGTGGTTTGGTGCGGAGGCATAATGCATGCCCACCCTATTGGCCACCCAAGCTATGGAAAGCGAGATGGTCAGCCCTCATCAAGAAGGCATCAGGGTGGCATCTGTTATGAGATCCTGCTGATGCTGCATTTAGTAATAATTAGAAACTCTTAGAAAATGTTTAGTGTAATGTTCAGTGAGCCTAATGATAATTATGTCCCCTGTTTCTGCACACAGTCAAATTACAACACACTCATATGATGACAGGCCACACCACAGGCCTCAAATGCAAAAGCATTTGTTCACAGAAGTAGCCACCGGAAGGTCCTTTAGAAAACCCAAAATGTTTCTCCTACAACTGAGCAGGTTCATTCCTGCCGTTCTTGTAGCTGTTAAAACAAATGGCTTGGCAGACAGGGTCTATATTTACACACAGATGCAAGAGGTGATGGTGTGAGTGCCAAATTTTATAGTCCAAGCTAGCTGAGATATGTGTCCATATAACTCCTTTGGCATTCAGTTAAAACCCTCACTCCCACCACAGTCAGATTCCGTTTCAACGGAAACAGTGCACTCAGCTGTCACAGTAACTAAGCCTCTGTTTCAATGAGGCGATTACAATGACATTCTGTGCTGTTATCAATGCGTGCAGTTCATTGTTTCACATTCAGTTCACCTCCTTATTGAACTGTCAAATACACTCATTAGAAACAAGCCTAATTGTGTTGTTTATTATTGAGTAATTAGGCTGTTGGGCTTGTCTTACTCCTTATGTTTGGGCTCTCTTGCCATAGTAACAATTTTTGTTATTTTACATACAATGGTATCTCATACCTAAGCATTTAAATACTATCAATATGTAGATTTCTGTGAACAAGAAGCAATTGTAATGATAAATAATATACTATATTTATCAATTCATTGTTTTTTGCTGCCTTGTGATTTAAGCTCCACTTTTAAAATATGATGAACTCTAATTATTCATTTCTTTCAAACTGTGAGAATATGTTTTACAGCTCTACTGTTTAATGCTCAGGACTCCTACAGCTTCTTAGTATCCTAAAGTAACGTATAGGTATTATTTTTGCTATCAGATTTGCATATGAATATTGTATTGTATGTTCCCCATACTTCCCCATACCCCAATATTAGTAGTGTCAGAAAGCACAGTATGTTATATTCTAAGGGATGAAGAAAAGAGGCACAGAAATGTGAAAAGGAATTCGTGTTTTGTTCTCCTAACAGCAGCAACATATAAGGTAAGATAAAGTGACAATAATGAACTACTGAATGTTAAGGACTAATAGGCCCTGCTACATCGCTTCTTCGCAATATGTTAGAGAAAAAGACATGAAAGACAGAAATACAGAGGATGGGTAGGGACGCCTTTATTAAAGCATGTTTTAATTCAACAGTATCTTATTTTCATTATCATCAAAAATGTATAGTAATAGGGCAAATGAATAAACTACTTACAACATTTCCTTGAGCTGCACTTGAAAGCCTGTGGGGTGGGAAAGAATAAAGAACACAGAGAGTAAAAATTCAGTTTGTCAGTACGGTATGGCACTTTAAGGAAATGATTGCCTACCCTGCTGAAGAAATGGAAATCAGCTGGTTGATATTTTTAATAACATACTCAAATAAAACATTTAAATTCAAAGTATACACATAAAATTCTAAATATTAACCAGCTAGGCTTAGGGACCTTCAATGGGGGCTGCTGTGAACATTCACAAAAATCTCTGTGGTAGAGACCATCCAGCTGTAAATTAAACATCTGTCACATGTCAGGAGACAACCTTTTTGGACTTGGAGCAAATATGGCTCCTTTGATTTGGTTTATTAATAAAAACGCTTGACTTGCAAGAGCATTGCAACAGTATACCAGTGGCATCTGAAGGCTCCCCCATGGTTAATCCATGCTGCGGCTCCAGGGAGTCATATGAGTCGAGTCTCATTAGAAGCTATTTGAAGTTCGGTTTTATTTGAAACCATAACTGGAGACAAACTTGGCCCTCTGTGCTTCCTTCGAAATTTCAAGTGCATGAGTTTGTCCTGCATACTGAAACAAAGACCATGCTGTGCTGCTTCACGCGGCCTGAGGTACAGCAACCAAGCATTGTGAGGCTAAAATTAGCTTTTACACCAGTGGAAAGGTTCAAGGCTAAGCATGTACCCATAATACAAACACAGTTTTTTACTTAAGGAAGAAGAATCCGTACTCAGATCAGGCCCCTTCCGTTTATATAATGACATTCATTGATGTGTGAAAGACAAAAGAGAGCACTGCTGACCTGAGAAGTGTGAGGTCCTGGTTTATAATGTTACATTTTTGCTGGAAAATGTCACAGATCAAAATTCCACTCAGTCCCAGCACATAAAAACTGAAAATGGCTTTGACTGTCACAGAGGTTATTAATAAAAATGCTTTGGCTTGCAACTGGCTTGCAACTGAACACCAGCGGCATCTGACAGCTCCTCCATTGCCAAGTTAGGCACTGTAAACATGCAAGAGAGATTAGTCTAGGCCTGACCCATAAACAGGTGGAAAATTTAATTAGATTTATAACAAGCCAAAGGTTTTGGATGCTTGCTGCTGAGCGTAAATGATTTATATTAAAATGCCACAATTAATTATTGAATGCTGTCATTAAAGTCATAATTTAGTGAACGTTTCCACAGTGTCTAGCACTCCAAAGGCATCTGGGCCAAGGCATGTGTGGTGTCTCTAGTTTTGTATTACGAGCTTATGTATATAACAAGCAAGGTGAATCAATGATCAACTACTTGCCACAAACTATGTTTTTATGTGTAAAGAACAAAAACAGTAAAGAACGGAAGGTTTATCTGATGCATCCATAGATATACTGGAAAGGTCAAGAGCCAAGCTCTGAGTGATGAGGAGGAGATGGAGCAGATCAAGAGGAAAGCCAGAGCATGTCCATGAAGAGCAAACAAAAAGCCAAGAACAACATAAAGTAGGATCTGAATGTGATGGATATTTAGCTGAGCCATGCAAACCATCAAGCAGCTAATGCCAAACGACAGCTAAGACGCACCTCTGATATTTGCGTTCAATTTATAAACTTCCTAGCTTAAGACATTTGGTAATTCATTTAGTAATTATTGTTGAAAATGAAGGCATATAACAAAGAGGCTGATGAAGCTCTCTTCATTAGTCATTTTAATTTTCAATTGCTTTTTGGGCTGCTGAATCATCCATATTTTGCTCTGAACAAGCAATTTGCCATTTTACTTCGATCGTTATGCATTGCAGTTGTATGAATACTGCCAAAAAATTTTATCTTGTCAAGTAAATACAATTTTGTTAATATATCTAATAGTTCTTATTTTGAGGTTTAAAAAAGCCTGAAATTAGCAAAATTCTGGTTGTAGTGAGAACCTCACCTGGTTAAGTCACTTAAAATATGCAAAGTGTCTAGAAAGAAGTTTTAATGAGCTATACATATAGGTCCTCCATAGAGGTAAACAGAGTGAGGCAGATAAGAGGACTCACACTGTATTTCAATCCAGCTGCTACACCTGAACCAAAATGTGGTATAATAATTATACATGACATTGTGCTGAATAGTATCTGCTTGCAAAGCTGTGACGTATTGACCTTCACATCTGGGTCCCAGCCTCTACTGCACTGGCTGTGGCACTTGTTGTTTAAACAGATCTGAATCTGGGACTAAGGCTAAGGCTAGCTAGCTAACTAACTAGAGTCCTAGCTAACATTAGAGTCCATTTGCAATACACTTTTTGAATAAGTGTCATTCATTCATTTGAGAATTGTAACTGAACTAATTAACCGCAGCCATTTCTTCTTCTCTTTGTAATAACAAGGAAAGCGCTAGAATGACAACTGAGTAGTTTTTGGACTCAGTCAACATTGAACATAGGAGTGCATCATGCTGAAAAGACGAGAGCCTCAGCTGGAGCAGTAGAGGTCTGATGTCTAAATAAACATGGAAGTGACTGAAAAAGGTTTACAGGTTCTTCGATTTGTCATTTGATTTGCAGGAACATTTGAACCTGAATGGCTTTTTAGGCCACACTTAACAGTTTGCTCAGAGTTGTTGTTGTTAAACAGCAAATATTGTTATTTATTTTGCAACATTATCGGATAGAAAGTACTTTAATGTGTTAGTGTTTTTATGTGTTTACTTAGCCAGTACAAAGCGAACTTTGGGTTGTTAAAAAAAACGGTTATAAAAAAAAGAAAATTTGAGTTTCTTTAAAAGTAGATGCAATGTGTAAGGTATTTGCAGATATAATTTCTGGTTAAGCCAACAATTACCTAACCAGGTTAGGAAGGTGCAGCATGAGGTGGAGGAAGTTCAGTCCCAGATGGCAAGCTGAGTGCTGAGAGCCGAGATGCTGGAAAAAAAATGCAATGTATTTTACTTCCAAAACAATAAGAACTGCTGACAAATTACAGATTTACCAATATTAGACATGCTTTCTGATGGTCTTCTATACCAATAAAGATTAGAGAAGAATGAAGAGGAGACTCAACAAGTCAAACTTACAGTTCCTCAAAACCTGTTATGTTCATTTTCATTTTGTTTACTGAATCCCAGCATCCAGTAGATAAATATAATCTTCATACATGATAAGTTGATGATATATTGCTACAACATTTAAAAAACAGTTATATGCTGCATGTTTTGACATTTTTCAATGATGTTTAAACCATAATCCTCAATTTGCAGACCAACCCAGCAGGTAGCAATAATGTACCATAACTGCTTAATCTATGCTTTACATGTCTTAGTTTTTACATGTATTCAAAGAAAATTACAAAAAAGCACTTTTACTACAATCATCACACATACATATCACTGCTGTAGGAAAAAAAAAACATTTTGTTGAATTATTGTTTAATGATGTAGTGTTTAATGATTTTTAATGTTCATGACAAATAGTAGTAGCAGTAGGAATGGTCAGAACAAACAAAAACTTTTAGGTGTTATAACAAAGCAGCTTTACAGAAAATCCATATTTAAATCCCAGTGAGCATCACCAAGTGCGACAGCGGCAAGAAAAAACTCTTTGAGGGGAATCAAGACTCAAAAGGTGAACCCATCCTCTTCTGGTTGAAACTGGCTAGCAAAGTAAAACACAAGAGCAATATAAACAGAGGATAAGAGTTTATAATTAACATACAATCCTGAATATAGAAAAAAGGAAAAAAAGAAAGCTGACTGTGACTGGACAAAATAACTACCGCTAGAGCTTATATTATGGATTAACTTCTATTGATTGTTAGAGACATTTTGCCTTCTCCTGTATAGTTGCTACTGCAACATAATTCATAAACCTGAAATGTACTGAGAACTTACTTCCAAAAATGACTCCGGCTAGGAAACTCTTAACAATGTGTGCACACTCTTACACTGCAATTAGAAACATGATAGGAAGCCCACTGCAGACCACTACAAACACAACACTATTTGCAATATGGAGTTTCATGATCATAAATCTTTCTATATGTTTCTATATGTTTTGTCATTTTAATAATGTCATTTCCATGTGAAGGGACAGAAAAAGTACTATGAGAAATGTTTACGCCCATAAACATGTCATATGTTTCGAATAGTTTTTATGTGTGAGAGTAACTAGACTGTACATGGGATGCAAATAGACCCTGCATTTACATTTTACTCACTAATGGTTAGAAAGTGATGGCATATATTTTAAATACAAACTTACACTACATCAATGTCACTTTTTTTACTAAAGACAGGTGTACATGTTTGTCATTATTAGTGTCATCTGTATATATATATATATATATATATATATATATATATATATATATATATATATATATATATATATATATATATATATATATACACACAGTTTTAAGGAAAGTTTGAATGAGGATTTTAAAATGTAAACGTGACCCTACTGAGGAATCTCCAGAATCTATGAAAACAATACGACATGAAAGCATGACCTTCATATTGGTGCTTAGAGTAGAAATACACTCCCTCAAGAAATACTCCATGACCATATGTAGCTAGAGATTTCTGCTGAGTGAACACTAACAGTGCTATATAAGAGGCTCCTCCAAGCACTGTGGCTACACCAAGCAGCCCGCAAAGGTGAGCGAGTTAGGGTGTCGAGTTGCTTAGCTTTTATTAGTCTTGCTTCATTATATTCTCTTTTTATGTTACATGTTGCATTACAGCTCTACATCTATAGAAATCTATATTTTTCTGTTCTCAGTGTCCATGATCAGCCAGCTAATCTTCTATTCTCTTCTTTTGGCAACTAAAAAGGTATAGTGCAACATAAAGTTTATCCTTATCCTAAACTTACTATTAGGTATATTCTTACTCAAAAAAGTTGAAAAATAAGTTAGAAGAGGTACACTGACAGCAAAAACAGGTTGTTTGGATGTATATGTATTTAAAACTAATTTAGAACTAATATAAGGATATCTTAAAAGTCACAGCTGAGCAATTGTAACACAGTAAAAGGTCAAAGAGATAGAAAATTATTATTTTTATATCAGTACCAAGTTCAAAATATGTAAAAATGTATGTAATGAAAAATGTATGTGATTTGACTCTGCAGTAACGTGCCATCATGGGGGATGGAGAAATGGAATGTTTTGGTCCGGCAGCTGTCTATCTCCGGAAACCAGAAAAGGAGAGGATTGAGGCCCAGAACAAACCTTTTGATGCTAAAACAGCAGTGTTTGTGGCTGAGCCCACTGAGATGTATCTCAAGGGTACATTAAAGAGTAGAGAGGGTGGCAAAGCTACTGTCGAAACTCTGTGTGGAAAAGTAAGTGGAAAAAAAACATTGAAGAGGTTAAAATTACCAGTGTTGGATGTGAATACAGGAAATATTATATGTGAGAAAATATATTTAACTTTGTAAGATGTGTAGGATTAGTAATATTCAACTGTTTGTTAAATGCTCCAAGGAGTCTGGCTTTACTTTCTAATTACATTAATACTGGTCTTGTGTGTACACAACATACATGTACAAACAAGTTGAATTCCAATGTTCACACGTTGCAGACATTTACCTACTTTAAGTGTTAACTGGGCAGTCCTGCTCTTGAGTAATCTTGTATAACTGTGTATTTCCATTTGACCTGTCTAAGCCTGTGCAACCTGGGGAACTTACTTAACATAGCAAATCCTATATACTTCCCACAGAAGCATAAATGAGTATGTGTCTTATAGGGTCTTTACTGGCTTATTTGAATACCTACCATTCATTCACCACCCACTAGTGGTGAAACTAATTTCTTCAAATCATCATCATTAATATTTATATTTTTGTTTTATACAGCAATTCTTATTATTTTACAGACCCTCACAGTAAAGGAGGATGATGTCCATCCCATGAATCCTCCCAAGTTTGACAAAATTGAGGACATGGCCATGATGACCCACCTCAATGAGCCCTGTGTGCTGTATAACCTCAAAGAACGTTACGCAGCATGGATGATCTACGTAAGCTTAATCAAGCATAACAGATTAAGACCATTTTTAAATGGGAAGTTATGCCATGATGACCTTCTGGAAAATGTTTCTATTTACAGACCTACTCAGGGTTGTTCTGCGTCACTGTGAACCCCTACAAGTGGCTTCCAGTATACGATGCAATTGTTGTTGCTGGATACAGAGGCAAAAAGAGAATTGAAGCCCCGCCCCACATCTTCTCCATCTCTGACAACGCCTATCAGTTCATGCTGACAGGTATGATACTGTTTCACCACCTTATTAGAAGAGAAATATATTTCACACTACAGTGGCCTCTTATCCTTTCTCATATCAAATAATTCTAAGGTGTTGCAATATAACTTATATATGTGCACACTCTTGCTCAGAAACTACAACAAGTTTCTTCAGTAATGGTATAGAAAACATGGTTGCATAGAGTAAGCTCCAATTCCACATTCTCATCTATTTTGCAAACCATTTTATGGATATGCACAATTTGCAACTACTCAGAGGAAAGAGCAGACACACAAAAATGGTTTTTAAGGTTAATTATTTGTGTAAAACTGTTGTCAGTCTAAGTTTCACAGAAAGTGCAAAAAATAACTTAAATAATGTGCCTCTTTCTTTCTCTTTAGATCGTGAAAACCAGTCTGTCCTGATTACGTAAGTATAAATTCATAACACAGTAAATATTTCTTTATTGTTAGTATGTGATGGTTGGATTGGATATATGTAGTGTTGAACAAAGTCAAGAAGCAGTCAAAACCTTAATGATAATCTTTAACACTGTCTTCGCACTTTCTCCGTAGTGGAGAATCTGGTGCAGGAAAGACTGTGAACACCAAACGTGTCATCCAGTACTTTGCTACAGTTGGTATGACAACTGGACAGAAGAAGGAGTCTGCTCCTAGCAAAATGCAGGTAAATTAATCACTATATCAGGTTTCAGAGAGCATTTGTGAGTGAACTCCACACTACAACAACTGTTATTGTCTCTAGGGGTCACTGGAGGACCAAATCATTGCAGCCAACCCCCTGCTGGAAGCCTATGGTAATGCTAAGACTATCAGAAATGACAACTCCTCTCGTTTTGTAAGTACACACAGTTTTGATACTCCTCACAAATATATATATATATATATATATATATATATATATATATATATATATATATATATATATATATATATATATACAGGTAAAGTAAATTAAGTAAAACACCTGTTAAATTCTTTAGGGTAAATTTATCAGGATTCATTTTGGGCAAACTGGCAAGTTGGCCTCAGCTGACATTGAAACCTGTAAGTTCCACTATGGATGCGTTCTATACTGCATGTAAAGCATGGTTTCATCACTCAATTGACTTATATACATATGACCTATATGATGTATTGCCATATTTCAGATGGAATTAGTGTCAATAATAAGTATTTCCCTCAATACTAAGAATTTGAATCTGTAATATAACTGGCTAACTTGCTACATGTGTTCTTGTCTTTTAATAACACATTAAAATAAACACAGTGAATATACAGTACTTTTAAATAAATATGAGAATCAAAACCAGTAATATAAAGGTACCAACAGATCTACTGGAAAAGTCAAGAGTCACTTTCCAGCTATCTGCTGAGAGGAGCTACCACATTTTCTACCAGCTCATGACTGGACACAAGCCGGAGCTGCTTGGTATGACATCTAAAAAAAATTGTTAATATTTATTATTAGAAAACATATAATAACTTCACTGATAAAAATATGTACATTTCTTTTCACACAGAGGCACTGCTCATCACTACCAACCCCTATGACTACCCTATGATCAGTCAGGGTGAAATCACAGTTAAGAGCATCAACGATGTGGAGGAATTCATTGCCACAGATGTACGTACAGCTTCACTAAACAGTTACAGACATTGTGAAAAATGAATATGTGAATACATATGAATATGTCTCACTCTCAATGGTCTGTCCACTTTGTTTCACCAAACACAGACTGCTATAGACATCCTGGGCTTCACCGGTGATGAAAAAATAAACATCTACAAACTGACTGGTGCTGTGATGCATCACGGCAACATGAAGTTCAAGCAGAAGCAGAGAGAGGAGCAGGCTGAGCCTGATGGCACTGAGGGTAAATAACCAAAATATGCATTTGACTTCATTATAGGCACAAAATTGCAGTTTTTTAATGAACAACATTATCACTTTTTCATTTAGTGGCTGATAAAATCGCCTACCTATTTGGCCTGAACTCTGCTGACATGCTGAAAGCTTTGTGCTACCCCAGAGTAAAGGTCGGAAATGAGTTTGTGACCAAAGGCCAGACTGTACCTCAGGTAATGTAAAATTATTTAACTGACAGATAAGGGGACAGTTTAACATTAACAATCAACAGAGGACCAAAGCAGACTTTTGCCATCTACAGGTGAACAATGCTGTCATGGCTCTGTGCAAGTCTGTCTATGAGAAAATGTTCTTGTGGATGGTCATACGTATCAATGAGATGCTGGACACAAAACAGCAGAGGCAGTTCTTCATTGGTGTGCTGGACATCGCTGGATTTGAGATCTTTGATGTAAATAATTTCTAAATTTCCTGTTCAAAATTTATTCAGTTTATTAAGTTTTTGCAAGTGTCTGAAAAGCAATATAACATACTAGTTCAACAGCTTGGAGCAACTCTGCATTAACTTCACAAATGAGAAACTGCAACAGTTCTTCAACCACCACATGTTTGTGCTGGAACAAGAGGAGTACAAGAAAGAAGGAATTGACTGGGAGTTCATTGACTTTGGTATGGACCTGGCTGCCTGCATTGAGCTTATTGAGAAGGTAAGTTGTGTAGAATAGAAAACAACCTTCAAAGAAACATTAATACTGTAAAGAAACAGTTGTAAAATAGCTTGTCTTCAACAGCCAATGGGCATCTTCTCCATTCTTGAAGAGGAGTGCATGTTTCCCAAGGCAACAGACACGTCCTTCAAGAACAAGCTGCATGACCAGCATCTTGGCAAAACAAATGCCTTCCAGAAGCCAAAGCCTGCCAAGGGCAAAGCAGAAGCCCACTTCTCCCTGGTGCACTATGCTGGCACTGTGGACTACAACATTGCTGGCTGGCTGGACAAAAACAAGGACCCCTTGAATGAATCTGTTGTGCAGCTGTACCAGAAATCAGGAAACAAACTTCTTGCCTTCCTGTATGCAAGTCATGCATCTGCTGATGGTAGGGTGGCAACTTATTTTGTACCTAGAAATAAATTACATATTTGAGAACTTACATTTTACAACAATAAACTGCTGTATGATTTTTGGTTATTAATAGATGCTGCTGGTGGTGGTAAAAAGGGTGGTAAGAAGAAGGGTGGTTCCTTTCAGACAGTGTCTGCTTTGTTCAGGGTAAGAAATAAAACATGAAACACATGCAATAACGTTTGTTTATGCCAACAAAACAAATGTCTTAATATTGGCATCAATGTAAACCACACAGGAGAACTTGGGCAAGTTGATGACAAACTTGAGGAGCACTCACCCACACTTTGTGCGCTGCCTGATTCCGAATGAGTCCAAGACTCCAGGTATGTAAACTGAAAAATATTCTAGTTCTAATCTACACATAAAAAAACAGATTTTGTAACAAATCTGTTATTCCTGTAGGTCTAATGGAGAACTTCTTGGTCATCCACCAGCTGAGGTGTAATGGTGTGCTGGAGGGTATCAGAATCTGCAGAAAGGGATTCCCCAGCAGAATTCTCTATGGTGACTTCAAGCAAAGGTTATTAACTTACTCATAATGTTTCATTCAATGTAAACTCAGCAACTGAATGCAGAATTGGCGCTTTTACTTACTCATTTTAATGCAGGTACAAAGTCCTGAATGCCAGTGTCATCCCAGAAGGACAGTTCATTGACAATAAAAAAGCCTCAGAGAAACTCTTGGGCTCCATTGATGTGGACCACACTCAGTACAAGTTTGGGCATACCAAGGTTAGTGCTACTTTCTAGATAACACCATTTTTGAGTTACTCTCTTGTTCCGGTCGTCCCACTGATTACACACTGTTTTGGTTATCATACCTTTTCTTGAAACACTAAGCTATTACTCACAATGGAAACCAAAATATGCATTTCCATTAAATTAGACATCTATGCCAAGTATTTTTCATAGTTCATCCGCACATCCATGAGTGCTCATTGTTAATACAGCTAAAAAAAAGCTTAGTTATTATAATCCTCTGTTGGTAGGTATTCTTCAAAGCTGGTCTGCTGGGTACCCTTGAGGAGATGCGAGATGAGAAATTGGCTTCTCTGGTGACCATGACTCAAGCCCTCTGCCGAGGTTACCTTATGCGGAGGGAGTTCATCAAAATGATGGAGAGAAGGTATATTTGTTCTTAGCTCATGGAGCTGGAAATATTTTAATACAACAATTGATTCTGAATTTGTACATATTGAATTCCAGAGAGTCCATCTATTCCATTCAATACAACATCCGTTCATTCATGAATGTGAAACACTGGCCATGGATGAAGCTGTACTTTAAGATCAAGCCTCTACTGAAAAGTGCAGAGACTGAGAAAGAAATGGCTGCTATGAAAGAGAACTTTGAGAAAATGAAGGAGGATCTGGCAAAGGCACTGGCCAAAAAGAAAGAGCTTGAAGAGAAGATGGTATCTCTTCTTCAGGAGAAAAATGACCTCCAATTACAAGTAGCAGCTGTAAGTATTTAAAACCAAGCTGTCAAATTTCACTGAAAAGCTGAAAACATTAAATATTAAAAATATTACTATATTTAACAGGAAACAGAAAACCTCTCTGATGCTGAGGAAAGGTGTGAGGGGCTCATCAAGAGCAAGATCCAGCTTGAGGCCAAACTCAAAGAGACAACCGAAAGACTGGAGGATGAGGAAGAAATTAATGCTGAGCTGACCTCTAAAAAGAGGAAGCTGGAGGATGAGTGCTCGGAGCTGAAGAAGGACATTGATGATTTGGAGCTCACATTAGCGAAAGTGGAGAAGGAGAAACATGCCACTGAAAATAAGGTAAACATTTGCCATGCAACACTGTAGGGAACCTCATATTCAGAATAGATGTATAATATATTCTGTGCCAGATAATATAATATAATATTATAAATGTGCCAGATTTTTATAAGGTGAAAAATCCCTCTTGCAATAATCAGCAATAATCTAGTGTTTCAAAACCTATTCACACAGGTGAAGAACTTGACTGAGGAGATGGCCTCTCAGGATGAGAGCATTGCCAAGCTCACCAAGGAGAAGAAAGCCCTCCAAGAGGCACACCAGCAAACTCTTGATGATCTCCAGGCAGAGGAAGACAAAGTCAACACTCTGACCAAATCTAAGACAAAGCTTGAACAACAAGTGGATGATGTAAGATTTTATAAAATGGTGTTTTTTATCAGCATTATTCAACATTCATGCCTCTCTCAGTCTTTCTAAAAACACTGATTACCATTAACTACAGCTTGAAGGTTCACTGGAGCAAGAGAAGAAGCTTCGTATGGACCTTGAGAGAGCCAAAAGGAAGCTTGAGGGTGACTTGAAACTGGCACAGGAGTCCATAATGGACCTGGAGAATGACAAGCAGCAGTCTGAGGAGAAGATTAAGAAGTATATACCACAACACACCACACAGAACATATGAATTATGTGATAACATTAGGATCCAAGTAAAAAATGAAACAGTGAAATGTTTGCATTATTTTCATAACAGGAAGGACTTTGAAATCAGTCAACTTCTGAGCAAGATTGAAGATGAACAGTCCATGGGTGCTCAGCTTCAAAAGAAGATCAAGGAGCTCCAGGCAATAAATTTAAGCAAACAACTTAACAATTCATCACAATATACTAAACAAATATGTCTAATAAATGAAAATGTTACTGTTAGGCTCGCATTGAGGAGCTGGAGGAAGAAATTGAAGCTGAGCGTGCAGCTCGTGCTAAAGTCGAAAAGCAGAGAGCTGATCTCTCCAGGGAACTTGAAGAGATCAGTGAGAGGCTTGAGGAGGCTGGTGGTGCCACTGCTGCTCAGATTGAAATGAACAAGAAGCGTGAGGCTGAGTTCCAGAAACTGCGACGTGATCTGGAAGAGTCCACTCTGCAGCATGAAGCCACAGCTGCTGCCCTCCGCAAGAAACAAGCTGACAGTGTTGCTGAGCTTGGAGAGCAGATTGATAACCTCCAGAGGGTCAAACAGAAGCTGGAGAAGGAGAAGAGTGAATACAAGATGGAGATAGATGACCTGTCCAGTAACATGGAGGCAGTGGCCAAAGCAAAGGTGTGTTCCTTTGATAATGTCACCCAAATGTTACATTTTGCTTATCGTATTACACATTAATATACAGCAGAGTTTTAGGTCCTGTTTTTGTTTTAGATGTAATAATTATGTACACATTTCCAGGCAAATCTAGAGAAGATGTGTCGTACTCTTGAGGACCAGCTGAGTGAACTCAAAGCAAAAAATGATGAACATGTCCGTCAACTGAATGACATGAGTGCACAAAGAGCACGACTTCAGACTGAGAATGGTAAAAGACAAAGCAACTAGAAAATAATAATAAAAAAAACATTTTCTTCACTTTTGTAAACTAACTGCTCAACACTTATCCAAGGTGAATTTGGCCGTCAACTGGAGGAGAAGGAATCACTTGTTTCTCAGCTGACCAGAGGAAAACAAGCTTACACACAACAGATAGAGGAGCTTAAGAGACAAATTGAGGAGGAGGTCAAGGTACTACTGAAAGAGCAGTATTTGAAATGATAGCTTGATTTAATACATAATTTTATACTCAAGTGTCTATTCATCAACATATCAATCTTGCTTATATGTGTACTTGCTTCTAGGCAAAGAACGCTCTGGCTCATGCAGTCCAATCAGCTCGTCATGACTGTGACTTGCTCAGAGAGCAGTTTGAGGAAGAGCAGGAGGCCAAGGCTGAACTGCAGCGAGGAATGTCCAAGGCCAACAGTGAGGTGGCCCAATGGAGAACCAAATATGAGACAGATGCTATTCAGCGTACTGAGGAACTGGAGGAGTCCAAGTAAGTAAATCGTAAATAGTAAAAAAGTAAAAACTTACTAAACACATTTTCTACATTAAGATGCAATATTATACACTTTTACCATCTCAGGAAAAAGCTTGCCCAGCGTTTACAAGATGCTGAAGAATCTATTGAAGCTGTGAACTCCAAGTGTGCCTCTCTGGAGAAGACCAAGCAGAGACTGCAGGGTGAGGTGGAAGATCTCATGATTGATGTGGAGAGAGCCAATGCACTCGCCGCTAATCTTGACAAGAAGCAGAGGAACTTTGACAAGGTAAAGGATTTGTAGTCAGACACACAGCCATGCAACCAACACTGATTTAATGTGTTAGAAGATTTAATTTACTCTCCATTTTCAGGTGTTGGCTGAATGGAAGCAAAAGTATGAAGAAGGTCAGGCTGAGCTGGAGGGAGCTCAGAAAGAGGCTCGCTCTCTCAGCACTGAACTCTTTAAGATGAAAAACTCATATGAGGAGGCTCTTGACCAGCTGGAGACCCTGAAGAGAGAAAACAAGAATCTGCAGCGTATGTGCCTTATTATCATAAGCGCATTCACAGATTAGTAAAATATAAAAAAATAAAGTAAACCAAAAAATGATCTCTCATTTCTACAGAGGAGATCTCTGACTTGACTGAACAAATTGGTGAGACTGGTAAGACCATCCATGAGCTAGAAAAGGCAAAGAAATCAGTGGAGACTGAGAAATCAGAAATCCAGACTGCTCTTGAAGAAGCTGAGGTAACACTATACATATCACGCTACGTTTATCTGTAGAACATAGTTTGCACAAAATAGAAATCTCATAAAATGTATTATGATTCTTCAGGGAACACTTGAACATGAAGAGTCCAAGATTCTTCGTGTCCAGCTTGAGCTCAACCAGGTTAAGAGTGAGATTGACAGGAAGCTAGCTGAGAAGGATGAAGAGATCGAACAGATCAAGAGGAACAGTCAGAGAGTGATCGAGTCCATGCAGAGTACTCTGGATTCTGAGGTCAGGAGCAGGAATGATGCCCTAAGAATCAAAAAGAAAATGGAGGGAGATCTCAATGAGATGGAGATTCAGCTGAGCCATGCAAACCGTCAGGCTGCCGAGGCCCAGAAACAGCTCAGGAATGTTCAAGGACAGCTCAAGGTAAACCTCTGATAGTTCCTTGTTTTACTGTAGAAAATTCCTATCTTAAGACATTTAATGACATTCTTTACACCTCAGGATGCTCAATTGCACCTTGATGAGGCTGTCAGAGGACAGGAAGACATGAAGGAGCAGGTTGCCATGGTGGAGCGCAGGAATAACCTGATGCTGGCAGAGATTGAGGAGCTGAGAGCTGCACTGGAGCAGACAGAGAGAGGCCGCAAAGTGGCTGAACAAGAGCTGGTGGACGCCAGTGAGCGTGTGGCACTGCTGCACTCTCAGGTAAATTAAACTAACATGGGTGTGCCAGAGAGTTTGAAATTCATTGGCAGATCATTTTGATTACCTTTTGGTTTACCATTTCAACAGAATACCAGTCTAATCAACACTAAGAAGAAGCTTGAGGCTGATCTGGTGCAGATTCAAGGCGAGGTAGATGATACAGTGCAGGAGGCCAGAAATGCTGAGGAGAAGGCCAAGAAGGCTATTACTGATGTGAGTGCTGAACATCATAGATTTTGCATCCATGTGTTTTCTCACTAAAATACTAAAACAAGAATATTGCACATCATCTAGGCTGCCATGATGGCAGAGGAATTGAAGAAAGAACAGGATACCAGCGCTCACCTGGAGAGGATGAAGAAAAACCTGGAGGTTACAGTCAAAGATTTGCAACATCGTCTGGATGAGGCTGAGAGTCTTGCCATGAAGGGTGGAAAGAAGCAGCTGCAGAAACTAGAGTCAAGGGTATGTTCTACTCTTTAACAAATGGAAACATAGAGCCAATGGTTTTGTTAAAAGGCATTTTAGTGAGTAGTTCAAATGTAACATATCAAAAATGCTAGGTGCGCGAGCTGGAGTCTGAGGTTGAAGCTGAGCAGAGACGCAGTGCTGAGGCTGTTAAGGGAGTCCGCAAATACGAGAGAAGAGTGAAAGAACTCACCTATCAGGTACAACACTAGCTACATCGGATAATGACTGTAAGAGAAGTAATTATTAGATTGAGCAAACCCTAAATCAAGGCAACCTTTACAGACTGAGGAGGACAAGAAGAATGTTACAAGACTGCAGGATCTTGTGGACAAGCTGCAGCTGAAAGTGAAGGCCTACAAGAGACAGGCTGAGGAAGCTGTAAGTGTGCCATTATATTTCCTGCCCTGTATATTCATACGTCATTACAATAAATTACATGACTAATTATGTTGTACTCATATGACCAACTCTAAACTGACTGTCACTTTCACAGGAGGAGCAGGCCAACACTCACCTGTCCAGGTTCAGGAAGGTGCAGCATGAGCTGGAAGAAGCCCAGGAGCGTGCTGACATCGCTGAGTCCCAGGTCAACAAGCTGAGAGCCAAGAGCCGCGATGCTGGAAAGGTAAATTCAAGTAATTGAAATACAGTCCAGCTGTAAAACCTTAACCTTAACCCCTTATTTTAAAGACTATGTTCAGAGTATGTGTACATTTTAAAATGTGACTGGCATTTTGTGCATTTATTAATATATATTTTTAATTCTTTTAGGGTAAGGACACAGCCGAATAAAGAATGAAGACCAAGTGGGACACCAACAAGCAATCTTCTAGTGTGAATTTCTTGTTATGGGTTCTTGTACAAAGTAATCTAATAAAATCCAGTTGTATTACTCTCAAATTTGTTCATGTGCTATTTATTAAATTAGCTCAGTTGTAAAATTGCCTAAATAATTAAAAACATACATAATGTCTTCTAGGATCACAAACATTCATATAAAGTGTAATGTTGATGTCACACTGAGAAACGAGTAATGCTGAGTAATGCTAAAGAAACGCCAAGAAAGCTATTATCAATCAGTGCATAGATTTATTATATGAAAACAAAAGATTAAAATCCCATTACATGGCTTACTTACAAGCATTTGCAATGATTAAAGGTAAGCTAATGTTTTGGACATGGGACAATATGGTAATAAATGTGTGTTTAAAGATAAAACTTGGTGATAAAACCACCATTATCATCTTAATTCCTTGGTGATTATGCACAAATAAATGTTTCACCAATAACACAGCCTTATAGTACATGATCTGTGTTTATTTGCTTTAATTCATGTGCCTTCAAGAGATTATTGGGGCAAAATGTTGGTACATAATCTCAAATGTGAATACTGTCGCTGTCTGAACAAAACGTAATTTTAATTTTTTAACTGGATGGACCAACAAAAAGGGTTAAACGTCATTGTTTTTACTTATATTTACACATTTAGAAGGCTTTGTTTCTGAAAGCAATAATGTACAAGTGTTCACTCTATCAATTACAGCAGCAACATGTACTTTGATTTATCAAACTCTGAACACATTACATGACTGCATTGCCTATGAATAATATACTATGTTTAACAAACTTAATAGACTGTATAGACTACAAATGTACTGTGAATCCATTATCACATTAGGTATTGATTAATATATACCAAGGTAAAACATGAAAATTCTAAATAAATATAAACAAATATAGACATTAATTTTTAGATTTTACTGAAATGATAAGACACTTACTTCGGAGAATGTCTGGACCTAGGAAACTCTTAAGTAGTTTGACTAAGCTCTTTTATACCGCAAAGAGGAGCACATTAAAACCAAAGCAGCCCACTAAGTATAAGACTGGCTGCTATATTTGTGCTTCTTCCTAATTGGAACAGTCTACTTGTAATATATATGTGAATCCTGTGAATCATATGCAACAGCTTCTTAATTTTCACTGACTTGTAATAATCAGTCATCAGCCAGGGCATATTATCTTTCATTTTGAAGGGAACAGAGTAGTGTTCCAACAGAAACTAGACTTAAGCTCTAATTTCATTTTGATGCTTGGTGGAGCCAGAAAGATGCACTATGAGCAGTGATGCTGAAACAGAACACCAGTGGTATTAAGGTGCTTCTCCACATCTGATCTTGGTGCTTCTAAAGTGCCAAAACAAGAAAACATTATAATAAGCAAATAAAAAAAAAACAAATAAAACTTATTAAAACTAAACTTAAAAATTAAACAAACAATTTATTAGAAGTTTAAAAGATGGCTTTACAGTCAACTAAATAAACAGGCATATAATATAATATCTGCATATCTCAATATCTGCATTTTCAACACATTTGGAAACTGATCAATTTGATTCCCTAACCATAATCTGCAACATTAAATGACTTGCAAAACTGAAAGAATATTATGAGAGTATATGATTAAAATCACAAAACACCATACACCTAGAAAATGATATACCTTTTTAAATGTTTAAGTGACCCTGCTGTGGAACATTTCAGCAAAAGTATAACATTAAGGAATGTCTTTACTTGAAGTAGAAAAACACTACATTAAATACTACTACTTTTAGCTACTGTTTTGAGTGACCATATCTAGCTAGGCAGTTCTGCTGAGTGAACATTAACAGTGCTATATAAGAGGCTCCTCCAAGCAGCCAGAAAAGGTGAGCTAGTTACTGTATCTAGTTCGAAATTTGATAAATTTTATTTCTCTTTCATAATGTGCATAATGCTCAAAGTTTATTTTACTATTTTCCAGTGTCCACGATTTATCAACTGATCTGTAATTCTCTCTGACAGACATCAAAAAGGTATTTGAGTTACATAAATTATATCTTATAGTCTGTATGTGAATGTATATTATTGTAGTTTTACATGTATTTTTTCTATCCATGTAAGAGAAGGTACATTCAATTATGAAAAAAGTAGGACTTTTCATTTAAAAGGATGAAACAGTGTGTCAGCCAAGTAGTTGCACCTCAGGATGCAGAGGAACACATAAGAGTGTATCCTTGTCAAACAGGTCTTTACACTCAATTATCCCAGTTTATGCCGAAACAAAAGCTACATATGTATGGTGCATATATAAAAGGTATGATGCAGGGGTCAGAGATAATGTATGATTTCAAGCCATTTCAAGCCATCATGGGGGATGGAGAAATGGAATGTTTTGGGCCGGCGGCCATCTACCTCCGCAAGTCAGAAAAGGAGAGGTTTGAAGCACAGAACAAACCCTTTGATGCTAAAACAGCAGTGTTTGTGTGTGAGCCCGCTGAGATGTACCTCAAGGGTACACTAAAGAGTAAAGAGCGTGGCAAAGCTACTGTCGAAACTCTGTGTGGAAAAGTAAGTGAAAAATGAAGAACAAAAAGATATTTGATGTGTAATACTTAAAATGTTGTCATCTTAAAGACCCTCACAGTAAAGGACAATGAAATCTTTCCCATGAATCCTCCCAAATTTGACAAAATTGAGGACATGGCTATGATGACCCACCTCAACGAGCCCTGTGTGTTGTTTAACCTCAAAGAGCGTTATGCAGCATGGATGATCTACGTAAGTTTAACAAAGAATGACAGATTAAGACCATTTATAAATGAGAAGTTATCCATAATGACCTGCAGGAAACACTTCTATTCACTTCAGACCTACTCAGGGTTGTTCTGCGTCACTGTGAACCCCTACAAGTGGCTTCCAGTATACGATGCAGTTGTTGTTGCTGGATACAGAGGCAAAAAGAGAATTGAAGCCCCGCCCCACATCTTCTCCATCTCTGACAACGCTGTCAGCAGTTCATGCTGACAGGTATGATATTGTTTCACCACCTTATTGGAAAACAGGTCTAAATTCATTACAATTAGTTAGTAAGTACAATACTGCAGTTTCAAACTGGGACCCTGAGTAATATTCCTCATGTTTTCTTTTAGATCGTGAAAACCAGTCTGTCCTGATTACGTAAGTGCACGTACATCACATAAAGTGTGCATTTTCTTTACTAGTAAACTGCCACCAGTGCCAAGATTTGTTGCTATAAATTTGAGGGGACATTAGCATTGTTTGAAAAAAAAAAAGAAATCTGAAAAGTGCGCCTTTCTCTGACAGAGTACTAGTTCCCTCCAGAGTAAACACATTTCCATGCACATCTTCGGCAAATAACAAAAAAAAAACTAGCATTATGAGCAACTTGCTGAACGTATGATGTTTTACACACTGACTACTGAAAATATTAGAAACAATGTAACATAAATAACAGATGGAGACAAAACAAAATAAGTCAACACCTTCCAACAAAAAGTATATTTTGCTATACACTCGATATTTTTAACTTCTATTCTCAGTGGAGAATCTGGTGCAGGAAAGACTGTGAACACCAAACGTGTCATCCAGTATTTTGCCATGGTTGGTATGACTTCACAGAAGAAAGCAGAGCCTGTTGCTGGCAAAATGCAGGTAACTAAATCACGAGTTCAAGAATCTGTAACTATTTGTATGTGAGGATATAGCTGGAGGATGTACTCACTACAATATCTGTTATCATCTTTAGGGGTCACTGGAGGACCAAATTGTTGCAGCCAACCCCCTGCTGGAAGCTTATGGCAATGCCAAGACTATCAGGAATGACAACTCCTCTCGTTTTGTAAGTACACACAAACAGTATTTGCTCTCTTTATGAAATATTGTGAAATACACACAGAAGCAGACTGAATGCATTTAAACATATATTACATTTCCAGGGTAAATTCATCAGAATTCATTTTGGACAAACTGGCAAGCTGGCCTCAGCTGATATTGAAACCTGTAAGTTCCACTATGGGTGTGTTCTGTTATACCATTATGTAGGCATGGTTTCATCTTTCAGTTGTTTCATGTGAATATGTTGATAAAAGCATCTCTGAATGGGAATTTTTAGTGGAAATGTAAACTACATCAGTCACAGTAACAGTGACAAGTTGACAAATTTAACTTAACATTCTAATCATCCAAAACATATTGAGAACAAGCACGCTTTGTGAACTGGCTGTAAATATTCTCTTCTTAAAAAGCAAAGTGAATATACAGAGAGCATTAGTAAGACTGAATACTCATACTCCAATGTATCAACAGATCTACTGGAAAAGTCAAGAGTCACTTTCCAGCTGTCCGCCGAGAGGAGCTACCATATTTTCTACTAGCTCATGACTGGACACAAGCCAGAGCTGATTGGTATGATATCTTCAAGTCCAAACCTTTCTTATTTGATTACATATAACACTTCATAGATCAAGATATTTAAATTTCCTTTCACACAGAGGCACTGCTCATCACCACCAACCCCTATGACTACCCTATGATCAGTCAGGTTGAAATCACAGTTAAAAGCATCAACGATGTGGAGGAATTCATTGCCACAGATGTACGTACAGCTTCACTAAACAGTTACAGACATTGTGAAAAATGAATATGTGAATATATATGAATATGTCTCACTCTCAATGGTCTGTCCACTTTGTTTCACCAAACACAGACTGCTATAGACATCCTGGGCTTCAACGCTGAAGAGAAAATAAACATCTACAAACTGACTGGTGCTGTGATGCATCACGGCAACATGAAGTTCAAGCAGAAGCAGAGAGAGGAGCAGGCTGAGCCTGATGGCACTGAGGGTAAATAACCAAAAAATGCATTTGACTTCATTATAAGCACAAAATTGCAGTTTTTAATGAACAACATTAACACTTCTTCATTCAGTGGCTGATAAAATCGCCTACCTATTTGGCCTGAACTCTGCTGACATGCTGAAAGCTTTGTGCTACCCCAGAGTGAAGGTCGGAAACGAGTTTGTGACCAAAGGCCAGACTGTACCTCAGGTATTGTACTGTGACCTAAAGAAAGAATTAAACTGAGATTTTAAAAATTTACAGAAGACCAACTCATATTTTGCACTCTACAGGTGAACAATTCTGTCATGGCTCTGTGCAAGTCTGTCTATGAAAAAATGTTCTTGTGGATGGTCATACGTAGCAATGAGATGCTGGACACAAAACAGCCAAGGCAGTTCTTCATTGGTGTGCTGGACATCGCTGGATTTGAGATCTTTGATGTAAATATATTTAATTCTTCAAAGAAATTTCTATTAATAGATTTCATATATTATTTGTAAATAATTAATGCACTAATACTTTTTAACAGTTTAACAGCTTGGAGCAACTCTGCATCAACTTCACAAATGAGAAACTGCAACAGTTCTTCAACCACCACATGTTTGTGCTGGAACAAGAGGAGTACAAGAAAGAAGGAATTGACAGGGAGTTCATTGACTTTGGTATGGACCTGGCTGCCTGCATTGAGCTTATTGAGAAGGTAAGTTAGGCGTAATAAATGATGACATCACAAAAATGTTGCACATCATTGTCACTCATCATAAACTATCGCCAACAGCCAATGGGCATCTTCTCCATTCTTGAAGAGGAGTGCATGTTCCCCAAGGCAACAGACACATCCTTCAAGAACAAGCTGCATGACCAGCATCTTGGGAAATGTAATGCCTTCCAGAAGCCAAAGCCTGCCAAGGGCAAAGCAGAAGCCCACTTCTCCCTGGTGCACCATGCTGGCACAGTGGACTACAACATCTCTGGTTGGCTGGACAAGAACAAGGACCCCCTGAACGACTCTGCTGTGCAGCTGTACCAGAAATCAGGAAACAAACTTCTGTCCTTATTGTATGCAAGTCATGCAGCTGCAGATGGTACGGTGATCAAATATGTATTCGCTCCTAAATACAGAAGTGCATATTATATTGAAATATGTATACTAATTACTAAAACTACAATAATAACAGCAACATATTAAAAGTGAAGCATATTGAATGTCCATAGATGCTGGTGGTAAAGGTGGTAAGAAGGCTGGTAAGAAGAAGGGTGGTTCTTTCCAGACCGTGTCTGCGCTTTTCAGGGTAAGAAAAACAGAGTAGGAAGGATTTACAAGCATGAACAGAAAAAAAAATTATCTGATGTCTAATAATAACAACAACTCAACATTTCACAGAAGAACTTGGGCAAGCTGATGACAAACTTGCGGAGCACTCACCCTCACTTTGTGCGCTGCTTGATTCCCAATGAGTCCAAGACTCCAGGTAGGTGCTTTACATTAGTTTTTAATTACCTGTGGCTGACGCTTAAATTTTAAAGTATAAATTAAAAAAACTTACACTAAATCAATACATGGGGGAGGGGCGGGCCAGAGGGGGTAACACTGGAGGCTTGGGACTGGGCTAGGGCATAGGTTGGATGAGGGGTATGAGGGACGTTAGAGGGTGATTACTGAAGCCTACTCCAGAGCTCACTAAGCAGAAGGCATGTAACACTCTGTGCAGGTAATTAAATTATACATGGTACCTGACTTTTAATTTCTAGGTCTGATGGAGAACTTCTTGGTCATCCACCAGCTGAGGTGTAATGGTGTGCTGGAAGGTATCAGAATCTGCAGAAAGGGATTCCCCAGCAGAATTCTCTATGGTGACTTCAAGCAAAGGTCAAAGTCTTCACATTTAAAAAATAGCAAACAAAAGTGGAATAAAAACAGTGCTTAATTGCCACATTTACTGAATCACCATTTTAAAAACAGATACAAAGTCTTGAATACCAGTGTCATCCCAGAGGGCCAGTTCATTGACAATAAAAAGGCCTCAGAGAAACTCTTGGGCTCTATTGATGTGGACCATACCCAGGTAAGCAACATTGCTATTGCTCACTATTAGTCAATGTAGCTGTTTTTGGTAGGGTCAGGGGTGGGATGTTAGAACTGGTTGTTACTTTTGTAGTGTTTGAGTTCCCAAAACTGATTTGAACTCCACTTTCCATAAATAGATTGTTATAGACCATGAACAGAGATGGTGACATTTCTGTAGCCAGCCAAACAACTTGAATTGTTCCTTGTTAGTCCGGAAGGCTTCATAACATAAAATGTGAGCTAAATCATATCAAAAGATCAGCATAAAAAGAACTGGAAAACACAGAGTAAATTAAAAAAAACTCAACACCATCTTTTCATAGGTATTTTTCAAAGCTGGTCTGCTGGGTACCCTTGAGGAGATGCGAGATGAGAAACTGGTTTCTCTGGTGACCATGACTCTGTGCTTTGTGCCGTGGCTACCTCATGAGAAGGGAGTTTGTCAAGATGATGGAGAGGAGGTACATTTGTGTTCGGCTTAACAAACTGGGGATACATTACAATTGCTTATACACTAAAACAATTAACATAAAACTTGAGATTCATAAAGTCATCTTCAATTCTAGGGAATCCATCTATTCCATTCAATACAACATCCGTTCATTCATGAATGTGAAACACTGGCCATGGATGAAGCTGTACTTCAAGATCAAGCCTCTACTGAAGAGTGCAAAGACTGAAAAGGAAATGGCTGCCATGAAAGAGAACTATGAGAAAATGAAAGAAGATCTGGCAAAGGCATTGGGCAAAAAGAAAGAGCTTGAAGAGAAGATGGTATCACTTCTTCAAGAGAAAAATGACCTGCAACTGGCAGTAACATCTGTAAGGACAATAAATAAAGCAAATGTTAAGTGACTTACAAATGTTAAGTGAAAAACATAAAAAATGACAAAAAAAATGATTAACATTAACAGGAATCTGAGAGCCTTGCTGATGCTGAGGAAAGGTGTGAGGGGCTCATCAAGAGCAAGATCCAGCTTGAGGCCAAACTCAAAGAGACAAATGAGAGACTGGAGGATGAGGAAGAAATTAATGCTGAGCTGACTGCTAAGAAGAGGAAGCTGGAGGACGAGTGCTCTGAGCTGAAGAAGAATATTGATGATCTGGAGCTCACCTTGGCTAAAGTGGAGAAGGAGAAACATGCCACTGAGAATAAGGTGAACATCTGTTACACAAGTGTGGCACTATTTCAATTTATACTTCCAGAACTGGTTTTTATACATATTCCAGGCTCTATAGGAAGTGACTGAGCTTTGAATATCTACGAGAAATCTTGCAATCTTGAAGGAGAGATGATCTAATGTTTTAAAATGTTTACACACAGGTGAAGAACTTGACTGAGGAGATGGCCTCTCAGGATGAGAGCATTGCCAAGCTCACCAAGGAGAAGAAAGCCCTCCAAGAGGCACACCAGCAAACTCTTGATGATCTCCAGGCAGAGGAAGACAAAGTCAACACTCTGACCAAATCTAAGACAAAGCTTGAGCAACAAGTGGATGATGTAAGATTTTACAAAATAATATCAACGACACATATTTTGAACAGCAGGAACCCTGTATTTTAAATGCCCTTCCTTTAATAAATTGTAGCTTGAAGGTTCATTGGAGCAAGAGAAGAAATTGCGTATGGACCTTGAGAGAGCCAAGAGGAAGCTAGAGGGTGACTTAAAACTGGCACAGGAGTCCATAATGGACCTGGAGAATGACAAGCAGCAGTCTGACGAGAAGATTAAGAAGTATATTACCTCATAACAAAGATTACAGTAAAAACTAAAATGTTACAGCAACTAATTAAAAAAACTACTTGCTTAACTCTTACACTGTATGTATTTTCATAACAGGAAGGACTTTGAAATTAGCCAACTTCTGAGCAAGATTGAAGATGAACAGTCATTGGGTGCTCAGCTTCAGAAGAAGATCAAGGAGCTCCAGGCAATTTTTCTCTGCAGTAAAATATTACATTTAATGAAACAACATTTTATGACATTGCTCTGTCTAATGAATATGTTCCTGTCAGGCTCGCATTGAGGAGCTGGAGGAGGAAATTGAAGCTGAGCGTGCAGCTCGTGCTAAAGTCGAGAAGCAGAGAGCTGATCTCTCCAGGGAACTCGAAAAGATCAGTGAGAGGCTTGAGGAGGCTGGTGGTGCCACTGCTGCTCAGATTGAGATGAACAAAAAGCGTGAGGCTGAGTTCCAGAAACTGCGACGTGATCTGGAAGAGTCCACTCTGCAGCATGAAGCCACAGCTGCTGCCCTCCGCAAGAAACAAGCTGACAGTGTTGCTGAGCTTGGAGAGCAGATTGATAACCTTCAGAGAGTCAAACAGAAGCTGGAGAAGGAAAAGAGTGAATATAAGATGGAGATAGATGACCTGTCCAGTAACATGGAGGCAGTGGCCAAAGCAAAGGTGTGTATATTTGACATAAAAAATAGAAATAATATATTCTTAGAAAATAATTTTGGTGCTTAGTTACACAATATGATGTTGCTTGAAATATGTTTCAACTGCATTTCATACAAGACCCAGGATATACTTTAACTATTTAAAATGGTCTACATATTTACCAGCTCATGGTACAACTGCCCTTTATTTCAAAACATTTAATTATCATTTTCATAGGGAAATCTAGAGAAGATGTGTCGTACTCTTGAGGACCAACTAAGTGAACTCAAAGCAAAAAATTATGAACATGTCCGCCAACTGAATGACCTGAGTGCACAAAGAGCACGACTTCAGACTGAAAATGGTAAGTAGATTAAAAACAACTAAACAGATGAGGAAGTTTTCTTCATATTTGTTAATTAATGTAATCTTTTTCAAGGTGAATTTGGCCGCCAGCTGGAGGAGAAGGAGGCACTTGTCTCTCAGCTGACCAGAGGAAAACAAGCTTACACACAACAGATAGAGGAGCTCAAGAGACAAATTGAGGAGGAGGTCAAGGTACTTCTGAAAGAGCAGTATTTGAAATGATTGCTTCATTTAATACATTGTTTTATGGTCAAGCATGTACCCGTCAACAAGTGAATTTGCACAAAATGTGTGTCAAATTTTAGGCAAAGAATGCTCTGGCTCATGCAGTCCAATCAGCTCGTCATGACTGTGACTTGCTCAGAGAGCAGTTTGAGGAAGAGCAGGAGGCCAAGGCTGAACTGCAGCGAGGAATGTCCAAGGCCAATAGTGAGGTGGCCCAATGGAGAACCAAATATGAGACAGATGCCATCCAGCGTACTGAGGAACTGGAGGAGTCCAAGTAAGTAAATGCTAAACAGAAAGAAAAAAATAAACAAAAGTGAGAAATATGTTAAACAAAGAAGTAAAATTGCATAACATGGCTCCTCAGGAAAAAGCCCAGCGTTTACAAGATGCTGAAGAATCTATTGAAGCTGTGAACTCTAAGTGTGCCTCTCTGGAGAAGACCAAGCAGAGACTGCAGGGTGAGGTGGAGGATCTCATGATTGATGTTGAGAGAGCTAATGCACTTGGTGCTAATTTTGACAAGGAACTTTGACAAGGTAAAGGATTTGATGACTGAAAGTGAACTATAGTGAAATTATCCTCAAGTGATGAAGATCAACAGACATATTAATTACTCTCCATTTTCAGGTGTTGGCCGAATGGAAGCAGAAGTATGAGGAAGGTCAGGCTGAACTGGAGGGAGCTCAGAAGGAGGCTCGCTCTCTCTCCACCGAGCAGTTTAAGATGAAGAACTCATACGAAGAAGCTCTTGACCAGCTGGAGACACTGAAGAGAGAAAACAAGAATCTACAGCGTACGTGAAGTAGAACTTAATTCAAGCACTTACATTTGTTCATGGAATATATTTTAAAAACAAAAAGAAAAAAAGATGAACAAAAAATATTTCTCTCATTACCACAGAGGAGATCTCTGACCTGACTGAACAAATTGGTGAGACTGGAAAGACCATCCATGAGCTGGAGAAGTCAAAGAAAACAGTGGAGACTGAGAAATCAGAAATCCAGACTGCTCTTGAAGAAGCTGAGGTAAGTTTATATGTAACATGCATAAGATCAAACCTACAACTGCATTCACACTAAATATATAAATTAATGTTTATTATGATTTTTCAGGGCACACTCGAACATGAGGAGTCCAAGATTCTTCGTGTCCAGCTTGAGCTCAACCAAGTAAAGGGTGAGATTGACAGGAAGCTAGCTGAGAAGGACGAGGAGATGGAGCAGATCAAGAGGAACAGTCAGAGAGTGATCGAGTCCATGCAGAGTACTCTGGATTCTGAGGTCAGGAGCAGGAATTATGCTCTCAGAGTCAAAAAGAAAATGGAGGAAGATCTCAATGAAATGGAGATTCAGCTGAGCCATGCAAACCGTCAGGCTGGCGAGGCCCAGAAACAGCTCAGGAATGTTCAAGGACAGCTCAGGGTAAACCTCAGATAGTTCCTTGTTTTACTGCATAAACTTCATATCTTAAGATATTTAATGACATTCTTTACACCTCAGGATGCTCAACTGCACCTTGATGAGGCTGTCAGAGGACAGGAAGACATGAAGGAGCAGGTTGCCATGGTGGAGCGCAGGAATAACCTGATGCTGGCAGAGATTGAGGAGCTGAGAGCTGCACTGGAGCAGACAGAGAGAGGCCGCAAAGTGGCTGAACAAGAGCTGGTGGCACTGCTGCAACTTGAGTCTAGGGTACGCTACATTCTTTACAGGAATATGTAGTACTAGTGATACTGTGATTTCGTTAGAAGGCTTTATTCATCAGTATCATTTCACATGTAACATATCACATGTTGTATTTTAGGTACGTGAGTTAGAAACTGAGGTTGAAGCTGAGCATAGACGCGGTGCTGATGCTGTTAAGGGAGTCCGCAAATATGAGAAGAGTGAAAGAACTCACCTACCAGGTACAGTATTTAGTAACATACAGACTACAAACATAATAAATATTAAACAAAGAAAACTTAATCAGTGCAACCTTTACAGACTGAGGAAGACAAGAAGAATGTGAACAGACTGCAGGATCTGGTGGACAAACTGCAGCTCAAAGTAAAGGCCTACAAGAGACAGGCTGAGGAAGCTGTAAGTGTCCAATTTCATGACCTGAAGTATACATGTACTGCATTAGCATGAAAGATGTTCAGATATTATATTGCCAACATTAAACTGAGTTTTTGCCACCTTCACAGAAGGAGCAGGCCAACACTCACCTGTCCAGGTACAGGAGGGTGCAGCATGAAATGGAAGAAGCCCAGGAGCGCGCAGACATCGCTGAGTCCCAGGTCAACAAGCTGAGAGCCAAGAGCCGCGATACAGAAAGGGTAAATTCAAGGAAAAAATATTTTATTTTGTGTGAATTGTGTTGAAATATTATTGTAAATAATTATTACAATTCCTTATTACTATACACAATGGATATTGGATAACTTGTTAGGGCTATTTATTCAGTAAGGTAAAGTTAAATTACTAATAATATATACAATTATTTTTAGGGCAAGGACACAGCTGAATAAAGTATGATGACCAAGTGGGACGCCAACAAGCAATCATATAATATGCATTTCTTGTTATGTGTCCTCATGTATCCAATGAACAAATAAAAAATATTTTCTAGTGTCAGTTGTTGTATCAGCTCATTTACCAAATATGATGTTTCGTATCCCTAACATTAGATGACATTATGACACTTAAACACACATTTTAACATATATCTTTCCAATCAAAAACATATGAAACTAACAATTATGAACACATGTCATAGATATTTCAGAAAGAACAAAACGTTTTATTCACAAATGCCTTTACTGATCACTATAGTACATTTTGATTGAAAATGCATAGATTTAATGAAAGTTTTTATAAATTTTAAATGCAATATAATGCAAATAGTTTAGTAAAATAGAACAGTTTTTTTGTGCCCCAAAGTCAGCAAATTTTGTTATTCTAAGTGTGCCTGTCTTTGATAAACTATAAATGATAAGATGATTCACAAAAATGGCATCAGAACCAAGAAGATGGCGGAATGCAAAAATCTACTATATTCGTTAATTTCTCATTGTTTTCTCCAACATGGATAGGCTTGATAACCCTAACAACCCTATTTCTCATCATTTAAAATTAGGTATTATATCATAGATTTACTGCATTTTCACACATATCATGCTTATGGCTACACAGGAAGTAAAAAATGCGGCAAATCTGAAAGGTATTGGCCATGTTAAGCACCTAATGTTTAAAAAAGTTTGACAACAAAATCTGTTCATAAATGTAAGTGACTGGTATGTGTCTGTTATGTGAACGAGTCTGTCCCTGAAACGACACGCATGAGCACACATGTTTATAGACGTCGCCTCCGTCACCAACAACAATAAACTTTATAATTGTAACAGCATTTTGCTCAAGAGGACAGCAAAGAACTGTTGACTATATTTGCCCAGGTGCAGAAGGCCTTTTGCTGCTTTCCCAAATATCAAGCAAATCGCCAACTTCTTTGTCCTCCTGCTGACTGCTGTCACTGCTAAGCTGCCTGTGCTTTTACAAGTACAGCAAATGTAGTAGAGAGTGGTAGCTACATATTCTACCAGATTACATGTCAAAACTGTCCATAAATAGTCAAGTTTAATTACTGACTAGTATGAACCAATGTGGGTTTATATCTAAAGACTTAGTAAATTTACTTCAGCCATAGTGCAAATGAACATACAGCATACATCATACATTAATACATGAAGCACTGCATAACAATACATTTTTCTTAATGTTTCAATTAAACTACAAGCCAGTAAACAGTACCTGTAAAAACTTGTAAACAGTAAATTTACATCTAAAGACTTATCAACATTACTTTAGCCATAACTGACATCTCTAATACATTAGCATTAATAAAAGTAGGAACACTGCTTGTTATTCATAGCTACAGATGATTTGAGCTTGCTGTATGCTGTGAGTCAAAGCCTAGCACGGCCATTAACATTATTATGATGGACTCATTTCATTAGTGAACTTAACTTTAAGTAACTCACACGTTTCTTTAAAAAATAGCTCCTTATGTCCACCTTCTTTATTTTTGCTGCCATCCTCACTCACTTTTGACACCCATATGTCACCTGCACAGTGAGTCTCGCATATGAAGCTTTCCTTCCTGTTGTGGCACTGCTAACAACCAAACGTAGCTATAGAGTCTCAGATTGAGGTTTTTTTTTTTAAGGGATTAAATTATCGGTGGGATCAAATGATTAAATTATATAATTGCAAGATATTGGTCAAACATATCATATTTGTGGGAACTTATGATTTGCTATCATTTGTATTTTCCAAAAATACACACACAAACGCTGAGATAGAGTATTTATTTTGGTCGTTTTCACAAGTAGGACTAAGAAAATGTTGTATTTTCCAAGCCTTTCAGCAGTTATTAATTATTTTTGGGCCCAGGTTTGTCTGCCACTTAGTACACCCAGCAAAAATATTTCTGTTTCTCAGCCTCCATGATAATTCACTAAGCAATGCAATTATTTTAGGTTCAAAGACTCTTGAGTAATATGCTAAGGATAATCACAGCTGCTGTTACAAAATAAGACTAATTTTCAATGTAATCAAAGTATGAACTGTGCAGATCTACATGAGATGTTTTATTGCATTCAAAACAATTAAAACATTAAAACCACTATAAAATCTTTTGCCTTGTTTTCAGTTTGACGGGTGGCTAAATAGTAAGGGATAAAATGCTCTGAGGCTCTACACTGCATGTAGCTAAATGCCATTAATGGTGAAGCAAGATAATGATAAAATTCTAATACAGAATGAGAGAAATTAGTCTACTAGTTTATAAGTATGCACATTCAGCACCTATTTCTATTTGTCTTTTTCACATTTTCAAGAAAATTACAAAAAGTAAACATCTTCATAAAAGCACTGTACGAATGAAGACAAACACTTACTTCAGAGAAAGCCTGCAACTCACAAAAAGCCGGGAAAACTCTTGAAGGACAGGAATAAACACTCTACTGCTTTCAGAAGCAGACTAAATAATAAAGTGTGCACAATCTAAGCCTACAGCTGACTGTGCTGTGCTTGTTACTATATTTGTGTTTATTCCTAATAAGAACATTTATGATCCTGAGTATCACATTTAGGAATCCAGTTTACCACATGCAACAGCATCTGTCCTATTTTCATTTTGGCTCTAAATGTTACAGCCTGGCACTCTCAGTAAATCTTCTGCTGGCAAAAACTAGTGCCAAGAAAACAGCTATTTCTTATGGCTTTGGGACTACAGCCAGTTTGTTAGTGTGTAATGTATTTATTCACAATATGCAAAGATCCTGCAACAGTACTTCTCCACATCTGATCACATTTTCTTATTAGTGCTTGAAACCATACAAAAATCCTGTATATATCTTGTGTATGTTTTGTATAGTCCTTTATATATTTCATTTATTACTAAATGTATATATTCTAGCCTATTTTTTACTTCATTAGTGTGTATTTATTGTTATGTTTAAACTGTTTTTACTACTATAAATAATGCTGCCCTGCTGTAGAGATTTATCTGAGCCTCACTTCAATGCATGTTATGTCCTGATATGATGTGCAAATGACAAACTTGAAACTTGAAACAATTAAGCAGGCCAGGCAGTTGGACGCTGACTCTTTTATTAAAGTACATATTATTATTATTTAACTAATTTTTCATTTTATTAAATTAAACCCATCCATGCAGTGAAACACTCACATATGTACACATACTACGTGAACAGACACACTAGGGGGCAGGGCGCACACATGCCCAGGGCGGTGGGCAGCCCTACCACAGCGCCCGGGAAGCAGCCCCCCTGGTGCCTTGCTCATGGGAACTTCAGTTGTGTCCTGTTGGTTCATGGGATCGAACCAGCAACCTTCCAGTCACAAGGCTGGTTTCTTAACCTCCAGCCCATGACTGCCCTAATAGGCTGAAGACACTAATAAGGTGGATTCTAAGTCTAACATAAGAATGTAAATTCATTGTATTTCATGCCACCAGCATAAACTGAGCTTGTATTTCAAGCAGTTATAGAAGGAGAAGGTGAACACTCACCAGGCTAATGAAGGTGCAGCATGAGCTGAGTAGAATTAAACTTACAAGTGCACTGATATCAGTGTGTGAGTACAGGTGATGGGGATACAGAAAATAAACAACAGAAATGCTGTGCTGGACTCCTTTTATCTCAGTTTTGGTCTCTAGCAAAGCACAATTTCATCACATAAAACCTTTTATTACATATAAAAGTTTAAAATTACAAATATCATATTCAGGATAAGTAAACATACTGGGTAGCTGTAAAGAAATGCATACTGTTAATATACAAGTGCAGCTGTTCCTGTTAATCACAAATTACAGCTGTGTTACCAAACACAATGAAAACTTTGGAGAAAACATTTAAGAAAATAATAATTTAGGCTTTAATTAGGTATTTATATGCACAGGAATATTTTCAACCATTACACAGCTTAATAGCTACCAATTCTGATGAAAGTAGGAGGCTTAAATATAATAAAGGGGGAAGAATCTTCAATTCTTTACATCTGTACTGTAGCCAAAAGAAAATCACAATGCTATCCTTCCAAAATTGAAACCAAATAAAAGCAAACTTTAGCACCATTAATCCTGTAATATATTTATTTGAAACTGTAAGTAAAAGAAATTCGATCTGTGCATCAGAAAGAAGAACATTCTGACAGGCTGAATGCAGCTCTGCACTCTGTTCAGTAGAACTGCACAAAGCAAAACATTTAATGACCTTTCAGAATATTCGCTGATGTGATAGCTTCTAAAAGATGCTGGTGTTACTTCTAATCGGTCCACAGAATTAAAATATTGCACTACAGACTCGCTAAAAAATTGCTGTTCTCTTCAAAGACTATGCAACACCCCCACAAAAAAGGCCCAGCAATATAAGTAAATAATCTATTTCCTTCTAAAAAACTGTGAATTATACTGAGAGTTAATGAGTCTTCATCTATGCTTCATAATTCTTCACGTCTTTAAGAGGTTAATAAAAGCATATAAGGGCATGTAAGTATATGTAGGGCTTGCAGCACTAATGCCTCCAGCACTACAAGTAATATCAAAACTACCAGGATATCATTTCTATACTCTTTACTTTTGTTTACCCTACTGCTGTATTAACTCTTTCATCCTTCCAATCTCAAAATGTGTAACAACTGTAATTTCTTACAACCACCTGCAGGACCATGCAGACCATGTTGTAAGAATTGTTTCTGGATAACAATTATAATAATAATAATACAATTTGCTGATTAACTGAATTCAAATCTCAGTGGATGAATAAATAGCATTAATACAAATAAAATGCCACTTTAATTATTTAAGAAGGCAATAACCTGAAAATAGTATTTTCACTGTTTAACTGTATTTATTGTGCTATGAACTACATTAAATTGGGGAAAATAACTCAAGATATAAAACAAATTTCTCTATATACATTGCATATGTGTTAATTTTCACATTTAATAGGACAAATCCAAATTTGATCAGACAAATCCAAATATGCCTGCACTTGGAAAACTCTTAAGCAGAACTTCTTACACAGCAAATTGCTTTAGACTGACAACAGATCTCCACAAAAAGATTGGTTGCTATATTTGAATTTGTTCCTAATACGACAGGTCTGCTATTAATATTGAGTTTCATGATTTTAAGATACGGTCACATGCAGCGGCTTATAAACTTTCACTGCCTTATAAGCAGCTGCCAAAGGCATATTATGTTTCTTCTGGAAGGGATTTTTTTTATCTGCCACTAGTGATAAATCTTTTTGTGATCTTATACTCTGCTATGAAAAAATAAACCCATGTCATGAGTCCCATGTCTTCACAATTGTTGTAGTTACAGTTTTTCTGGTTTAGTAGACCTATTTTGTAGATTCCTCTAAATTCCATTCGTTTTCTGTATGAGCTGACACTTTTGGGGTACATACATTTTGGAGATATAGTTGAATGTTTATGAAATTCCTGTTGAAATAATTGTAAAGAACTATTATTGTTGGTGTGGTGATTCTACAGTACCACAACCCATTAAAAAATGGATAATGAGTAATGTTAAATGAAACATAGTTCAAAATCTAAAATAAATACATAAATAAATAAAACGTAATTCTTTGTATTTATACATAAACAACAGCCTATCAAATAACCCAGAGACAAAATGTAATGTCATAAATGTAACCTCCCAAAAATTAATTATAAATGAAATTTTGTCTTTGTCATCTGCTTTACAAAAATCTGCACAGTGATTGAGTGTAAATGTAATTTTTTTTTAGCTTTCCAGCATCAACAGGATTTGCAGTATGATACAGAGGCATGACCTCAGTACTGCTACTTAGAGCAGAAATATATGACCATCAACAGTTCATGACCATCTCTAGATGGTCTATTCTGCTGAGTAAACATTAACAGTGCTATATAAGACGCTCCTCCAAGCCCTGAGGCGACACCAAGCAGTCAGCAAAGGTGAGCGAGTTACAGTGTTAATCATTCATTTAATGTATTTCTAGACTGTCAGATATTGTATTTTATGTATTCTACTTCTATGTAGGTCTAAATTGTAGATTTCTGTGTGCAGTGTTCAAGATCTGCCAGGTACTCTGCTATTCTCTCTATTTGGCAACAAAAGAGGTGAGTTTTGAAAACGATAAAGGTCATATTTTTTAATGTGTGTATGCTTGTTTACTTGTAAAAAAAACTCTTAAGGTTTGACTTACAAGTTAGAATAAAAATGAAGGCATAGTAATTGAATGAAAACCACTTTAAGCTGTAAGCAAAAGCAAAAATATGGGCACATGAAGTAAATAAACAGCATATAGAAAATAAAAAACATACATATACAGACAAATATGTTTTACACATGTATATTTCACGATTAATTTATGTGCTTGCAAAAAAAAAATTCATGTGACACAGCAATACATGTATATAGCATGTATGATTTGTCTCTATAGTAACGTGCCATCATGGGGGATGGAGAAATGGAATGTTTTGGGCCGGCGGCCGTCTACCTCCGCAAGTCAGAAAAGGAGAGGATTGAGGCCCAGAGCAGGCCTTTCGATGCTAAAACAGCAGTGTTTGTGTGTGAGCCCGCTGAGATGTACCTCAAGGGTACATTAAAGAGTAAAGAGGGTGGCAAAGCTACTGTCGAAACTCTGTGTGGAAAAGTAAGTGAAAAATGAAGAACAAAAAGATAATAATTATTTTAGAAAGATTACAGTATCTCTAATTATGAATGTGATGGCTGCCAACTTTTGATATAGGCAACGATAAATGTCCAGTTCAAACCACAGAATTAAAACTTGCTTGTATTGAATTAATGCATTTGAATGAACTACATTTTGGGATTGTATTACAGTCATCAGATCATTATAATTTTAAATGTCAGAAACATGACCCAATAACATCGAGCATGCATGTGTATGTGCTGTGTATGTACTGCATGTCACTAAAATTGATATTTGATGTGTAATACTTAAAATGTTGTCATCTTAAAGACCCTCACAGTAAAGGACGATGAAATCTTTCCCATGAATCCTCCCAAATTTGACAAAATTGAGGACATGGCCATGATGACCCACCTCAACGAGCCCTGTGTGTTGTTTAACCTCAAAGAGCGTTACGCAGCATGGATGATCTACGTAAGTTTAACAAAGAATGACAGATTAAGACCATTTATAAATGAGAAGTTATCCATAATGACCTGCAGGAAACACTTCTATTCACTTCAGACCTACTCAGGGTTGTTCTGCGTCACTGTGAACCCCTACAAGTGGCTTCCAGTATACGATGCAGTTGTTGTTGCTGGATACAGAGGCAAAAAGAGAATTGAAGCCCCGCCCCACATCTTCTCCATCTCTGACAACGCCTATCAGTTCATGCTGACAGGTATGATATTGTTTCACCACCTTATTGGAAAACAGGTCTAAATTCATTACAATTAGTTAGTAAGTACAATACTGCAGTTTCAAACTGGGACCCTGAGTAATATTCCTCATGTTTTCTTTTAGATCGTGAAAACCAGTCTGTCCTGATTACGTAAGTGCACGTACATCACATAAGGTGTGCATTTTCTTTACTAGTAAACTGCTACCAGTGCCAAGATTTGTTGCTATAAATTTGAGGGGACATTAGCATTGTTTGAAAAAAAAAAGAAATCTGAAAAGTGCACTTTTCTCTGACAGAGTACTAGTTCCCTTCAGAGTAAACACATTTCCCTGCACATCTTCAGCAAATAACAAAACCTAGCATTATGGGCAACTTGCTGAACGTATGATGTTTTACACACTGACTACTGAAAATATTAGAAACAATGTAACATAAATAACAGATGGAGACAAAACAAAATAAGTCAACACCTTCCAACAAAAAGTATATTTTGCTATACACTCGATATTTTTAACTTCTTCTATTCTCAGTGGAGAATCTGGTGCAGGAAAGACTGTGAACACCAAACGTGTCATCCAGTATTTTGCCATGGTTGGTATGACTTCACAGAAGAAAGCAGAGCCTGTTGCTGGCAAAATGCAGGTAACTAAATCACGAGTTCAAGAATCTGTAACTATTTGTATGTGAGGATATAGCTGGAGGATGTACTCACTACAATATCTGTTATCATCTTTAGGGGTCACTGGAGGACCAAATTGTTGCAGCCAACCCCCTGCTGGAAGCTTATGGCAATGCCAAGACTATCAGGAATGACAACTCCTCTCGTTTTGTAAGTACACACAAACAGTATTTGCTCTCTTTATGAAATATTGTGAAATACACACAGAAGCAGACTGAATGCATTTAAACATATATTACATTTCCAGGGTAAATTCATCAGAATTCATTTTGGACAAACTGGCAAGCTGGCCTCAGCTGATATTGAAACCTGTAAGTTCCACTATGGGTGTGTTCTGTTATACCATTATGTAGGCATGGTTTCATCTTTCAGTTGTTTCATGTGAATATGTTGATAAAAGCATCTCTGAATGGGAATTTTTAGTGGAAATGTAAACTACATCAGTCACAGTAACAGTGAGTAATTAAAATTAACATTCAACCCATACAAAAAATATTGAGAACAAGCACGCTTTGTGAACTGGCTGTAAATATTCTCTTCTTGAAAAACAAAGTGAATATACAGAGAGCATTAGTAAGACTGAATACTCATACTCCAATGTATCAACAGATCTACTGGAAAAGTCAAGAGTCACTTTCCAGCTGTCCGCTGAGAGGAGCTACCACATTTTCTACCAGCTCATGACTGGACACAAGCCAGAGCTGATTGGTATGATATCTTCAAGTCCAACTGCTAACCTTTCTTATTAGATTACATATAATACTTCATAGATCAAGATATTTAAATTTCCTTTCACACAGAGGCACTGCTCATCACCACCAACCCCTATGACTACCATATGATCAGTCAAGGTGAAATCACAGTTAAGAGCATCAACGATGTGGAGGAATTCATTGCCACAGATGTACGTACAGCTTCGCTAAACAGTTACAGACATTGTGAAAAATGAATATGTGAATATATATGAATATGTCTCACTCTCAATGGTCTGTCCACTTTATTTCCCAAACACAGACTGCTATAGACATCCTGGGCTTCAACGCTGAAGAGAAAATAAACATCTACAAACTGACTGGTGCTGTGATGCATCACGGCAACATGAAGTTCAAGCAGAAGCAGAGAGAGGAGCAGGCTGAGCCTGATGGCACTGAGGGTAAATAACCAAAAAATGCATTTGACTTCATTATAGGCACAAAATTGCAGTTTTTAATGAACAACATTTTCACTTCTTCATTTAGTGGCTGATAAAATCGCCTACCTATTTGGCCTGAACTCTGCTGACATGCTGAAAGCTTTGTGCTACCCCAGAGTGAAGGTCGGAAACGAGTTTGTGACCAAAGGCCAGACTGTACCTCAGGTATTGTACTGTGACCTAAAGGAAGAATTAAACTGAGATTTTAAAAATTTACAGAAGACATACTTATATTTTGCACTCTACAGGTGAACAATTCTGTCATGGCTCTGTGCAAGTCTGTCTATGAGAAAATGTTCTTGTGGATGGTCATACGTATCAATGAGATGCTGGACACAAAACAGCCAAGGCAGTTCTTCATCGGTGTGCTGGACATCGCTGGATTTGAGATCTTTGATGTAAATATATTTAATTCTTCAAAATAAATTTCTATTTATAGATTTCATGTATTATTTTTAAATATTTAATGCACTAATACTTTTTAACAGTTTAACAGCTTGGAGCAACTCTGCATCAACTTCACAAATGAGAAACTGCAACAGTTCTTCAACCACCACATGTTTGTGCTGGAACAAGAGGAGTACAAGAAAGAAGGAATTGACTGGGAGTTCATTGACTTTGGTATGGACCTGGCTGCCTGCATTGAGCTTATTGAGAAGGTAAGTTAAGCGTAAAAAATGATGACATCACAAAAATGTTGCACATCACTGTCACTCATAAAAAACTATCGTCAACAGCCAATGGGCATCTTCTCCATTCTTGAAGAGGAGTGCATGTTCCCCAAGGCAACAGACACATCCTTCAAGAACAAGCTGCATGACCAGCATCTTGGGAAATGTAACGCCTTCCAGAAGCCAAAGCCTGCCAAGGGCAAAGCAGAAGCCCACTTCTCCCTGGTGCACTATGCTGGCACTGTGGACTACAACATCTCTGGCTGGCTGGACAAGAACAAGGACCCCCTGAATGACTCTGTTGTGCAGCTGTACCAGAAATCAGGAAACAAACTTCTGTCCTTACTGTATGCAAGTCATGCAGGTGCTGATGGTACGGTGATCAAATATGTATTCGCTCCTGAATACAGAAGTGCACATTATATTGAAATATGTATACTAATTACTAAAACTACAATAATAACAGCAACATATTAAATGTAAAGCATATTGAATGTCCATAGATGCTGGTGGTAAAGGTGGTGGTAAGAAGGCTGGTAAGAAGAAGGGTGGTTCTTTCCAGACCGTGTCTGCGCTTTTCAGGGTAAGAAGAACAGAGTAGGAAGGATTTACAAGCATGAACATAAAAATTGTCATCTGATGTCTAATATTAACAACAACTCAACATTTCACAGGAGAACTTGGGCAAGCTGATGACAAACTTGCGGAGCACTCACCCTCACTTTGTGCGCTGCTTGATTCCCAATGAGTCCAAGACTCCAGGTAGGTGTTTTACATTAGTTTTTAATTACCTGTGGCTGACGCTTAAATTTTAAAGTATAAATTAAAAACACGTACACTAAATCAATACATGGCTTATGAATCGTGGGAGAGGGGCAGGCCAGAGGGGGTAACACTGGAGGCTTGGGACTTGGGCTAGGGCACAGGTTGGGGGAGGGGTATGAGGACGTTAGTGGGTGATTACTGAAGCCTACTCCAGAGGTCACTAGGCAGAAGGCATGTAACACTTTGTGCAGGTGATTAAAATATACATGGTACCTGGCTTTTTATTTCTAGGTCTGATGGAGAACTTCTTGGTCATCCACCAGCTGAGGTGTAACGGTGTGCTGGAAGGTATCAGAATCTGCAGAAAGGGATTCCCCAGCAGAATTCTCTATGGTGACTTCAAGCAAAGGTCAAAGTCTTCACATTTAAAAAATATATAACGAAAGTGTAATAAAACAGTGCTTAATTGCCACATTTACTGAATCACTATTTTAAAAACAGATACAAAGTCTTGAATGCCAGTGTCATCCCAGAGGGCCAGTTCATTGACAACAAAAAGGCCTCAGAGAAACTCTTGGGCTCTATTGATGTAGACCATACCCAGTATAAGTTTGGGCACACCAAGGTAAGCAACTTTGCCATTGCTCAATATAAGTCAATGTAGCTGTTTTTGGTAGGGTCAGGGGTGGGATGTTAGAACTGGTTGTTACTTTTGTAGTGTTTGAGTTCCCAAAACTGATTTGAACTCCACTTTCCATAAATAGATTGTTATAGACCATGAACAGAGATGGTGACATTTCTGTAGCCAGCCAAACAACTTGAATTGTTCCTTGTTAGTCCGGAAGCTTCATAACATAAAATGTGAGCTAAATCATATCAAAACATCAGCATAAAAAGAACTGGAAAACACAGAGTAAATAAAATGTTGTTAACTCAACACCATCTTTTCATAGGTATTCTTCAAAGCTGGTCTGCTGGGTACCCTTGAGGAGATGCGAGATGAGAAATTGGCTTCTCTGGTGACCATGACTCAAGCTTTGTGCCGTGGCTACCTCATGAGAAGGGAGTTTGTCAAGATGATGGAGAGGAGGTACATTTGTGTTTGGCTTAACAAACTGGGGATACATTACAGTTGCTTATACACTAAAACAATTAACATAAAACTTGAGATTCATAAAGTCATCTTCAATTCTAGGGAATCCATCTATTCCATTCAATACAACATCCGTTCATTCATGAATGTGAAACACTGGCCATGGATGAAGCTGTACTTCAAGATCAAGCCTCTACTGAAGAGTGCAGAGACTGAGAAAGAAATGGCTGCCATGAAAGAGAACTATGAGAAAATGAAGGAAGATCTGGCAAAGGCATTGGGCAAAAAGAAAGAGCTTGAAGAGAAGATGGTATCACTTCTTCAAGAGAAAAATGACCTGCAACTGGCAGTAACATCTGTAAGGAAAATAAATAAGGCAAATGTTAAGTGACTTACAAATGTCAAGTGAAAAACAATAAAAATGACAAAAAAATGATTAACATTAACAGGAATCTGAGGGCCTTGCTGATGCTGAGGAAAGGTGTGAGGGGCTCATCAAGAGCAAGATCCAGCTTGAGGCCAAACTCAAAGAGACAAATGAGAGACTGGAGGATGAGGAAGAAATTAATGCTGAGCTGACTGCAAAGAAGAGGAAGCTGGAGGACGAGTGCTCTGAGCTGAAGAAGGATATTGATGATCTGGAGCTCACCTTGGCCAAAGTGGAGAAGGAGAAACATGCCACTGAGAATAAGGTAAACATCTGTTACACACGCGTGGTACTATTTCAATTTATACTTCCAGAACTGGTTTTAATACATATTCCAGGCTCTATAGGAAGTGACTGAGCTTTGAATATCTACGAGAAATCTTGCAATCTTGAAGGAGAGATGATCAAATGTTTTAAAATGTTTACACACAGGTGAAGAACTTGACTGAGGAGATGGCCTCTCAGGATGAGAGCATTGCCAAGCTCACCAAGGAGAAGAAAGCCCTCCAAGAGGCACACCAGCAAACTCTTGATGATCTCCAGGCAGAGGAAGACAAAGTCAACACTCTGACCAAATCTAAGACAAAGCTTGAGCAACAAGTGGATGATGTAAGATTTTACAAAATGATATCAATGACACATATTTTGAACAGCAGGAACCCTGTATTTTAAATGCCCTTCCTTTAATAAATTGTAGCTTGAAGGTTCACTGGAGCAAGAGAAGAAACTTCGTATGGACCTTGAGAGAGCCAAGAGGAAGCTAGAGGGTGACTTAAAACTGGCACAGGAGTCCATAATGGACCTGGAGAATGACAAGCAGCAGTCTGACGAGAAGATTAAGAAGTATATTACCTCATAACAAAGATTACAGTATAAACTAAAATGTTACAGCAACTAATTAAAAAACTACTTGCTTAACTCTTACATTGTATGTATTTTCATAACAGGAAGGACTTTGAAATTAGCCAACTTCTGAGCAAGATTGAAGATGAGCAGTCACTGGGTGCTCAGCTTCAGAAGAAGATCAAGGAGCTCCAGGCAAATTTTCTCTGCAGATAAATATTACATTTAATGAAATAACATTTCATGACATTGCTTTGTCTAATGTATATGTTTCTGTCAGGCTCGCATTGAGGAGCTGGAGGAGGAAATTGAAGCTGAGCGTGCAGCTCGTGCTAAAGTCGAGAAGCAGAGAGCTGATCTCTCCAGGGAACTTGAAGAGATCAGTGAGAGGCTCGAGGAGGCTGGTGGTGCCACTGCTGCTCAGATTGAGATGAACAAGAAGCGTGAGGCTGAGTTCCAGAAACTGCGACGTGATCTGGAAGAGTCCACTCTGCAGCATGAAGCCACAGCTGCTGCCCTCCGCAAGAAACAAGCTGACAGTGTTGCTGAACTTGGAGAGCAGATTGATAACCTTCAGAGGGTCAAACAGAAGCTGGAGAAGGAGAAGAGTGAATATAAGATGGAGATAGATGACCTGTCCAGTAACATGGAGGCTGTGGCCAAAGCAAAGGTGTGTTTATTTGACATTAAAAGATGATGTTGCATGAAATGTGTTTCAACTACATTTCAAACAAGACATAGGATGTACTTTAATTATTTATTTTAAGCTCATGGCACAACTGCCTTTTATTTCAAAACATTTAATTATCATGTTCATAGGGAAATCTAGAGAAGATGTGTCGTACTCTAGAGGACCAACTAAGTGAACTCAAAGCAAAAAATGATGAACATGTCCGCCAACTGAATGACCTGAGTGCACAAAGAGCACGACTTCAGACTGAGAATGGTAAGTAGATTAAAAACAACTAAACAGATGAGGAAGTTTTCTTCATATTTGTTAATTAATGTATTCTTTTTCAAGGTGAATTTGGCCGCCAGCTGGAGGAGAAGGAGGCACTTGTTTCTCAGCTGACCAGAGGAAAACAAGCTTACACACAACAGATAGAGGAGCTCAAGAGACAAATTGAGGAGGAGGTCAAGGTACTTCTGAAAGAGCAGTATTTGAAATGATTGCTTCATTTAATACATTATTTTATGGTCAAGTATGTACCCGTCAACAAGTGAATTTGTACAAAATGTGTGTCAAATTTTAGGCAAAGAATGCTCTGGCTCATGCAGTCCAATCAGCTCGTCATGACTGTGACTTGCTCAGAGAGCAGTTTGAGGAAGAGCAGGAGGCCAAGGCTGAACTGCAGCGAGGAATGTCCAAGGCCAACAGTGAGGTGGCCCAATGGAGAACCAAATATGAGACAGATGCCATCCAACGTACTGAGGAACTGGAGGAGTCCAAGTAAGTAAATGCTAAACAGTAAGAAAAAAATAAACCAAAGTAAGAAATATGTTAAACAAAGAAGTAAAATTGCATAACATGGCTCCACAGGAAAAAGCTTGCCCAGCGTTTACAAGATGCTGAAGAATCTATTGAAGCTGTGAACTCCAAGTGTGCCTCTCTAGAGAAGACCAAGCAGAGACTGCAGGGTGAGGTGGAGGATCTCATGATTGATGTTGAGAGAGCAAATGCACTTGCTGCTAATCTTGACAAGAAGCAAAGGAACTTTGACAAGGTAAAGGATTTGATGGCCGAAAGTGAACCCATAGTGAAATTATCCTCAAGTGATGAAGATCAACAGACATATTAATTACTCTCCATTTTCAGGTATTGGCCGAATGGAAGCAGAAGTATGAGGAAGGTCAGGCTGAACTGGAGGGAGCTCAGAAAGAGGCTCGCTCTCTCTCCACCGAGCTGTTTAAGATGAAGAACTCATACGAAGAAGCTCTTGACCAGCTGGAGACACTGAAGAGAGAAAACAAGAATCTACAGCGTACGTGAAGTAGAACTTAATTCAAGCACTTACATTTGTTCATGGAATATATTTTAAAAACAAAAAGAAAAAAAAGATGAACAAAAAATATTTCTCTCATTCCAACAGAGGAGATCTCTGACCTGACTGAACAAATTGGTGAGACTGGTAAGACCATCCATGAGCTGGAGAAGTCAAAGAAAACAGTGGAGACTGAGAAATCAGAAATCCAGACTGCTCTTGAAGAAGCTGAGGTAAGTTTATATGTAACATGCATAAGATCAAACCTACAACTGCATTCACACTAAATATATAAATTAATGTTTATTATGATTTTTCAGGGCACACTCGAACATGAGGAGTCCAAGATTCTTCGTGTCCAGCTTGAGCTCAACCAAGTAAAGGGAGAGATTGACAGGAAGCTAGCTGAGAAGGACGAGGAGATGGAGCAGATCAAGAGGAACAGTCAGAGAGTGATCGAGTCCATGCAGAGTACTCTGGATTCTGAGGTCAGGAGCAGGAATGATGCTCTCAGAGTCAAAAAGAAAATGGAGGGAGATCTCAATGAGATGGAGATTCAGCTGAGCCATGCAAACCGTCAGGCTGGCGAGGCCCAGAAACAGCTCAGGAATGTTCAAGGACAGCTCAAGGTAAACCTCAGATAGTTCCTTGTTTTACTGCATAAACTTCCTATCTTAAGACATTTAATGACATTCTTTACACATCAGGATGCTCAACTGCACCTTGATGAGGCTGTCAGAGGACAGGAAGACATGAAAGAGCAGGTTGCCATGGTAGAGCGCAGGAATAACCTAATGCTGGCAGAGATTGAGGAGCTGAGAGCTGCACTGGAGCAGACAGAGAGAGGCCGCAAAGTGGCTGAACAAGAGCTGGTGGACGCCAGTGAGCGGGTGGCACTGCTGCACTCTCAGGTTAGTTCTACCAACTTTTCAGTCAGCTTATTTTACACTGTTTAGTAAATCCCCCCCCCCCCCCCAACAGCCTTATTGATTACCCTTTCAACAGAATACCAGTCTCATCAACACTAAGAAGAAGCTTGAGGCTGATCTGGTGCAGATTCAAGGTGAGGTGGATGATACAGTGCAGGAGGCCAGAAATGCTGAAGAGAAGGCCAAGAAGGCTATTACTGATGTGAGTGCTCACCTGCATACATTTAGCATCCATGTGGTTATTAATAATGAAAAAACTAAATCAATTACATGGTTCACACACTAGGCTGCCATGATGGCAGAGGAACTGAAGAAAGAACAGGACACCAGTGCTCATCTGGAGAGGATGAAGAAGAACCTTGAAGTTACAGTAAAAGATCTGCAGCACCGCCTGGATGAGGCTGAGAACCTCGCCATGAAAGGTGGAAAGAAGCAGCTCCAGAAACTTGAGTCTAGGGTACGCTACATTCTTTACAGGAATATGTAGTACTAGTGATACTGTGATTTCGTTAGAAGGCTTTATTCATGTATCAGTTCAAATGTAACTTATCACATGTTGTATTCTAGGTACGTGAGCTAGAAACTGAGGTTGAAGCTGAGCAGAGACGCGGTGCTGATGCTGTTAAGGGAGTCCGCAAATATGAGAGAAGAGTGAAAGAACTCACCTACCAGGTACAGTATTTAGTGACATACAGACTACAAACATAATAAATATTAAACAAAGAAAACTTAATCAGTGCAACCTTCACAGACTGAGGAAGACAAGAAGAATGTAAACAGACTGCAGGATCTGGTGGACAAACTGCAGCTGAAAGTGAAGGCCTACAAGAGACAGGCTGAGGAAGCTGTAAGTGTGCCATTGTATTTTCTGCATTGTACATTTATACGTCATTACAATAAATGACTCTAAACTGACTGTTTGTCACCTTTACAGGAGGAGCAGGCCAACTCTCACCTGTCCAGGTACAGGAAGGTGCAGCATGAGATGGAAGAAGCCCAGGAGCGCGCCGACATCGCTGAGTCTCAGGTCAACAAGCTGAGAGCCAAGAGCCGCGATGCCGGAAAGGTAAATTTAAATGACTAAGAAAAACATGCTTTAGTTTCATTCATTTTAATTTCTTTTGTGTAAAATGTGTTAAAATATTATTGTAAGTAATTATTACATTTTTGCTACTGTAAATATTCTTTGTAGTAGTTGAAAATAGAACTTCATTATTAAATTAATAAATTAAATACATATATATTTAAGTACCATATATTCAGTAAAATTAAGTCAGATATACTAATAATATATGCAATTATTTTTAGGGCAAGGAGACAGCTGAATAAAGTGAGATGACCAGATGGGACACCAACAGGCAATCATACAATATGCATTTCTTGTTATTTGTCCTTATGAATCCAATAAACTTCATTCAATATTTTCTGGTGTCAGTTGTTTAATCAGCTCATTTACCAAAACATCATGTATTGCATCCCGACATTTTACCATTTAAACACACATTTTTACACACATTTTAACATATGAAACAAATAATTATAAAGGTGAACTCTTGTCATAGATATTTCAGAAAGAGCAAAATATTTTCTTCACAAATGCATTTAGTGATCACTATAGTACATTTTGATGGGTATATGCATAGATTTATGAAAAGTTTACAATTCAATACAAAACAGCAGTAGCATTTAACAATTTAGTAAAATAGAACAGTTTCTTTGTGGACCCAAGTCAGTTAATCTTGTTATTCTAAGCGTGCCTGTCTTTGATAATCTATAAATCATAAGATGATTCACAGGAAATGGTATCAGAATGAAGAAGATATCAGAAGGCAAAAGAAGATGCCATGTTCTCATTGTTTCTCATTGTTTTCTCCAACATGGATAGGCTTGATAAGCCAAATGTGTCAACCCTATTTCTTATTTAAAATGAGGTATTATATCATAAAATGACTGCATTATCCCATCTAATAAGATATTAGGTTTATGACCACACAGACACAGCAGAAAAATGCTGCAAATCTGAAAGTTATCTGCCACATTAAGCCCCTCAGATCGGATTTGGCCATCTTTCATAAATGTATGTGACCTGTATGCGACTGTTATGTGAAAACATTTGTCCCTGAAACGGCATGCATGACTTACGTTTATATACGTCCCCTCCGTCACCAACAACAATAAAAACTTTATATTTGTGAGAGCATTTTGCTCAAGATTATATAAAATATATATATTTTATATAATGCATTTTGTAATTTTACCTTAAACACATGCATTCTTTTGTTTACAGTTGAAATTTTATCCAAACTTAAAATTGAGCATTTCAAACTGGCCACAAGTAGTACCTTCCAGGAACCTATGATTTGCTAACATTTTGTATTTTCCCAAAATAGATACACAAACAATGAGATTTACTATGTATTTTGATCTGTCTCACAAGTATTTTCCTTCCAAGATTTACAAACAAACAAATAATGAGCAAGCTGCCACCAAGTATACCCAGCAAAAATATTTCTGTTTCTCAGCCTCTATGACAATTCACTAAGCAATGCAAAATTATTTTAGGTTCAGGCACTGTTGAGCAATATGCTAAGAATGACTGCTGCTGTTACTGCTGTTGTTTATTAAATATGAACTGTGCAGATCTTCATGAGAAGACGTACTGTATGGAAATATGTAAAACATGAAAACAAATACAAATCAAAGCTTTTGCCTTGTTTTCAGTTTGAGAGGTGGCTTAATAGTGAGGAATAAACTGCTCTGAGGCTCTACACTGCATGTAGCTACATGGCATTAATGCTGAAGCAAAGTAAAGATAAAATTCTCTTACAGGATGAGAGAAATTAGTCAACTAGTTTAGAAAAGTGTGCACCACCATTCAGCTTCTATTTGTCTATTTCACATTTTCAGGAAAATTACAAAAAGTAAACATCTTCATAAAAGCACTCTACGAATGAAGAGAAACACTTACTTCAGAAGACGAGAAAACTCTTGAAGGACAGGAATAAACACTCTTTACTGCTTTCAGAAGCAGACTAAATAATAAAGTGTGCACAATCTAAGCCTACAGCTGACTGTGCTGTGCTTGTTACTATATTTGTGTTTATTCCTAATAAGAACATTTATGATCCTGAGTATCACATTTAGGAATCCAGTTTACCACATGCAACAGCATCTGTCCTATTTTCATTTTGGACGCAAATGTTACAGCCTGGCACTCTCAGTAAATCTTCTGCTGGCAAAAACCAGTGCCAATAAAATAGCTATTTCTCATCACTTTTGAACTACAGCCAGTGAGTTAGAGTTAAGAGTTTTATTGCTGTACAGTAATAATAATAATAATAATAATAATAATAATAATAATAATAATAATAAAAATAATAATAATAATAATAATAATAATAATAATAATAATAATAATAATTATTATTATTATTATTATTATTATTATTATTATTATTATTATTATTATTATTATAAACCTTTAAAACAACAATATCAAACCTAACTGTTTAGCTCTTTAGATTTAAGCTAACAGTACTGCAATGTAAGCCAGAAAGAAGGAGAAGCCTCCTGTCCTGTCAAGTTCTCTTAAACCTGGTCATGTACAGCTGTAAAAAAAGCATAATCTGTCCAAGAATTGAAGAAAGCAAAAAAATACACTTTGTTTATTGCATTCTGACTGTCATGTATTTATTTATTTATTGAAGCAATAGTACTTCACATCTAATAAAATTTTTATCATGCCAGAAATATGCAAAAAAAACTGAGATTGAGACCTGCAACGATTAAGCAGACTAGGCAGTTGGACGCATGTGTTGAGTCTTTTTATTAGAGTTCAAATTAACACCCTCTAGGCAGTAAACACTAATAAGGTGGATTCTAAATCTAATATAAGAATGTAAGTGCATTGTATTTCATGCCAACAGCATTAACTGGGCCTGTCTAGGCTCATGAAGGTGCAGCATGAGCTGAGTCGAATTAAACTCACAAGTGCACTGATACCAGTGTGTGAGTACAGGTGATGGGGTGCTTTCAATTAAAGAAAATAATTAAAGAAAATGTTTTAAATTTCATGCAAATTTCATGACATAAAACCATGGCAAAGGTTTTAATATATATATTCATATTTTAAAATAAGAATCTTCAATCCTTTACATCTTCTTCGTAGAAGAATTTGTAAAAGGACTCTTAGCCTGTAGAAATCAGTGTTCCATGGTTCTCAGTCCAACATTTCTGATGTAAAGGAACTTGTAACTGCATTAAGTGAATGTCAGTGATAATTTGCAAGCATGAACCCTTTTGCAGGTACCCTTCAAAAAGCTACTGCAGAAAGAAATCTGAATCCAGCTTTACCATGGCAGCACTGATTTCCTGTTCCACCTTAAATTACAATGCCATCCTTCCACAATTTAAACCAAATAAAAGCAAACTTCAGCACCATTAATCATGTAATATATTCATATAAAGGGTAAGTATAAGAAATACGATCTGTGCATCTGATAGAAGAACATTCTGACAGGCTGAATGCAGCTCTGTGCTCTATTCAGTAGAACTGCATGTAGCAAAATATATAATGACCTTTCAGAAGATTCGCTGATGCAACAGCTTTTGAAAGATGCTGATGTTACTTCTAATCGGTCCACAGAATTAAAATATTGTACTATGGACTTAAAAAAGACCAATTGTTGTTCTCTTCAAAGACCATGCAACACCCCCACCAAAAACGATATAAGTAAACAATCTATTTCCTTCTGAAAACTGTGAATTATATCAAAAGTTAATTAGTCTTTGTATATGCTTTAGAAGTCTTCATGTCTTTCAAAGGGTAATAAAAGCATATAAGGGCATGTAAGTATATGTAGGGTTTGCAGGAAAAGTTCTTAATGCTTCCAGCACTAAGATTAATATAAAAACTACCAGGATATAATTTCTATACTAAATACAATTTGCTAATTAATTGAATCCAAATGTCAGTGGATGAATAAATAGCATTAATAATAATAAAATGCCACTGTAATTATTTAATAAGGCATTTACTGAGACTAATCAGATCTATAGGCAGAATAACACAATATTAAAAGAACATATAACCTGTAATAGTTTTTTACTAGAAAAGATTTTAAATGTTTTGTAAAATTAACTGTATTAATTGTGCTATGAACTACATTAAATTGGGGAAAATAACTCAAGATATAAGACTAATTTCGCTATATACACTGCATATGTGTGTGTTTATTTTCACATTTTATAGAGTCTCAAATTTGATCAGACAAATCCAAATATGCCTGCACTTGGAAACCGTTAAGTAGAAGTGTTTTACACAGCATATTGCTTTAGGCTGACAACAGATCTCTACAAAAAGATTGGTTGCTATATTTGAATTTGTTCCTAATACGACAGGTCTGCTATTAATATTGAGTTTCATGATTTTAAGATACGGTCATATGCAGCGGCTTATAAACTTTCACTGCCTTATAAGTAGCTGCCAAAGGCATATTATGTTTCTTCTGGAAGGAATTTTTTATCTGCCACTAGTGATAAATCTTTTTGTGATTTTATACTCTGCTATGAAAAAATAAACCCATGTCATGAGTCCCATGTCTTCACAATTGTTGTAGTTTAAGTTTTTCAGGTTTTAATAGACCCAATTTGTAGACTGAAAAAAGATGGTTTACATCTTTATTTTGTTTAGATACTTGTTTTAAGAGACATGACCATGAAACCTTCTCTAAATACCAATGACTACAATCCATTTTCTATATGACTCTTTTAGGGTATACACATTTTGCAGATATATTTCAATATTTATGAAATTTCTGTTGAAGTAATTATTAAGAAATATTATTGTTGGCGTGTTTTTATTCTTGACCAGGGTAATTCCATTGATCAGAAACTTGTACAGTGGTGTTGATACCGAACACTAGTTTAACGCCACATCACAACGCCACATCCACAACATTCCACATCTGAACTTAGTGATTCTACAGAACCACAACATATTAAACCTGGCTTTATGAATAATGGAACATAGTTTAAGACACAAAAAAATGAAAAATAGTTGCACATATATTTTCACACATAAATAAACAACAGCCTATCAAATAACCCTGAGACAAAACCAGTCATAAATGTAGCCTCCAAAATTGAAATATTGTCTTTGTCATCTGATCAACAAAAATATATATGTCGGAGTGTAAATAATTTTTTTAGCTTTTGAGCTAAGCATCAAAAGAACATGCAGTATGACACAGAGAAATGACCTAATGACTGCTACTTGGAGCAGAAATACATCTTCCCAAGCAACAGTACATGACCATCTAGAGATGGTCTATTCTGCTGAGTGAACATTAACAGTGCTATATAAGACACTCCTCCAAGCCCCGAGGTGACACCAAGCAGTCAGCACAGGTGGGCGAGTTACAGTGTTAATCATTAATTTAATGTATTCCACTGTAAAATAATGTACTATATGTGTTCTACTTACATACCGATCTAAACTGTTAATGAATCTGCATCTGTTTACAGTGTTCAAGATCTGCCAGCCACTCTGCAATTTGCTTCGGCAACAAAATAGGTGAGTTTTGAAAATGGGTCAGCTGAAATCATCTATTTTAATGTGTGTATGCTTATTAACTTACAAATAACTCTTAAAAGTTAGTATAAACAATGAAGGCATAGTAATTGAATGAAAACCACCTCAAGCAGCGTGCAAAGCAAAAATATTGGTACATAAATTACATGAAAAGTATATATATATATATATATATATATATATATATATATATATATATATATATATATATATATATATATATATATATATATATATATATATATATATGAGGCTAAATAATGTGTGTGCACAACATAAAAGCCATGTAACACAGCAATATATTACATATATGATTTGTCTCTATAGTAACGTGCCATCATGGGGGATGGAGAAATGGAATGTTTTGGCCCGGCGGCCATCTACCTCCGCAAGTCAGAAAAGGAGAGGATTGAGGCCCAGAGCAGACCTTTCGATGCTAAAACAGCAGTGTTTGTGTGTGAGCCCGCTGAGATGTACCTCAAGGGTACATTAAAGAGTAAAGAGGGTGGCAAAGCTACTGTCGAAACTCTGTGTGGAAAAGTACGTGAAAAATAAAAAAATAAAAAGTAATAATTATTTTAGAAAGATTACAGTATCGCTGCTGTGAATGTGATAGCTGCCAACTTTTGATATGATGACTAATGCACAGAATTAAAACTTGGTTATCAATGTATTTTAATGAACTACATTTTGGGACTGCATTACAGTCATCAGATCATTATAATTTTAAAATTACATTAAGCATGCATGTGTATGTACTGTGTATGTACTGCATGTCACTGAAATTGACATTTGATGTGTAATACTTAAAATGTTGTCATCTTAAAGACGCTCACAGTAAAGGAGGATGAAGTATTTCCCATGAATCCTCCCAAGTTTGACAAAATTGAGGACATGGCCATGATGACCCACCTCAACGAGCCCTGTGTGTTGTTTAACCTCAAAGAGCGTTATGCAGCATGGATGATCTATGTAAGTTTAACAAAGAAAGACAGATTAAGACCATTTATAAATTAGAAGTTATCCATAACGACCTGCAGAAAACACTTCTATTCACTTCAGACCTACTCAGGGTTGTTCTGCGTCACTGTGAACCCCTACAAGTGGCTTCCAGTATACGATGCAGTTGTTGTGGCTGGATACAGAGGCAAAAAGAGAATTGAAGCTCCGCCCCACATCTTCTCCATCTCTGACAACGCCTATCAGTTCATGCTGACAGGTATGATATTGTTTCATCACCTTATTGGAAAACAAGTTTAAATTCATTACAATTATTTAGTAAGTACAATACTGCAGTTTCAAACTGGGACCCTGAGTAATATTCCTCATGTTTTCTTTTAGATCGTGAAAACCAGTCTGTCCTGATTACGTAAGTGCATGTACATCACATAAAGTGTGAATTTTCTTTACTAGTAAACTGCCACCAGTGCCAAGATTTGTTGCTTTACTCAACTTCTCAACTACTCAAGTTTCTGTATAAAAAAAAAACAAGACAAGTTTGGCTTTTAGGGCAGATTAGCAATTTTTAAGAAAAAAGAAGAAACCAGAAAAGTGCAGTTTTCTCTGACAGTGTACCACCTTCCTCCAGAGCAAACACCTTTCCCTGCATATCTTTAGTATGAGAGCTTATTCCGAAAATGTCAAAAAGTAGCATTAAGGGCAACTTGCCAAACTGATGATTGTTTACGCACTGACTACTGAAAATATTACAAACAAAGTAACATAACAAATAATAGATGGAGATTATAATATCTAAAAACAAAATGAGTCAACACCTTCTAACAAAGATTTTATTATGCTATACACTCGATATTTTTAACTTCTTCTATTCTCAGTGGAGAATCTGGTGCAGGAAAGACTGTGAACACCAAACGTGTCATCCAGTATTTTGCCATGGTTGGTATGACTTCACAGAAGAAAGCAGAGCCTGTTCCTGGCAAAATGCAGGTAACTAAATCACATGTTCAAGAATCTGTAACTGTATGTGAGGGTATAGCTGGAGCATGTACTCACTACAATGCCTGTTATCATCTCTAGGGGTCGCTGGAGGACCAAATTGTTGCAGCCAACCCCCTGCTGGAAGCTTATGGTAATGCCAAGACTATCAGGAATGACAACTCCTCTCGTTTTGTAAGTAAACACAAACAGTATTTGCTCTCTTTATGAAATATTGTGAAATAGTTTACACACAGAAGCAGACTGAATGCATTTAAACATATATTACATTTCCAGGGTAAATTCATCAGAATTCATTTTGGACAAACTGGCAAGCTGGCCTCAGCTGATATTGAAACCTGTAAGTTCCACCATGGGTGTGTTCTGTTATGTAGGCATGGTTTCATCTTTCAGTTGTTTCATGTGAATATGTTGATAAAAGCATCTCTGCATGGGAATTTTTAGTGGAAATGTAAACTACATCAGTCAAAGTAACAGTAACAAGTTGACAAATTCAACTTAACATTCTACCCATCCAAAAAATATTGATAACAACACGCTTTGTGAACTGGCTGTAAATATTCTCTTCTTAAAATACAAAGTGAAAATACAGAGAGCATTAGTAAGACTGAATACTCATACTCCAATGTATCAACAGATCTACTGGAAAAGTCAAGAGTCACTTTCCAGCTATCTGCTGAGAGGAGCTACCACATTTTCTACCAGCTCATGACTGGACACAAGCCAGAGCTGATTGGTATGACATCTTCAAGTCCAAACATTTCTTGTTAGATTACATATAACACTTCATAGATCAAGATATTTAAATTTCCTTTCACACAGAGGCACTGCTCATCACCACCAACCCCTATGACTACCATATGATCAGTCAGGGTGAAATCACAGTTAAGAGCATCAACGATGTGGAGGAATTCATAGCCACAGATGTACGTACAGCTTCACTAAACAGTTACAGACATTGTGAAAATGAATATGTTCATATATATATGTCTCACTCTCAATGGTCTGTCCACTTTGTTTCACCAAACAAAGACTGCTATAGACATCCTGGGGTTCACCGCTGAAGAGAAAATAAACATCTACAAATTGACTGGTGCTGTGGTGCATCACGGCAATATGAAGTTCAAGCAGAAGCAGAGAGAGGAGCAGGCTGAGCCTGATGGCACTGAGGGTAAATAACCAAAAAATGCATTTGACTTCATTATAGGCACAAATTGCAGTTTTTAATGAACAACATTATCACTTTTTCATTCAGTGGCTGATAAAATCGCCTACCTATTTGGCCTGAATTCTGCTGACATGCTGAAAGCTTTGTGCTACCCCAGAGTGAAGGTCGGAAACGAGTTTGTGACCAAAGGCCAGACTGTACCTCAGGTATTGTACTGTGACCTAAAGAAAGAATTAAACTGAGATTTTAAAAATTTACAGAAGACCAACTCATATTTTGCACTCTTCAGGTGAACAATTCTGTCATGGCTCTGTGCAAGTCTGTCTATGAGAAAATGTTCTTGTGGATGGTCATACGTATCAATGAGATGCTGGACACAAAACAGCCAAGGCAGTTCTTCATTGGTGTGCTGGACATCGCTGGATTTGAGATCTTTGATGTAAATATATTTAATTCTTCAAACGAAATTTCTATTTATAGATTTCATATATTACTTGTAAATATTTAATGCACTAATACTTTTTAACAGTTTAACAGCTTGGAGCAACTCTGCATCAACTTCACAAATGAGAAACTGCAACAGTTCTTCAACCACCACATGTTTGTGCTGGAACAAGAGGAGTACAAGAAAGAAGGAATTGACTGGGAGTTCATTGACTTTGGTATGGACCTGGCTGCCTGCATTGAGCTTATTGAGAAGGTAAGTTAAGCGTAAAAAATGATGACATCACAAAAATGTTGCACATCACTGTCACTCATAAAAAACTATCGCCAACAGCCAATGGGCATCTTCTCCATTCTTGAAGAGGAGTGCATGTTCCCCAAGGCAACAGACACATCCTTCAAGAACAAGCTGCATGACCAGCATCTTGGGAAATGTAACGCCTTCCAGAAGCCAAAGCCTGCCAAGGGCAAAGCAGAAGCCCACTTCTCCCTGGTGCACTATGCTGGCACTGTGGACTACAACATCTCTGGCTGGCTGGACAAGAACAAGGACCCCCTGAATGACTCTGTTGTGCAGCTGTACCAGAAATCAGGAAACAAACTTCTGTCCTTACTGTATGCAAGTCATGCAGGTGCTGATGGTACGGTGATCAAATATGTATTCGCTCCTAAATACAGAAGTGCATATTATATTGAAATATTATATTAATTACTAAAACTACAATAATAACAGCAACATATTAAAAGTAAAGCATATTGAATGTCCATAGATGCTGGTGGTAAAGGTGGTAAGAAGGCTGGTAAGAAGAAGGGTGGTTCTTTCCAGACCGTGTCTGCGCTTTTTAGGGTAAGAAGAACAGAGTAGGAAGGATTTACAAGCATGAACAGAAAAAAATGTTATCTGATGTCTAATATTAACAACAACTCAACATTTCACAGGAGAACCTGGGCAAGCTGATGACAAACTTGCGGAGCACTCACCCTCACTTTGTGCGCTGCTTGATTCCCAATGAGTCCAAAACTCCAGGTAGATGCTTTACATTAGTTTTTAATTACCTGTGGTTGACGCTTAAATTTTAAAGTATAAATAAAAAAAACGTACACTAAATCAATACATGGCTTATGAATCGTGGGAGAGGGGCGAGCCAGAGGGGGAAACACTGGAGGCTTGGGAATGGGCTAGGGTATAGGTTGGGGGAGGGGCATGAGGGACGTTAGTGGGTGATTACTGAAGCCTTTTCCAGTGCTCACTAGGCAGGAGGCATGTAACACTTTGTGCAGGTGATTAAAATATACATGGTACCTGACTTTTTATTTTTAGGTCTGATGGAGAACTTCTTGGTCATCCACCAGCTGAGGTGTAACGGTGTGCTGGAAGGTATCAGAATCTGCAGAAAGGGATTCCCCAGCAGAATTCTCTATGGTGACTTCAAGCAAAGGTCAAAGTCTTCACATTTAAAAAATAGCAAACAAAAGTGGAATAAAAACAGTGCTTAATTGCCACATTTACTGAATCACCATTTAAAAACAGATACAAGGTCTTGAATGCCAGTGTCATCCCAGAGGGCCAGTTCATTGACAACAAAAAGGCCTCCGAGAAACTCTTGGGCTCTATTGATGTGGACCATACCCAGTATAAGTTTGGGCACACCAAGGTAAGCAAAATTGCTATTGCTCACTATAAGCCAATGTAGCTGTTTTTGGTAGGGTCAGGGGTGGGATGTTAGAACTGGTTGTTACTTTTGTAGTGTTTGAGTTCCCAAAACTGATTTGAACTCCACTTTCCATAAATAGATTGTTATAGACCATGAACAGAGATGGTGATATTTCTGTAGCCAGCCAAACAACTTGAATTGTTCCTTGTTAGTCTGGAAGGCTTTATAACATAAAATGTAAGCTAAATCATATCACATCAAAACATCAGCATAAAAAAGAACTGGAAAACACAGAGTAAATAAAATGTTGTTAACTCAACACCATCTTTTCGTAGGTATTCTTCAAAGCTGGTCTGCTGGGTACCCTTGAGGAGATGCGAGATGAGAAATTGGCTACTCTGGTGACCATGACTCAAGCTTTGTGCCGTGGCTACCTCATGAGAAGGGAGTTTGTCAAGATGATGGAGAGGAGGTACATTTATGTTTGGCTTAACAAACTGGGGATATATTACAGTTGCTTATACACTAAAACAATTAACATAAAACTTGAGATTCATAAAGTCATCTTCAATTCTAGGGAATCCATCTATTCCATTCAATACAACATCCGTTCATTCATGAATGTGAAACACTGGCCATGGATGAAGCTGTACTTCAAGATCAAGCCTCTACTGAAGAGTGCAGAGACTGAAAAAGAAATGGCTGCCATGAAAGAGAACTATGAGAAAATGAAGGAAGATCTGGCAAAGGCATTGGGCAAAAAGAAAGAGCTTGAAGAGAAGATGGTATCACTTCTTCAAGAGAAAAATGACCTGCAACTGGCAGTAACATCTGTAAGGAAAAAAAGGCAAATGTTAAGTGACTTACAAATGTTAAGTGAAAAACATTAAAAATGACAAAAAAATGATTAACATTAACAGGAATCTGAGAGCCTTGCTGATGCTGAGGAAAGGTGTGAGGGGCTCATCAAGAGCAAGATCCAGCTTGAGGCCAAACTCAAAGAGACAAATGAGAGACTGGAGGATGAGGAAGAAATTAATGCTGAGCTGACTGCTAAGAAGAGGAAGCTGGAGGATGAGTGTTCTGAGCTGAAGAAGGACATTGATGATCTGGAGCTCACCTTGGCTAAAGTGGAGAAGGAGAAACATGCCACTGAGAATAAGGTAAACATCTGTTACACAATGGTGGCATTTCAATTTATACTTCCAGAACTGGTTTTTATACATATTCCAGGCTCTATAGGAAGTGACTGAGCTTTGAATATCTACGAGAAATCTTGCAATCTTGAAGGAGACATGATCTAATGTTTTAAAATGTTTACACACAGGTGAAGAACTTGACTGAGGAGATGGCCTCTCAGGATGAGAGCATTGCCAAGCTCACCAAGGAGAAGAAAGCCCTCCAGGAGGCACACCAGCAAACTCTTGATGATCTCCAGGCAGAGGAAGACAAAGTCAACACTCTGACCAAATCTAAGACAAAGCTTGAACAACAAGTGGATGATGTAAGATTTTACAAAATGATATCAATGACACATATTTTGAACAACAGGAACCCTGTATTTTAAATGCATAATAAATTGTAGCTTGAAGGTTCACTGGAGCAAGAGAAGAAACTTCGTATGGACCTTGAGAGAGCCAAGAGGAAGCTAGAGGGTGACTTAAAACTGGCTCAGGAGTCCATAATGGACCTGGAGAATGACAAGCAGCAGTCTGACGAGAAGATTAAGAAGTATATTACCTCATAACAAAGATTACAGTAAAAACTAAAATGTTACAGCAACTAATTAAAAAAACTACTTGCTTAACTCTTACATTATATGTATTTTCATAACAGGAAGGACTTTGAAATTAGCCAACTTCTGAGCAAGATTGAAGATGAACAGTCATTGGGTGCTCAGCTTCAGAAGAAGATCAAGGAGCTCCAGGCAATTTTTCTCTGCAGAAAAATATTACATTTAACAAAATAACATTTAATGACATTGCTTTGTCTAATGTATATGTTTCTGTCAGGCACGCATTGAGGAACTGGAGGAGGAAATTGAAGCTGAGCGTGCAGCTCGTGCTAAAGTCGAGAAGCAGAGAGCTGATCTCTCCAGGGAACTTGAAGAGATCAGTGAGAGGCTCGAGGAGGCTGGTGGTGCCACTGCTGCTCAGATTGAGATGAACAAGAAGCGTGAGGCTGAGTTCCAGAAACTGCGACGTGATCTGGAAGAGTCCACTCTGCAGCATGAAGCCACAGCTGCTGCCCTCCGCAAGAAACAAGCTGACAGTGTTGCTGAGCTTGGAGAGCAGATTGATAACCTCCAGAGGGTCAAACAGAAGCTGGAGAAGGAAAAGAGTGAATATAAGATGGAGATAGATGACCTGTCTAGTAACATGGAGGCTGTGGCCAAAGCAAAGGTGTGTTTATTTGACAATAAAAGATGATGTCGCATGAAATGTGTTTCAACTGCATTTCAAACAAGACATAGGATGTACGTTAGTTATTTATTTTAAGCTCATGGTACAACTGCCTTTTATTTCAAAACATTTAATTATCATGTTCATAGGGAAATCTAGAGAAGCTGTGCCGTACACTTGAGGACCAACTAAGTGAACTCAAAGCAAAAAATGATGAACATGTCCGCCAACTGAATGACCTGAGTGCACAAAGAGCACGACTTCAGACTGAGAATGGTAAGTAGATTAAAAACAACTAAACAGATGAGGAAGTTTTCTTCATATTTGTTAATTAATGTAATCTTTTTCAAGGTGAATTTGGCCGCCAGCTGGAGGAGAAGGAGGCACTTGTTTCTCAGCTGACCAGAGGAAAACAAGCTTACACACAACAGATAGAGGAGCTCAAGAGACAAATTGAGGAGGAGGTCAAGGTACTTCTAAAAGAGCAGTATTTGAAATGATTGCTTCATTTAATACATTATTTTATGGTCAAGTATGTACCCGTCAACAAGTGAATTTGCACAAAATGTGTGTCAAATTTTAGGCAAAGAACGCTCTGGCTCATGCAGTCCAATCAGCTCGTCATGACTGTGACTTGCTCAGAGAGCAGTTTGAGGAAGAGCAGGAGGCCAAGGCTGAACTGCAGCGAGGAATGTCCAAGGCCAACAGTGAGGTGGCCCAATGGAGAACCAAATATGAGACAGATGCCATCCAGCGTACTGAGGAACTGGAGGAGTCCAAGTAAGTAAATGCTAAACAGAAAGAAAAAAATAAACAAAAGTGAGAAATATGTTAAACAAAGAAGTAAAATTGCACAACATGGCTCCTCAGGAAAAAACTTGCCCAGCGTTTACAAGATGCTGAAGAATCTATTGAAGCTGTGAACTCCAAGTGTGCCTCTCTGGAGAAGACCAAGCAGAGACTGCAGGGTGAGGTGGAGGATCTTATGATTGATGTTGAGAGAGCCAATGCACTTGCTGCTAATCTTGACAAGAAGCAGAGGAACTTTGACAAGGTAAAGGATTTAATGGCTGAAAGTGAACCATAGTGAAATTATCCTCAAATGAAGAAGATCAACAGACATATTAATTACTCTCCATTTTCAGGTGTTGGCCGAATGGAAGCAGAAGTATGAGGAAGGTCAGGCTGAACTGGAGGGAGCTCAGAAAGAGGCTCGCTCTCTCTCCACCGAGCTGTTTAAGATGAAGAACTCATATGAAGAAGCTCTAGACCAGCTGGAGACCCTCAAGAGAGAAAACAAGAATCTACAGCGTACGTGAAGTAGAACTTAATTCAAGCACTTACATTTGTTCATGGAATAGATTTTAAAAACAAAAGGAAATAAACATGAACAAAAATATTTCTCTCATTCCAACAGAGGAGATCTCTGACCTGACTGAACAAATTGGTGAGACTGGTAAGACCATCCATGAGCTGGAGAAGTCAAAGAAAACAGTGGAGACTGAGAAATCAGAAATCCAGACTGCTCTCGAAGAAGCTGAGGTAAGTTTATATGTAACATGCATAAAGATCAAACCTACAACTGCCTTTGCACTAAATTTATAAATTAATGTTTATTATGATTTTTCAGGGCACACTCGAACATGAGGAGTCCAAGATTCTTCGTGTCCAGCTTGAGCTCAACCAAGTAAAGGGAGAGATTGACAGGAAGCTAGCTGAGAAGGATGAGGAGATGGAGCAGATCAAGAGGAACAGTCAGAGAGTGATCGAGTCCATGCAGAGTACTCTGGATTCTGAGGTCAGGAGCAGGAATGATGCTCTCAGAGTCAAAAAGAAAATGGAAGGAGATCTCAATGAGATGGAGATTCAGCTTAGCCATGCAAACCGTCAGGCGAGCGAGGCCCAGAAACAGCTCAGGAATGTTCAAGGACAGCTCAAGGTAAACCTCCGATAGTTCCTTGTTTTACTGCATAAACTTCCTATCTTAAGACATTTAATGACATTCTTTTCACCTTAGGATGCTCAACTGCACCTTGATGAGGCTGTCAGAGGACAGGAAGACATGAAGGAGCAGGTTGCCATGGTGGAGCGCAGGAATAACCTGATGCTGGCAGAGATTGAGGAGCTGAGAGCTGCACTGGAGCAGACAGAGAGAGGCCGCAAAGTGGCTGAACAAGAGCTGGTGGACGCCAGTGAGCGTGTGGCACTGTTGCACTCTCAGGTTAGTTCTACCAGCTTTTCAGTCTGCTGTTTATTTTACACTGTTTAGTAACCCCCCCCCCCCCCCCCATCCCCCCAACGGCCTTATTGATTACCTTTCAACAGAACACCAGTCTCATCAACACAAAGAAGAAGCTTGAGGCTGATCTGGTGCAGATTCAAGGTGAGGTGGATGATACAGTGCAGGAGGCCAGAAATGCTGAAGAGAAGGCCAAGAAGGCTATTACTGATGTGAGTGCTCACCTGCATACATTTAGCATCCATGTGCTCATTAATAATAAAAAAACTAAATCAATTACATGGTTCACACACTAGGCTGCCATGATGGCAGAGGAACTGAAGAAAGAACAGGACACCAGTGCTCATCTGGAGAGGATGAAGAAGAACCTTGAAGTTACAGTAAAAGATCTGCAGCACCGCCTGGATGAGGCTGAGAACCTCGCCATGAAAGGTGGAAAGAAGCAGCTCCAGAAACTTGAGTCTAGGGTACGCTACATTCTTTACAGGAATATGTAGTACTAGTGATACTGTGATTTCGTTAGAAGGCTTTATTTATGTATCAGTTCAAATGTAACTTATCACATGTTGTATTCTAGGTACGTGAGCTAGAAACTGAGGTTGAAGCTGAGCAGAGACGCGGTGCTGATGCTGTTAAGGGAGTCCGCAAATATGAGAGAAGAGTGAAAGAACTCACCTACCAGGTACAGTATTTAGTGACATACAGACTACAAACATAATAAATATTAAACAAAGAAAACTTAATTAGTGCAACCTTTACAGACTGAGGAAGACAAGAAGAATGTGAACAGACTGCAGGATCTGGTGGACAAACTGCAGCTGAAAGTGAAGGCCTACAAGAGACAGGCTGAGGAAGCTGTAAGTGTGCCATAGTATTTTCTGCATTGTACATTCATACATCATTACAATAAATGACTCTAAACTGACTGTTTGTCACCTTTACAGGAGGAGCAGGCCAACTCTCACCTGTCCAGGTACAGGAAGGTGCAGCATGAGATGGAAGAAGCCCAGGAGCGCGCCGACATCGCTGAGTCTCAGGTCAACAAGCTGAGAGCCAAGAGCCGCGATGCTGGAAAGGTAAATTCGAGTGACTTTAAGAAAAACATGCTTTAGTTTAATTCATTTTAATTTCTTTTGTGTAAAATGTGTTAAAATATAATTGTAAGTATTTATTACACTTTTTGCTACTATAAATATTGTTTATAGTAGTTGAAAATAGAACTTCATTATTAAATTAATAAATTAAATACATATACATTTAATACCATATATTCAGTAAAATTAAGTCAGATTTACTAATAATATATGCAACTATTTTTAGGGCAAGGAGACAGCTGAATAAAGTGAGATGACCAGATGGGACACCAACAGGCAATCATACAATATGCATTTCTTGTTATTTGTCCTTATGAATCCAATAAACTTCATTAAATATTTTCTGGTGTCAGTTGTTTAATCAGCTCATTTACCAAAACATCATGTATTGCATCCCGACATTTTACCATTTAAACACACATTTTTACACACATTTTAACATATGAAACAAATAATTATAAAGGTGAACTCTTGTCATAGATATTTCAGAAAGAGCAAAATATTTTCTTCACAAATGCATTTAGTGATCACTATAGTACATTTTGATGGGTATATGATGGGTATATTTGATGGGTTTCATAGATTTATGAAAAGTTTACAATTCAATACAAAACAGCAGTGGCATTTAACAATTTAGTAAAATAGAACAGTTTCTTTGTGGACCCAAGTCAGTTAATCTTGTTATTCTAAGTGTGCCTGTCTTTGATAATCTATAAATCATAAGATGATTCACAGGAAATGGTATCAGAATGAAGAAGATAGCAGAAGGCATAAGAAGATGCCATGTTCTCATTGTTTCTCATTGTTTTCTCCAACATGGATAGGCATGATAAGCCAAATGTGTCAACCCTATTTCTTATTTAAAACGAGGTATTATATCATAAAATTACTACATTATCCCATATAATAAGATATTATGTTTATGACCACACAGACACAGCAGAAAAATGCTGCAAATCTGAAAGTTATCTGCCACATTAAGCCCCTCAGATCGGATTTGGCCATCTTTCATAAATGTATGTGACCTGTATGCGACTGTTATGTGAAAACATTTGTCCCTGAAACGGCATGCATGACTCACGTTTATATACGTCCCCTCCGTCACCAACAACAATAAAAACTTTATATTTGTGAGAGCATTTTGCTCAAGAGGACAGCAAACAGCTGTTGACTGTACATGCCCAGATGCAGAAGGCCTTTTGCTGTTTTCCCAAAGATCAAGCAAGTCAAAAACTTCTTCGTCCTCCTGCTGACTTCTGTCACGGCTAAGCTGCCTGTGCTTTTACTAATACAGCAAACATACAAACTATGGGTGTATTAAAGTAAAAGGGTTTGGTAGTTACATATTCTAACAGATTACTTTTTAGCATGTTTCACTGATTGATGAGTGAATTAGTGGTATGAATTTTGCAAAAGCAGGAAATTTTTGAGAACGGATGAACAAAGATAAGGGTGATGCGTTATTTGGTGGCTTTTATTAAGTAAACGATTATCAAGAATATTCAATCAAATATTCAAATGCTCAAGTCAAAGAATATTATGATATGAGAAATATTCAGTGTAAATATTCATTTAAATGTATTTTCTATATAATGCATTTTCTAATTTGACCCTAAACATATGCATTCTTTTGTTTACAGTTAAAATTTTATCCAAACTTAAAATTGAGCATTTCGAACTGGCCACATGTAGTACCTTCCAGAAACCTATGATTTGCTAACATTTTGTATTTTCCCAAAATAGATACACAAACAATGAGATTAACTATGTATTTTGGTCTGTCTCACAAGCATTTTCTTCCAAGATGTCCAAACAAATAATGATTAGGTATTTATTTGGCTACAGCAAGCTGCCACCAAGTATCCCCAGTAAAAATATTTCTGTTTCTCAGCCTAGTGAATGACAATTCACTAAGCAATGCAAAATGATTTTAGGTTCAGGCACTGTTGAGCAACATGCTAAGAATGACTGCTGCTGTTACAAAATAAAACCTATTTTAAATGTACTGTTGTTTATTAAATATGAGCTGTGCAGATGTTTATGAGAAGAAGTACTGTATTGAAATATGTAAAACATGAAAACAAATACATATCAAAGCTTTTGTCTTGTTTTCAGTTTGAGAGGTGGCTAAATAGTGAGGAATAAACTGCTCTGAGGCTCTACACTGCATATAGCTACATGCCATTAATGCTGAAGCAAAGCAAAGATAAAATTCTCTTACAGGATGAGAGAAATTAGTCAACTAGTTTAGAAAAGTGTGCACCACCATTCAGCTTCTATTTGTCTATTTCACATTTTCAGGAAAATTACAAAAAGTAAACAAGAGAAACACTTACTTCAGAAGATGAGAAAACTCTTGAAGGACAGAAATAAACACTCTACTGCTTTCAGAAGCAGACTAAATAATAAAGTGTGCACAATCTAAGCCTACAGCTGACTGTGCTGTGCTTGTTACTATATTTGTGTTTATTCCTAATAAGAACATTTATGATCCTGAGTATCACATTTAGGAATCCAGTTTACCACATGCAACAGCATCTGTCCTATTTTCATTTTGGACGTAAATGTTACAGCCTGGCACTCTCAGTAAATCTTCTGCTGACAAAAACTAGTGCCAATAAAATAGCTATTTCTCATCACTTTTGAACTACAGCCAGTGAGTTAGAGATAGGAGTTTTATTGCTTCTTGTACAGTAATTATTATTATTATTATTATTATTATTATTATTATTATTATTATTATTATTAATAATAATAATAATAATAATAATAATAATAATAAACCTTTAAAACAACAATATCAAACCTAACTGTTTAGCTCTTTAGATTTAAGCTGACAGTACTGCAATGTAAGCCAGAAAGAGGGAGAAGCCTCCTGTCCTTTCTAGTTCTCTTGAACCTGGTCATGTATAGCTGTAAAAAAAAGCATAATCTATCCAAGAATTGAAGAAAGCAAAAAAAAAAAACACTATATAGTAATAGTAATAGTATTAGCAATAGTACTTCTCCACATCTAATAAAATTTTTATCATGCCAGAAATATGCAAAAAAAACTGAGATTGAGACCTGCAACGATTAAGCAGACTAGGCAGTTGGACGCATGTGTTGAGTCTTTTTATTAGAGTCCAAATTAACACCCTCTAGGCAGTAAACACTAATAAGGTGGATTCTAAATCTAACATAAGAATGTAAATGCATTGTATTTCATGCCAACAGCATTAACTGGGTTTGTGTTTCAAGCAGTTATAGAAGGAGAAGGTGAACACTCACCAGTCCAGGCTCATGAAGGTGCAGCATGAGCTGAGTCGAATTAAACTCACAAGTGCACTGATATCAGTGTGTGGGTACAGGTGATGGGGAGGTGAAATGCTTTCAATTAAAGAAAATAATTAAAGAAAATGTTTTAAATTTCATGCAAATTTCATGACATAAAACCATGGCAAAGGTTTTAATACATATATTCATATTTTAAAATAAGAATCTTCAATTCTTTACATCTTCTTCATAGAAGAATTTGTAAAAGGACTCTTAGCCTGTAAAATCAGTGTTCCATGGTTCTCAGTCCAACATTTCTGATGTAAAGGAACTTGTAACTGCATTAAGTGAATGTCAGTGATAATTTGCAAGCATGAACCCTTTTGCAGGTACCCTTCAAAAAGCTACTGCAGAAAGAAATCTGAATCCAGCTTTACCATGGCAGCACTGATTTCCTGTTCCACCTTAAACTACAATGCCATCCTTCCACAATTTAAACCAAATAAAAGCAAACTTCAGCACCATTAATCATATAATATATTCATATAAAGGGTAAGTATAAGAAATACGATCTGTGCATCTGATAGAAGAACATTCTGACAGGCTGAATGCAGATCTGTGCTCTGTTAAGTAGAACGGCATGTAGCAAAATATATAATGACCTTTCAGAAGATTCGCTGATGCAACAGCTTTTGAAAGATGCTGATGTTACTTCTAATCGGTCCACAGAATTAAAATATTGTACTATGGACTCGCTTAAAAAATACCAATTGTTGTTCTCTTCAAAGACCATGCAACACCGCCACCAAAAACGATATAAGTAAATAATCTATTTCCTTCTGAAAACTGTGAATTACATCAAAAGTTAATTAGACTTTGTATATGCTTTAGAAGTCTTCATGTCTTTCAGAGGGTAAAAAAAAGCATATAAGGGCATGTAAGCATATGTAGGGTTTGCAGGAAAAGTTCTTAATGCTTCCAGCACTAGGATTAATATAAAAACTACCAGGAAATCATTTCAATACTAAATACAATTTGCTAATTAACTGAATTCAAATCTCAGTGGATGAAAAAATAGCATTAATAATAATAAAATGCCACTGTAATTATTTAAGAAGGCATTTACTGGGACCAACTAGATCTATAGGCAGAATGAAAGAATGTTAAAAGAACATATAACCTGTAATAGTTTTTTCATATACTAAATAACTGAAGATGTAAAACGAATTTCGCTATATACACTGCATATGTGTGTGTTTATTTTGACATTTTATAGAGTCTCAAATTTGATCAGACAAATCCAAATATGCCTGCACTTGGAAACTGTTAAGTAGAACTTTTTTACACAGCATATTGCATTAGGCTGACAACAGATCTCTACAAAAAGATTGGTTGCTATTTTTGAATTTGTTCCTAATACGACAGGTCTGCTATTAATATTGAGTTTCATGATTTTAAGATACGGTCACATGCAGCGGCTTATAAACTTTCACTGCCTTATAAGTAGCTGCCAAAGGCATATTATGTTTCTTCTGGAAGGGAATTTTTTTATCTGCCACTAGTGATAAATCTTCGTGATTTTATACTCTGCTATGAAAAAATAAACCCATGTCATGAGTCCCATGTCTTCACAATTGTTGTAGTTACAGTTTTTCAGGTTTTAATAGACCCAATTTGTAGACTGAAAAAAGATAAAAGTTTACATCTTTATTTTGTTTAGTTACTTGTTTTAAGAGACATGACCATGAAACCTTCTCTAAATACCAATGACTACAATCCATTTTCTATATGACTCTTTTAGGGTATATACATGTTGCAGATATATATCAATATTTATGAAATTTCTGTTGAAGTAATTATTAAGAAATATTATTGTTGGCGTGTTTTTATTCTTGACCAGGGTAATTCTATTGATCAGAAACTTGTACAGTGGTGTTGATACCGAACACTAGTTTAACGCCACATCACAATGCCACATCCACAACATTCCACATCTGAACTTAGTGATTCTACAGAACCACAACATATTAAACCTGGCTTTATGAATAATGGAACACAGTTTAAGACACAGAAAAATGAAAAATAGTTGCACAATTTAATTATTTTCTTTGTCATCTGATCAACAAAAATATATATAATGTTTGAGTGTAAATAATTTTTTTAGCTTTTGAGCTAAGCATCAAAAGAACATGCAGTATGACACAGAGACATGACCTAATGACTGCTACTTGGAGCAGAAATACATCTTCCCAAGCAACAGTACATGACCATCTAGAGATGGTCTATTCTGCTGAGTGAACATTAACAGTGCTATATAAGACGCTCCTCCAAGCCCCGAGGTGACACCAAGCAGTCAGCACAGGTGGGCAAGTTACAGTGTTAATCATTCATTTAATGTATTCCACTGTAAAATAATGTACTATATGTGTTCTACTTACATACCGATCTAAACTGTTAATGAATCTGCATCTGTTTACAGTGTTCAAGATCTGCCAGCCACTCTGCAATTTGCTTCGGCAACAAAATAGGTGAGTTTTGAAAATGGGTCAGCTGAAATCATCTATTTTAATGTGTGTATGCTTATTAACTTACAAATAACTCTTAAAAGTTAGTATAAACAATGAAGGCATAGTAATTGAATGAAAACCACCTCAAGCAGCGTGCAAAGCAAAAATATTGGTACATAAGTTACATGAAAAGCATATATATATATATATGTGTGTGCTATATATATATATATATATATATATATATATATATATATATATATATATATATATATATATATATATATATATATATATATATATATCAATGGCTAAATAATGTGTGTGCAATATGTTACATATATTATTTGTCTCTATAGTAACGTGCCATCATGGGGGATGGAGAAATGGAATGTTTTGGGCCGGCGGCCGTCTACCTCCGCAAGTCAGAAAAGGAGAGGATTGAGGCCCAGAGCAGGCCTTTCGATGCTAAAACAGCAGTGTTTGTGAGTGAGCCCACTGAGATGTACCTCAAGGGCACATTAAAGAGTAAAGAGGGTGGCAAAGCTACTGTCGAAACTCTGTGTGGAAAAGTAAGTGAAAAATAAAAAATAAAAAGATAATAATTATTTTAGAAAGATTACAGTATCGCTGCTGTGAATGTGATAGCTGCCAACTTTTGATATGTGCAAAGATAAATGTCCAGTTCAAAGCACAGAATTAAAACTTGGTTATCAATGTATTTTAATGAACTACATTTTGGGACTGCATTACAGTCATCAGATCATTATAATTTTAAAATTACATTAAGCATGCATGTGTATGTACTGTGTATGTGCTGCATGTCACTGAAATTGATATTTGATGTGTAATACTTAAAATGTTGTCATCTTAAAGACGCTCACAGTAAAGGAGGATGAAGTATTTCCCATGAATCCTCCCAAGTTTGACAAAATTGAGGACATGGCCATGATGACCCACCTCAACGAGCCCTGTGTGTTGTTTAACCTCAAAGAGCGTTACGCAGCATGGATGATCTACGTAAGTTTAACAAAGAATGACAGATTAAGACCATTTATAAATGAGAAGTTATCCATAACGACCTACAGAAAACACTTCTATTCACTTCAGACCTACTCAGGGTTGTTCTGCGTCACTGTGAACCCCTACAAGTGGCTTCCAGTATACGATGCAGTTGTTGTGGCTGGATACAGAGGCAAAAAGAGAATTGAAGCCCCGCCCCACATCTTCTCCATCTCTGACAACGCCTATCAGTTCATGCTGACAGGTATGATATTGTTTCATCACCTTATTGGAAAACAAGTTTAAATTCATTTCAATTAGTAGGTAAGTACAATACTGCAGTTTCAAACTGGGACCCTGAGTAATATTCCTCATGTTTTCTTCTAGATCGTGAAAACCAGTCTGTCCTGATTACGTAAGTGCACGTACTTCACATAAAGTTTGAATTTTCTTTACTAGCAAACTGCCACCAGTGCCAAGATTTGTTGCTTTACTCAACTTCTAAAGAGTTTCTGTATAAAAAAAACAAGACAAGTTTGGCTTTTAGGGCAGATTAGCAATTTTTAAGAAAAAAGAAGAAACCAGAAAAGTGCAGTTTTCTCTGACAGTGTACCAGCTTCCTCCAGAGCAAACACCTTTCCCTGCATATCTTTAGTATGAGAGCTTATTCCGAAAATGTCAAAAAGTAGCATTAAGGGCAACTTGGCAAACTGATGATTGTTTACGCACTGACTACTGAAAATATTACAAACAAAGTAACATAACAAATAATAGATGGAGATTATAATATCTAAAAACAAAATGAGTCAACACCTTCTGACAAAGATTTTATTATGCTATACACTTGATATTTTTAACTTCTTCTATTCTCAGTGGAGAATCTGGTGCAGGAAAGACTGTGAACACCAAACGTGTCATCCAGTATTTTGCCATGGTTGGTATGACTTCACAGAAGAAAGCAGAGCCTGTTCCTGGCAAAATGCAGGTAACTAAATCACGAGTTCAAGAATCTGTAACTGTATGTGAGGGTATAGCTGGAGCATGTACTCACTACAATATCTGTTATCATTTCTAGGGGTCGCTGGAGGACCAAATCGTTGCAGCCAACCCCCTGCTGGAAGCTTATGGTAATGCCAAGACTATCAGGAATGACAACTCCTCTCGTTTTGTAAGTACACACAAACAGTATTTGCTCTCTTTATGAAATATTGTGAAATACACACAGAAGCAGACTGAATGCATTTAAACATATATTACATTTCCAGGGTAAATTCATCAGAATTCATTTTGGACAAACTGGCAAGCTGGCCTCAGCTGATATTGAAACCTGTAAGTTCCACTATGGGTTTGTTCTGTTATACCGTTATGTAGGCATGGTTTTATCTTTCAGTTGTTTCATGTGAATATGTTGATAAAAGCATCTCTGAATGGGAATTTTTAGTGGAAATGTAAACTACATCAGTCACAGTAACAGTGACACGTTGACAAATTCAACTTAACATTCTAAAAAATCTAAAAAATATTAAAGCACGCTTTGTGAACTGGCTGTAAATATTCTCTTCTTAAAAAACAAAGTGAATATACAGAGAGCATTAGTAAGACTGAATACTCATACTCCAATGTATCAACAGATCTACTGGAAAAGTCAAGAGTCACTTTCCAGCTATCTGCTGAGAGGAGCTACCACATTTTCTACCAGCTCATGACTGGACACAAGCCAGAGCTGATTGGTATGATATCCAAACCTTTCTTATTAGATTACATATAACACTTCATAGATCAAGATATTTAAATTTCCTTTCACACAGAGGCACTGCTCATCACCACCAACCCCTATGACTACCATATGATCAGTCAGGGTGAAATCACAGTTAAGAGCATCAACGATGTGGAGGAATTCATAGCCACAGATGTACGTACAGCTTCACTAAACAGTTACAGACATTGTGAAAATGAATATGTTCATATATATATATGTCTCACTCTCAATGGTCTGTCCACTTTGTTTCACCAAACAAAGACTGCTATAGACATCCTGGGGTTCACCGCTGAAGAGAAAATAAACATCTACAAATTGACTGGTGCTGTGGTGCATCACGGCAATATGAAGTTCAAGCAGAAGCAGAGAGAGGAGCAGGCTGAGCCTGATGGCACTGAGGGTAAATAACCAAAAAATGCATTTGACTTCATTATAGGCACAAATTGCAGTTTTTAATGAACAACATTATCACTTTTTCATTCAGTGGCTGATAAAATTGCCTACCTATTCGGCCTGAACTCTGCTGACATGCTGAAAGCTTTGTGCTACCCCAGAGTGAAGGTCGGAAACGAGTTTGTGACCAAAGGCCAGACTGTACCTCAGGTATTGTACTGTGACCTAAAGAAAGAATTAAACTGAGATTTTAAAAATTTACAGAAGACCAACTCATATTTTGCACTCTACAGGTGAACAATTCTGTCATGGCTCTGTGCAAGTCTGTCTATGAGAAAATGTTCTTGTGGATGGTCATACGTATCAATGAGATGCTGGACACAAAACAGCCAAGGCAGTTCTTTATTGGTGTGCTGGACATCGCTGGATTTGAGATCTTTGATGTAAATATATTTAATTCTTCAAACGAAATTCCTCAAGATTTCATATATTATTTGTAAATAATTAATGCACTAATACTTTTTAACAGTTTAACAGCTTGGAGCAACTCTGCATCAACTTCACAAATGAGAAACTGCAACAGTTCTTCAACCACCACATGTTTGTGCTGGAACAAGAGGAGTACAAGAAAGAAGGAATTGACTGGGAGTTCATTGACTTTGGTATGGACCTGGCTGCCTGCATTGAGCTTATTGAGAAGGTAAGTTAAGCGTAATGAATGGTGACACAACTTCACAAAAATGTTGTACATCACTGTCACTCATAAAAAACTGTCACCAACAGCCAATGGGCATCTTCTCCATTCTTGAAGAGGAGTGCATGTTCCCCAAGGCAACAGACACATCATTCAAGAACAAGCTGCATGACCAGCATCTTGGCAAAACAAATGCCTTCCAGAAGCCAAAGCCTGCCAAGGGCAAAGCAGAAGCCCACTTCTCCCTGGTGCACTATGCTGGCACTGTGGACTACAACATCTCTGGCTGGCTGGACAAGAACAAGGACCCTCTGAACGACTCTGTTGTGCAGCTGTACCAGAAATCAGGAAACAAACTTCTGTCCTTACTGTATGCAAGTCATGCAGGTGCTGATGGTACGGTGATCAAATATATATTCGCTCCTAAATACAGAAGTGCATTTTATATTGAAATATGTATACTAATTACTAAAACTACAATAATAACAGCAACATATTAAAAGTGAAGAATATTGAATGTCCATAGATGCTGGTGGTAAAGGTGGTAAGAAGGCTGGTAAGAAGAAGGGTGGTTCTTTCCAGACCGTGTCTGCGCTTTTTAGGGTAAGAAGAACAGAGTAGGAAGGATTTACAAGCATGAACAGAAAAATTGTCATCTGATGTCTAATATTAACAACAACTCAACATTTCACAGGAGAACCTGGGCAAGCTGATGACAAACTTGCGGAGCACTCACCCTCACTTTGTGCGCTGCTTGATTCCCAATGAGTCCAAGACTCCAGGTAGGTGCATTTCACCTTTCACATGAGTTTTTATCACTCGTGACAGAAGCCCAACTTCCAATGTAAAAATTAAAAAATTAACACACACTCAATCGCTACATGGCTTATCAATTGTTGGGGAGTTGCAAACCCGAGGCATCCAAGACTGGGGTCTTGGGACTGGGCTACGGCAGGGGATGGGGTGGGGTATTAGGGCCATTTGTGCCTGACTGCTGAAGCCTATTCCAGCGCTCACTAGGCAGAAGGCATGTAACACTCTGTGCAGGTAATTAACATATACATGGTACCTGACTTTTTACTTCTAGGTCTGATGGAGAACTTTTTGGTCATCCACCAGCTGAGGTGTAATGGTGTGCTGGAGGGTATCAGAATCTGCAGAAAGGGATTCCCCAGCAGAATTCTCTATGGTGACTTCAAGCAAAGGTCTAAGTCTTCAAATTTTAAAATATCTAACAAAAGTGGAATAAAAAGCAGAAGAATTGCCACATTTACTGAATCACTATTTTAAAAACAGATACAAAGTCTTGAATGCCAGTGTCATCCCAGAGGGCCAGTTCATTGACAATAAAAAGGCCTCAGAGAAACTCTTGGGTTCTATTGATGTGGACCATACCCAGTATAAGTTTGGGCATACCAAGGTAAGCAAAATTGCTATTGCTCAATAAAAGTCAATGTAGCTGTTTTTGGTAGGGTCAGGGGTGGGACATTAGAACTGGTTGTTACTTTTGTAGTGTTTGAGTTCCCAAAACTGATTTGAACTCCACATTCCATAAATAGATTGTTATAGACCATGAACAGAGATGGTGATATTTCTGTAGCCAGCCAAACAACTTGAATTGTTCCTTGTTAGTCCGGAAGGCTTTATAACATAAAATGTGAGCTAAATCATATCAAAACATCAGCATAAAAAGAACTGGAAAACACAGAGTAAATAAAATGTTGTTAACTCAACACCATCTTTTCGTAGGTATTCTTTAAAGCTGGTCTGCTGGGTACCCTTGAGGAGATGCGAGATGAGAAATTGGCTACTCTGGTGACAATGACTCAAGCTTTGTGTCGTGGCTACCTCATGAGAAGGGAGTTTGTCAAGATGATGGAGAGGAGGTACATTTGTGTTCGGCTTAACAAACTGGGGATACATTACAGTTGCTTATACACTAAAACAATTAACATGAAACTTGAGATTGAAAAAGTCATCTTCAATTCTAGGGAATCCATCTATTCCATTCAATACAACATCCGTTCATTCATGAATGTGAAACACTGGCCATGGATGAAGCTGTACTTCAAGATCAAGCCTCTACTGAAGAGTGCAGAGACTGAAAAAGAAATGGCTGCCATGAAAGAGAACTATGAGAAAATGAAGGAAGATCTGGCAAAGGCACTGGGCAAAAAGAAAGAGCTTGAAGAGAAGATGGTATCACTTCTTCAAGAGAAAAATGACCTGCAACTGGCAGTAACATCTGTAAGGAAAAAAAGGCAAATGTTAAGTGACTCACAAATGTTAAGTGAAAAATATTAAAAATTACAAAAAAATAATTAACATTAACAGGAATCTGAGGGCCTTGCTGATGCTGAGGAAAGGTGTGAGGGGCTCATCAAGAGCAAGATTCAGCTTGAGGCCAAACTCAAAGAGACAAATGAGAGACTGGAGGATGAGGAAGAAATTAATGCTGAGCTGACTGCTAAGAAGAGGAAGCTGGAGGACGAGTGCTCTGAGCTGAAGAAGGACATTGATGATCTGGAGCTCACCTTGGCTAAAGTGGAGAAGGAGAAACATGCCACTGAGAATAAGGTAAACATCTGTTACACAAGTGTGGTACTATTTCAATTAATACCTTCAGAATTTGTTTTTAAACATATTCCAGGCTCTATAGGAAGTGACTGAGCCTTGAATATCTACGAGAAATCTTGCAATCTTGATGGAGAGATGATCTAATGTTTTAAAATGTTTACACACAGGTGAAGAACTTGACTGAGGAGATGGCCTCTCAGGATGAGAGCATTGCCAAGCTCACCAAGGAGAAGAAAGCCCTCCAAGAGGCACACCAGCAAACTCTTGATGATCTCCAGGCAGAGGAAGACAAAGTCAACACTCTGACCAAATCTAAGACAAAGCTTGAACAACAAGTGGATGATGTAAGTTTTTACAAAATGATATCAATGACACATATTTTGAACAGCAGGAACCCTGTATTTTAAATGCCCTTCCTTTAATAAATTGTAGCTTGAAGGTTCACTGGAGCAAGAAAAGAAACTCCGTATGGACCTTGAGAGAGCCAAGAGGAAGCTAGAGGGTGACTTAAAACTGGCTCAGGAGTCCATAATGGACCTGGAGAATGACAAGCAGCAGTCTGACGAGAAGATTAAGAAGTATATTATCTCATAACAAAGATTACAGTAAAAACTAAAATGTTACAGCAACTAATTAAAAAAACTACTTGCTTAACACATCATATGTATTTTCATAACAGGAAGGACTTTGAAATTAGCCAACTTCTGAGCAAGATTGAAGATGAACAGTCATTGGGTGCTCAGCTTCAGAAGAAGATCAAGGAGCTACAGGCAATTTTTCTCGCAGAAAAAAATATTACATGAAATAACATTTCATGACATTGCTCTGTCTAATGTATATGTTTTTGTCAGGCTCGCATTGAGGAGCTGGAGGAGGAAATTGAAGCTGAGCGTGCAGCTCGTGCTAAAGTCGAGAAGCAGAGAGCTGATCTCTCCAGGGAACTTGAAGAGATCAGTGAGAGGCTCGAGGAGGCTGGTGGTGCCACTGCTGCTCAGATTGAGATGAACAAGAAGCGTGAGGCTGAGTTCCAGAAACTGAGACGTGATCTGGAAGAGTCCACTCTGCAGCATGAAGCCACAGCTGCTGCCCTCCGCAAGAAACAAGCTGACAGTGTTGCTGAGCTTGGAGAGCAGATTGATAACCTTCAGAGGGTCAAACAGAAGCTGGAGAAGGAGAAGAGTGAATATAAGATGGAGATAGATGACCTGTCCAGTAACATGGAGGCAGTGGCCAAAGCAAAGGTGTGTTTATTTGACATTAAAAGATGATGTCGCATGAAATGTGTTTCAACTGCATTTCAAACAAGACATAGGATGTACATTAATTATTTATTTCAAGCTCATGGTACAACTGCCTTTTATTTCAAAACATTTAATTATCATGTTAATAGGGAAATCTAGAGAAGCTGTGCCGTACACTTGAGGACCAACTAAGTGAACTCAAAGCAAAAAATGATGAACATGTCCGCCAACTGAATGACCTGAGTGCACAAAGAGCACGACTTCAGACTGAGAATGGTAAGTAGATTAAAAACAACTAAACAGATGAGGAAGTTTTCTTCATATTTGTAAATTAATGTAATCTTTTTTAAGGTGAATTTGGCCGCCAGCTGGAGGAGAAGGAGGCACTTGTTTCTCAGCTGACCAGAGGAAAACAAGCTTACACACAACAGATAGAGGAGCTCAAGAGACAAATTGAGGAGGAGGTCAAGGTACTTCTGAAAGAGCAGTATTTAAATGATTGCTTCATTTAATACATTATTTTATGGTCAAGCATTTAACCATCAACAAGTGAATTTGCACAAAACGTGTGTCAAATTTTAGGCAAAGAACGCTCTGGCTCATGCAGTCCAATCAGCTCGTCATGACTGTGACTTGCTCAGAGAGCAGTTTGAGGAAGAGCAGGAGGCTAAGGCTGAACTGCAGCGAGGAATGTCCAAGGCCAACAGTGAGGTGGCCCAATGGAGAACCAAATATGAGACAGATGCCATCCAGCGTACTGAGGAACTGGAGGAGTCTAAGTAAGTAAATGCTAAACAATGAGAAAAAAAAAATCAAAAGTGAGAAATATGTTAAACAAAGAAATACAATTGCATAACATGGCTCCACAGGAAAAAGCTTGCCCAGCGTTTACAAGATGCTGAAGAATCTATTGAAGCTGTGAACTCCAAGTGTGCCTCTCTGGAGAAGACCAAGCAGAGACTGCAGGGTGAGGTGGAGGATCTCATGATTGATGTTGAGAGAGCCAATGCACTTGCTGCTAATCTTGACAAGAAGCAGAGGAACTTTGACAAGGTAAAGGATTTGATGGCTGAAAGTGAACCATAGTGAAATTATCCTCAAGTGATGAAGATCAACAGACATATTAATTACTCTCCATTTTCAGGTGTTGGCCGAATGGAAGCAGAAGTATGAAGAAGGTCAGGCTGAACTGGAGGGCGCTCAGAAGGAGGCTCGCTCTCTCTCCACTGAGCTGTTTAAGATGAAGAACTCATATGAAGAAGCTTTAGACCACCTGGAGACACTGAAGAGAGAAAACAAGAATCTACAGCGTACGTGAAGTAGAAATTAATACAATCGCTTGCATACGTTTATGGAATATATATTTTAAAACACAAAAAGAAAAAAAGATGAACAAAAAATATTTCTCTCATTCCAACAGAGGAGATCTCTGACCTGACTGAACAAATTGGTGAGACTGGTAAGACCATTCATGAGCTGGAGAAGTCAAAGAAAACAGTGGAGACTGAGAAATCAGAAATCCAGACTGCTCTTGAAGAAGCTGAGGTAAGTTTATATGTAACATGCATAAGATCAAACCTACAACTGCATTCACACTAAATATATAAATGAATGTTTATTATGATTTTTCAGGGCACACTCGAACATGAGGAGTCCAAGATTCTTCGTGTCCAGCTTGAGCTCAACCAAGTAAAGGGTGAGATTGACAGGAAGCTAGCTGAGAAGGACGAGGAGATGGAGCAGATCAAGAGGAACAGTCAGAGAGTGATCGAGTCCATGCAGAGTACTCTGGATTCTGAGGTCAGGAGCAGAAATGATGCTCTCAGAGTCAAAAAGAAAATGGAAGGAGATCTCAATGAGATGGAGATTCAGCTGAGCCATGCAAACCGTCAGGCGAGCGAGGCCCAGAAACAGCTCAGGAATGTTCAAGGACAGCTCAAGGTAAACCTCAGATAGTTCCTTGTTTTACTGCATAAACTTCCTATCTTAAGACATTTAATGACATTCTTTACACATCAGGATGCTCAACTGCACCTTGATGAGGCTGTCAGAGGACAGGAAGACATGAAGGAGCAGGTTGCCATGGTGGAGCGCAGGAATAACCTGATGCTGGCAGAGATTGAGGAGCTGAGAGCTGCACTGGAGCAGACAGAGAGAGGCCGCAAAGTGGCTGAACAAGAGCTGGTGGACGCCAGTGAGCGGGTGGCACTGCTGCACTCTCAGGTTAGTTCTACCAACTTTTCAGTCAGCTTATTTTACACTGTTTAGTAAATCCCCCCCCCCCCCCCCCCCCCCAACGGCCTTATTGATTACCCTTTCAACAGAATACCAGTCTCATCAACACTAAGAAGAAGCTTGAGGCTGATCTGGTGCAGATTCAAGGTGAGGTGGATGATACAGTGCAGGAGGCCAGAAATGCTGAAGAGAAGGCCAAGAAGGCTATTACTGATGTGAGTGCTCACCTGCATACATTTAGCATCCATGTGGTTATTAATAATGAAAAAACTAAATCAATTACATGGTTCACACACTAGGCTGCCATGATGGCAGAGGAACTGAAGAAAGAACAGGACACCAGTGCTCATCTGGAGAGGATGAAGAAGAACCTTGAAGTTACAGTAAAAGATCTGCAGCACCGCCTGGATGAGGCTGAGAACCTCGCCATGAAAGGTGGAAAGAAGCAGCTCCAGAAACTTGAGTCTAGGGTACGCTACACTCTTTACAGGGAAATTGTAGTACTAGTGATACTGTGATTTTATTAGAAGGCTTTATTCATGTATCAGTTCAAATGTAATATATCACATGTTTTATTTTAGGTACGTGAGCTAGAAACTGAGGTTGAAGCTGAGCAGAGACGCGGTGCTGATGCTGTTAAGGGAGTCCGCAAATATGAGAGAAGAGTGAAAGAACTCACCTACCAGGTACAGTATTTAGTGACATACAGACTACAAACATAATAAATATTAAACAAAGAAAACTTAATCAGTGCAACCTTTACAGACTGAGGAAGACAAGAAGAATGTGAACAGACTGCAGGATCTGGTGGACAAACTGCAGCTGAAAGTGAAGGCCTACAAGAGACAGGCTGAGGAAGCTGTAAGTGTGCCATTGCATTTTCTGCATTGTACATTCATACATCATTACAATAAATGACTCTAAACTGACTGTTTGTCACCTTTACAGGAGGAGCAGGCCAACTCTCACCTGTCCAGGTACAGGAAGGTGCAGCATGAGATGGAAGAAGCCCAGGAGCGCGCAGACATCGCTGAGTCTCAGGTCAACAAGCTGAGAGCCAAGAGCCGTGATGCTGGAAAGGTAAATTTAAGTGACTTCAAGAAAAATATGTGTTAGTTTTGATTCCTATGCATTAATTTTGTGTATAATATGTTTAAATATTATTGTAAGTAATTATTAAAAATTTTTGCTACTGTAAATATTTTATTATTTTTGAAAATGCAACTAATAAATTTGAGTACTTTATATTCAGTAACATGAAGTCAAATTTACTAATAGAATATAAAATTATTTTTAGGGCAAGGACACAGCTGAATAAAGTGTGATGACCAGATGGGACACCAACATGCAATCATACAATATGCATTTCTTGTTATTTGTTCTTATGGATCCAATAAACTTCATGAAACTGAACCATTGCCTACCTTCAGTCATTTTAACAATTCATTTACCAAAACATGATAGTTTGCATTCCTAACATTAGATAACATTTTAACACTTAAACACATTTTTACAAAATGCAAAAATGTATAACTTATATATTATGAAGATGAACTCTTGTTATGATTATTAAAAAACAACAAAATACTTTCTTCACGAATGCATTTAGTGATCAGATGAAAAATGCATAGAACAGTTTTGTTTTTGTTTTTTTTTTTGCTTTTTAATGCAATATATTTCAAAACGCAGTGGCAATTTACAATTTAGGAAAATAGCACAGTTTCTCTGTGGCCACATGCCCTTCCACTTAGTCTTGTTTTTATTAGCATGCTTGTTTTTGTTAAAATATAAATGACAAGATGATGTTACAAATAATAATGATAAAAAAACTTTTAAAACAACACTGACACCTAACTCCTTAGTTCTTTAGATTTAAGCTAACAGCACTGCAATGAACAACAGAAACAGGGGAAAGCGCCCTGTTCTTTCTGTTTATGTTTTCTTGGACCTGGTCATGTAGATATGTAAAATTAAATCATGATCAGTCAAATTGGTCAAATTAAAAAAATAAATAAACACATGGTGTTAATAATAATAATAATAATAATAATAATAATAATAATAATAATAATAATAATGCTTCTTCACATCTGATAAAAAAAAAGACGTATTAGTGCCAAAAACATGCAAAATAAAAACCAAAAAAAACATTGGGACCTGTAATGATTGAGCAGGCCAGGCAGAGGGATGCAAGCAAGCCTTTTATATTATAGCCCAAATTAATATTTTCAAGGCTGAACAGACTGCTAAATTTTTATAATGAAACTCAAAGTGTAACTTAACATAAATGCACTGTATTCCATTCCACCAGCATAAAACTAGGCTTGAATTTACCTGTCCAGGCTCATAAAGGTGCAGAATAAGGTGGATTATGCTCAGAAGTGCGCTGATATCTCTAGGTCCCAGGTCCAAAAGTGAGAGTCAGGAGTCAAGGTGCTGGAAAGGTAAACTGCATTTAGTTGAATAAATTAGTTCCACAAATAATCCAGTTCCCTATTCTTCCTGTAGAATGTCAGTCTGTCCTTGATGTTTTTCTTGGGGAGAAATGGCTTCTTTGCTGCCCTTGTTGACACCAAGCCATCCTCCAATAGCTTTCGTCTCACTATGCATTCAGATGAACTCACAGCTGCCCTCTGCCATTTCTGAGCAAGCTCTGCACTGGTGGTACCTCGATCTCATAGATGCATCCTCTTTAGGAGCTTGCTTGACATTCTGGGGCACCCTAGAGTTTTTACTGCACTGAAACACTCTCATTGAAGTTCTTGATGATTCGATAAATGATTGATTGGCAGAAACTGAGGTAACTTTGAATAGCATACCTAGGGTCAAACCTAGAAAGTAGTTTGCACTAAATTGATTAATATTTAACATTATTTTTCAGGGCACTCTTGAACATGAGGAGTCCAAGATTATTTGCGTCCAGCTAAAAAGTAAAGGGTAAAACAGAAAGGAAACTAGCTGAGAAAGATGAGGAGATCAAGCAGATAAAAAGGAATAGCCAGAGGGTGCTTGAGTCCATGCAGAGGAGCAAGAATGATGATTCATCAAAACTATCTGGCTGCTGAGGCCCAGAAACAGCTCAGGAATTTCTAATGACAGCTAAAGGTAAACACTTCTTTCTAAGTTTCTTGTTTTTAATTTATAAAGTTTTTATAACATTTAAAGTTATATTGTAATGTGTGGTGCTGCAGCACTGTCAAGTAAGTTTTGCCAGCTTATACGTTTGCTGTTTTTATACATCCCCTGGTAAATGTCTTAAGGGCATAACTTATAAGTCTACCAAACACTAACAAACAGAGCTGATCTGGTTCAGATTCAAAGTCAGGTGGAAGATACAGTCCAGGAAGGCAGAAATGCTGAATAGAAAGCCAAGATGGCTATTACTGATGTTTCGCTACTAGACCAATTACATTGCATATACAGCATCTCACAAAAGTGAGTACACCTCTCACACTTTTGTAAATATTTTATAACACTGAAGATGTGACACTTTGATACAATGTAAAGTAGTCAGTGTACAGTATAATAGTGTAAAGTATAAATAATAGTGTTGAAACACAGCCATTAATGTCTAAACTGCTGACAACAAAAGTGAGTACACCCCTAAGTGAAAATGGTCAAATTGTGCCCCATGTGTCAATATTTTGTGTGGCTACCATTATTTTCCATCACTGCCTTAACTCTCTTGGGCATGGTGTTCATTAGAGCTTTACAGGTCACCATTGGAATCCTCCTCCATGATGACATCACAGAGCTGGTGAATGTTAGAGACCTTCCAACCATTCTCACTACTGTCCTGTATTTTGAAGTTAACATCTTGCTTGAAGCTAACTCCTCACGATAAAAACCTGAATTTTTGATTCTTAGTACCAAGTCAGCCATTTCTGCCTATTTAGAGTGCATTATTATTGTTAATTATACTCCAGTCAGTCCATTCTCTACTGCTTGAAACTGTGGTGTCCTATTTGACCCATGTCTTACCATTCACATATAAAACCTCTAAAGTCTCTAATTATCATTATTTTTATTATTTTTTGGCAAAATTGTTCACAGTGCTAACCTTTCAACATGCTAAGACCCTGGTGCATGCATTCATTACATCTAGATCTAGGTGTAATGATCTAGAACTATCAGTTTTATGGTTTACCTTTTAAAACTCTTCACCTATTCCAGTACATTTAAAACAAACTGTACTGAGTGAAAGTCAAGACAAAAACTCATTTACACACAAATGCAAATGCAAAGATGATTTTTATACTTGCATATTAATACTAAATGATTTAGATTTTTATTATCAACAAATGTTGCTGCTGGTGGAAAAGTTGGCAGTAAGAGGGGTAAGGGTGGTTTCTTCCATACGGTGTCATTTTCACTGAAGTGTTTAAGACTGATGTATTTTTAACTGATGTATTTCAAATAGTTTATGACCTGTTTGTAATGTAACAATATGGACGGCAACTACGTCCATACATCCAGTTGATTTTTTTACGCTGTCGTCACATGAAAAATATTATCTCTGTGTTTTTATATAAGCAATTGTTTAGAAATTAATTGCATATTTGCTAATTCTAGTTTAGGAACCAAAGTGAATTATTGCAATTACCAATGCTACATTGTATTTTTGTAATTGTACTCAGTAACATTGAATTCTTTGTAATATGGATATCCAGTAAGATTTGGTTCCTTTGTTGTAGAATTACAGAAAATAAAGAACAATTGACACTGACACATGATCTGTGACTTTTAGCAATAGATTGTGACTGGAAGCATAATCTCTATAAGACACAGGTAAGATGCACTAGTACTAGAGCAAGAGAAACATGTAAAGGCTCCCGTAAAGGCTATTATATTGGAATAGCAACTACAGAATAATTGGCTCCAGAGCTGTGATTTTATCCACCAATCTTTGCTCAGAGCCATTAAGATCCCAGTACAGGCATGCCAGCCTCCTTCTGCCAGACTGGATCCTTCCATAAATAATTTGAGGTCCATGTTGACGAGGTTGCAACATAGGTTGTTTGTAAAGGCCAAAAAAAGCCAATACCAACAACATTCTCTTTTCTCAGTTATGTTTTTTGCCTGGAAAATGTGTGAAGATAGGAGTGCCAGGTGGACCTAAACTGTCAGTGGCCTATAACATTGTATGGGCACTGCCAGTTTCTATTAAATCTTACCATCATCACTTCTCCTTAATGCCACTATACCAAGTCTCTCTTGGTCTCCAGCAGGGAAAGAAGCATTCACATGCTTGAAGGAAGGAACAGCACCCCTGGATACATCTGTGTTGGGAGTAGGTGCTATACTTTCTCAGAATCATGAAAAACCTGCTAAAGTACATGTTTGCATTTTTTTCCACACAATGATCCTTAGCCTGGAAAAGGGGCTTTGTCAAATTAGCCTATAGGCATATTGACACCCATCTGCTTGGTCACTCAGATCTTCAGGGACATTCACAAGAAAACCCCAGACCATCTGTCAAGACTACTAGTGCAGGGGGCCTTCATCTGGGCACACCTTACCAGCCTCTTGACACTGAGGGGTCACTCATACTCCTCAGTATATTGGTGGTCTGGAATAAGCTTTGATGTCTGAACATGCTAAATGTGCGTCACAATAAATAACACCTGAATCAGAAAAAGTAAAAAAAAACAACAAAAAACAAATAGTAATAATAATAGAAGCTTTTTAAAACAATCATTATAATTGCAGTAATGTTACCTAGTAATGTTTAATATTGAATTAGAGTGGAAATGAAGAAAATCCACAAATTTATTAAGAGTATTTATTAAAGAAAAGTAATATATAAATGAGCAAACATTGTACCTCTATGATATTTGATCTTACTGTCATGGTAAATTTGGTGCTGTGTTTAAGAAATCATGTGGCCCATCATGTGTGTAAAAATGCACTAGGAGTACAATAAATAAAAAAAAGTGTTTGAATACATGTTTCCCTACATGTTTTAGATTCTATAGAATGAAATGCAAAAATTTATTATCCTTACTACTATAAGTACATATGGTATAGGCAATAATTGACCATTTCACATGAAGAGGACTTTGCATCATAAAACACATCTATTAATATTACCACTTCCTAGCATTGAAGGAATGAATTGTGTTGCATCCTCAATTTATGTAAGGTGGCCAATCACAATTTATTGTTAACTTATTGACATTGATTAAAGCAGCGTTTCATTGTTAACAGTTAAAAAAGTATAGGTTTTGTTAGTTATTTTTGATAACATTTAAATCTGTTGTTTTAGGTCCCATTTTTGTTTTAATGCTGAAAAAGATTATATGATAGATAGATGAAATGATATTTTCAGGTCTTTTACTTACCTGACACAGTTTAATGAGATAAGAAAAGAAAAAAAATCATTTGTAAAAGACTACAAAACAACAAATTCAAAGATGTATAATGACATAGCATGCATACATATATACAGTTGGGTAAATGTTACAAAACATCTAAGCTTGTTGGTTTGTTGTATTTCACTAAAGCGACAAGACAGCACTTACCTGTCCAGCTGCAGCAACATTACTCAAGAGAATATTCTGACACTGCTGAGCACAAAGTCTGTCATGAAAGCCAATAGCTGTAACAAATAACAAAAAAGGACTTTTTCAAAGTTAGTTAATTCGTCAAAAAGCAATAAAGCTATCTTTGTAATGACTGAATTAAAGTAAGCAATACTAACTTCTAAATTCTAAATTTAACTGTTAATTACAACATCGTACCTCAGAGTACCTCACAGTCCTATATCCCATGACCATCTAAAAAATAAAGATGCATGTCTCTAAAAATAAACAGGCCAAGTGTTCATGGACAGAGCTGAAGAACCTCCAAGCTATGGAGTGCAGTTGAAGACTCTCACTCATCTGACCATTAAGACTGGCATTTGAAACCCAGTCATCACTGAGACAGTGTTCAATCATTGCATTATTTAAATTGTAATATAAAATATGCTCATTCAACATTAAAAACAATGAAGAATGTTTATTGTAACTAGTAACTTCTGTTACATAAATTGAAGGTATCATATATATATAAATATATATAGCCTTTTTAATGTACAAATAGGAAAAAAACATTTACATTTACATACATTTACATTCTTAATTAGTAATGTACATGAACAAGTTTAAAATTAACAAAGAAACTTACTGTGTAAACTGCCCTATTCAAGCATTGGGAAACTCTAAGCGGGTCTGTCTAAATCCTTTTATACTGCCTTCATAAGCAGACTAAAATTCTTGACCTCTGAGAGCATGGCTTTGACAGTTTCTATATCTGCATTAATTCCTAATGAGAATATTATACTAGGGTATTGTGTTTCAGAATTTCAATTATGATTCTAGTTCAACAGATGCAACAACCTCTGAACTTTTACTGTCTAGTCATCATTTGCCAGGGACATATAATTCTTCTTTTGGAAATAAGTGTCATAATCTTTAAAAGCGTGCCTTACAACAAAAAAAGGGGCACATGCTGCCAGTAAAAAGGTTTTAAATTTTTAATAATTTCTTTATTGGCAGTGTCCCTATGGGGTTGCTGCTTGTTTCTCAAAAAAACACAAACAGACACAAACACACATACACACACACACATACTTAGACACAGATATGTCTGATTTACTGAAATAGAACCAACTTCAAATGTAACAGTCAATAGCCTATATAAATGGTAAGGGCCTGGAAAGAATGAGTAGAGCAGTTTATTTATTTATATCTTGAAAAGGTTGAAGTGACCTTGCAACAGAACACCAGTGACATCAAACAACGTCTCCAAATTTGCCATTGCTTTCTTCTGTGCCAAACCCCCTTTACAAAGAAGTTGCCATGCAAGGAAATGTAAAAAAAAGGGTAATTGAAAAATATGGATCTTATCCCAAAAGTAATTCTACTAGGGCTTTTATTAACATTTAGCATTATTCCTGAAATTGCCATTTACCAAAAGAATGGTTTTGTATTTAAGCTAATCTGATTTGGTCAAAGACAAAGAAATGACTACACTCTATTATTAACTTTTTGCGAGATCTACTCCTATCAAAAGCATTAGAAATTAAGCATTGCTGGGGCTGCTGCAGAACACCATTACTTTACATCATGACATGATACATGAGCACATTATTATCATCGCCACTTACGGAGGAAATACATCAAGCAAGAATCCATGACCAAACATAGTCTGAATATTCTGCTGACGGAACAGTAATAGTGCTATATAAGAGGCACCCCTAAGCACTGACACTACGCCAGGAACCCTGCAAAGGTGAGGAGACGTCTTAATTGAAGATAGAAATTAAATGTTCAAATTCTTAGAAAGCTCTTTATGAATAATGACAATAAAATGACTTTAATTACATGTTCATTTATTTGTCAGATTACTTTCTTTCTTCTTCTTGCAGAATATACAGCCTTTTCAGTTCAACATCTTCTACATTGGGAATAAAAAGGTAAGGTGTATGAAGTAAAATACAATGCATGAAATTACCAGTCACCATAAGATCTAACTAAATAAGAAAAGTCTTTTAGAATGTGTGGAATGCAATGAAATCTAGTTGCAATTTAAGAGATGGACTATGCCAATTGTTCCTAATACTCCCTGCGACAAACTAAATTACATTACATGTACATTTAAAAAAATCGTATTAAATTTCTTTTAATCAGTCAGCTTCACAGTTACACAAGACCCCTATAAAGGAGACACAAACTGCTTTCAGCTCATGGCACATATTTGTTTTGCTATAACAGCTTAAATTAGAGAATTATCATTTAGTAGCTGTTGTTAAGCCCTGTATGATACTTGTTAGTTAGTATGTACTTCACAGATCTCTGTTTTAGTTTTTAATACTAAAACTCTGTTTTAGGCCTCTGTTTAGTGTTTGTAGCTGGTAGGATTGGAGCTTAGCTGTTAGCTTTATTTTTAGTATAATGGTTTAGTATCTGTGAGTGTACATCTGAGGTATTATTAACACATAATACATTTGTTTTATATGTCTAAATGTAATACAATTGCATGGTAATAAAATATCTTATATATGTATGGTGTGACAGATAGGTGTAGACATCAGGTAGGTTAGTGCATGAGGGAGTTATGTGAAATTATGTGAAGTGAAAGAAAAATCCCATATGAATTAACTTCCCAGTAAAGCACCATCATGGGGGATGGAGAAATGGAATGTTTTGGTCCGGCGGCAGTCTACCTCCGGAAACCAGAAAAGGAGAGAATTGAAGCCCAGAATAAACCTTTTGATGCTAAAACAGCAGTGTTTGTGACCGAGCCCAATGAGATGTACCTCAAGGGTACATTAAAGAGTAAAGAGGGTGGCAAAGCTACTGTCGAAACTCTGTGTGGCAAGGTAAGAGAAAAAACCCCAAAAAGATTATGGTTTACAAAGTACAGCTGTACATCTCAGGCATATATCTGGATGTATGCAACAGTGCTAAACATATGCATACATCCTAAATTCATGTAATACTTCAATCCACATCCTTTATTTAACAGACTTTCACAGTAAAGGAGGATGAAGTGTTTCCCATGAATCCTCCCAAATTTGACAAAATTGAGGACATGGCCATGATGACCCACCTCAACGAGCCCTGTGTGCTGTATAACCTCAAAGAGCGTTATGCAGCATGGATGATCTACGTGAGTTTAGACAAAGAATGACAGATTAAGAATTTATAATGGAGAGGCTATGCCATATTGACCTTTTGGATTTATTTCCATTCACACTTTTAGACCTACTCAGGATTGTTCTGCGTCACTGTGAACCCCTACAAGTGGCTCCCAGTGTATGATGCAGTTGTTGTGACTGGATACAGAGGCAAAAAGAGAATTGAAGCTCCACCCCACATCTTCTCCATCTCTGACAATGCCTATCAGTTCATGCTGACTGGTATAATACTGTTCAACCACTTTGATAAAAACACTATTTTCTAAAGAACTCTTGAAGAACCATCTTTTATAAGTGTGTAGTAAGACTCTTACAAGTCTAACAAATAATGCAGAAAACTGTATTTGTGAATAATGTGCCACATGTTTTTCTTTAGATCGTGAAAACCAGTCTGTCCTGATTACGTAAGTGCAGACTTTTTTTGTATTAGTTCTTCAGAATATATCAATAATGCAAATGATTTTTGACTAGTCTCTAAAATGCTTCCAATAATATCCAAGACATACAAAGTAAGGAACACCATCAGGACTAAAAATTGTTAATCCTATTGGTCCCCAGTGGAGAATCTGGTGCCGGAAAGACTGTGAACACCAAACGTGTCATCCAGTACTTTGCAATAATTGCAATGACTGGACAGAAGAAGGCAGACCCTGTTCCTGGCAAAATGCAGGTAACTGAATCACTGTTTTATGATAATGAGTGTATTTCTATGTGAACTCCCTACTACAATATCTGTTATCACCTCTAGGGGTCGCTAGAGGACCAAATCATTGCAGCCAACCCCCTGCTGGAAGCTTATGGTAATGCCAAGACTATCAGGAATGACAACTCCTCTCGTTTTGTAAGTACACACAAACAATGTTTGATCTCTTTATGAAATATTGTGAATTTAACACAGAAGCAGACTGAATGCATTTAAACATATATTACATTTCCAGGGTAAATTCATCAGAATTCATTTTGGACAAACTGGCAAGCTGGCCTCAGCTGATATTGAAACCTGTAAGTTTCACATACTTTATGAATTTCGTTTTACAGTTTTGTGAATCAAGATGTGAGCACTTCAAATATTTTGATGCAGATATAAATATCCAAATGAACATGAGATATGTGCATTTCTTAAGGGAGAATAATAATTTGTAGTTAAAACAGGAAACCATATGACTCATGCTATATTGTTTATTTTAAAAATGTGTTGCTAATTCTTAAGGACTTTCAATCTAAGAATCCAGAGAACGCAACATTTCACATACAGTTAGAACTCAAATGAATTAATTAACAGATCTACTGGAAAAGTCAAGAGTCACTTTCCAGCTATCTGCTGAGAGGAGCTACCACATTTTCTACCAGCTCATGACTGGACACAAGCCAGAGCTGCTTGGTAAGGAATCTCAAAGTCTCATTGCTACCACGTCTTTTAAGGTTAACTGTAAAACTGTTTAAGCCTAAAACATTTTATTTTCCTTTGAAACAGAGGCACTGCTCATCACTACCAACCCCTATGACTACCATATGATCAGTCAGGGTGAAATCACAGTTAAGAGCATCAACGATGTGGAAGAATTTATTGCCACAGATGTACGTACAGCTTTACTAAACTTCCTTAAGAATTTTCCTTAAGGCCTTATTCTGGTGGTCCTTACACTCTGTTTTACCAAACACAGACCGCTATTGACATTCTGGGCTTCAGCGCTGAAGAGAAAATAAATATCTACAAACTGACTGGTGCTGTGGTGCATCACGGCAACATGAAGTTCAAGCAGAAGCAGAGAGAGGAGCAGGCTGAGCCTGATGGCACTGAGGGTAAATACACTTACAGGATTTATTTGACTTTATTACAAGTCTTGTTTAAATCTAGCAGATTTTAATAATTACCATTATCACCTTTTATCACCAGTGGCTGATAAAATCGCCTACCTTTTGGGCCTGAACTCTGCTGACATGCTGAAAGCTTTGTGCTACCCCAGAGTGAAGGTCGGAAACGAGTTTGTGACCAAAGGCCAGACTGTACCTCAGGTAATGTGCAGTAACCAAAATAAGCATAAACTTTTCAACCCTTCATTTCAAAAATCGAGGACCAAATAAGGACCAAATAATACTTTTGCACAGGTCAACAACGCAGTCATGGCTCTCTGCAAGTCAATCTATGAGAAAATGTTCTTGTGGATGGTCATACGTATTAATGAGATGCTGGACACAAAACAGCCGAGGCAGTTCTTCATTGGTGTGCTGGACATCGCTGGATTTGAGATCTTTGATGTAAATAATTACTACAAATTTTAAGTTTTCTTCCTGTAATTTTGATTTGTAATTTTATTTTGCCTAAAATGTTAATATACTGTAACAGTTTAACAGCTTGGAGCAACTCTGCATTAACTTCACAAATGAGAAACTGCAACAGTTCTTTAACCACCACATGTTTGTGCTGGAACAAGAGGAGTACAAGAAAGAAGGAATTGAGTGGGAGTTCATTGACTTTGGTATGGACCTGGCTGCCTGCATTGAGCTTATTGAGAAGGTAACTACATACATTTAATACTACTAAACTGACAATAACATAATGGGTTTATGAATAATGCACCACAGTCACTCATACAAGAATGTCATTTCTAGCCAATGGGCATCTTCTCCATCCTTGAAGAGGAGTGTATGTTCCCCAAGGCAACAGACACATCTTTCAAGAACAAACTGCATGACCAGCATCTTGGGAAAAGTAACGCCTTCCAGAAGCCAAAGCCTGCCAAGGGCAAAGCAGAAGCCCACTTCTCCCTGGTGCACTATGCTGGCACTGTGGACTACAACATTGTTGGCTGGCTGGACAAGAACAAGGACCCCCTGAATGACTCTGTTGTGCAGCTGTACCAGAAGTCAGCTAACAAACTTCTTGCCTTACTGTATGCAGGTCATGCATCAGCAGAAGGTAAGGTGATCAAAAAATCATTCATACATATACATGTATATTAAATTGTATTTTGTATTTGCCTCTTAATGCAAATCATTTTCTATTTTGATTATCAATAGATGCTGGTGGTAAAGGTGGTGGTAAAAAGGGTGGCAAAAAGAAAGGTGGTTCCTTCCAGACAGTGTCTGCTCTGTTCAGGGTAAGAACAATTTTATACTTTAATTAGAATCACATAAAATGGGATGATTGTGTAAACGTAAGTAAAGCAAGCGGCTCTAACACAAAAAGGCAACATAAAATCTTACAGGAGAACTTGGCCAAGCTGATGACCAACCTGAGGAGTACTCACCCTCACTTTGTCCGCTGCTTGATTCCCAACGAGTCCAAAACTCCAGGTTTGTTTAAGGTTTTTTAGGGGTTAGGGGTTTGTTTCTAAGTTTACTCTCTAAGCTTTTCTAAGCTTTCCGCACTTTTTCAACATTAATGCGTGGTAAAATAATCCTGAGTCCTCTAGGTCTGATGGAGAACTTCTTGGTGATCCACCAGCTGAGGTGTAACGGTGTGCTGGAGGGTATCAGAATCTGCAGAAAGGGATTCCCCAGCAGAATTCTCTATGGTGACTTCAAGCAAAGGTCAATATCTTTCTGTTAATATTTGCAGCAGTCAAATTAGGTGAAACCTTCAGTCTAAACTGACACTTACAAGGAATAATCATTTGTTATCCAGGTACAAAGTCCTGAATGCCAGTGTCATTCCAGAAGGACAGTTCATTGACAATAAAAAAGCCTCAGAGAAACTCTTGGGCTCCATTGATGTGGACCACACCCAGTACAAGTTTGGGCACACCAAGGTTTGTGATAATGCAAGACAAACCATTTTTTTATTATGAATAAACTAGAACAGAAGGCTTTTGACAACAAATGATATATATTACTATTGTGCAGGAATATGTTACACACCTGGCATGTGCACAATAAAAGATAAGTATTTTATTTTCTTTTACATCATCTTTATGCAGGTGTTCTTTAAAGCTGGTCTGCTGGGTACCCTTGAGGAGATGCGAGATGAGAAACTAGCAGCTCTGGTGACCATGACTCAAGCTTTGTGCCGTGGCTTCCTGATGAGGAGAGAGTTTGTCAAGATGATGGAGAGGAGGTACATTTATGTTCAGACATTTAAAACACTGAAATATTAAACATATGAACCTGAAAATAAAATTGGTGTATACTAAACTGGATCATTTTCAATTGCACTCCATCAATGATTATAAGTATTTATTATAGTATAGTATTATTTTTATATTATAGTATTATAGTATAATTATAGTATAGTATAATTGCATTTTCAGAATTTATATACAGCATATATAAAGAATACAGCACACTAAAATACGTTCTACTTTTGACAGAGAGTCCATCTATTCCATTCAATACAACATCCGCTCATTCATGAATGTGAAACACTGGCCATGGATGAAGCTGTACTTCAAGATCAAGCCTCTACTGAAGAGTGCAGAGACTGAGAAAGAAATGGCTGCCATGAAAGAGAACTTTGATAAAATGAAGGAGGATCTGTCAAAGGCATTGGCCAAAAAGAAAGAGCTTGAAGAAAAGATGGTATCACTTCTTCAAGAGAAAAATGACCTGCAACTGGCAGTAACAGCTGTAAGTATTTAATGTGAAGTTGTGAAGTTTTTTGACTTATAATAATGTGTAATATAAAATCACTAATATCAACAGGAAACTGAGAGCCTTGCTGATGCTGAGGAAAGGTGTGAGGGGCTCATCAAGAGCAAGATCCAGCTTGAGGCCAAACTCAAAGAGACAAATGAGAGACTGGAAGATGAGGAAGAAATTAATGCTGAGCTGACTGCTAAGAAGAGGAAGCTGGAGGATGAGTGCTCTGAGCTGAAGAAGGACATTGATGATCTGGAGCTCACCTTAGCTAAAGTGGAGAAGGAGAAACATGCCACTGAAAACAAGGTTGGCATTTTTATACAAGAGGGCAGTGCTAGTCATAATAATAGTTATTCATAGATATGTATCTTCATATAAAGCAAGTAATACCTTTTGCAATCTTGATTTAAAAAGTGAAAAAAATAGTGTTTTAAAACATTTTCACACAGGTGAATTATTTGACTTACTAAAAAAATGTGACATTATTTCAAATCCCATGTCCCAAACTGAATTCAAGGTTTTATAGGAAGTAAGGGAACCTTGATTATCTATACATATCTTACAATTTTCCTCAAAACAGAGATTATCTAATGTTCTAAAATGTGTAAACACAGGTGAAGAACTTGACTGAGGAGATGGCCTCTCAGGATGAAAGCATTGCCAAGCTCACCAAGGAGAAGAAAGCCCTCCAAGAGGCACACCAGCAAACTCTTGATGATCTCCAGGCAGAGGAAGACAAAGTCAACACTCTGACCAAATCTAAGACAAAGCTTGAACAACAAGTGGATGATGTAAGATTTTACAAAACATCATTTGAAAAGCAGCATTGAATAGTTAGTCCATATGTTTTACATGCACCTGTTTTAATAATTTGTAGCTTGAAGGTTCACTGGAGCAAGAGAAGAAACTCCGTATGGACCTTGAAAGAGCCAAGAGAAAACTTGAGGGTGACTTGAAATTGGCTCAGGAGTCCATAATGGACCTGGAGAATGACAAGCAGCAGTCTGATGAGAAGATTAAGAAGTATATTAGTACTAATTATGTATAGAAATGTCTAATTTAGAAATATGCAGTTCATCAGATTAAATTTTTACAATTTTTAATTTTCACAACAGGAAGGATTTTGAAATTAGCCAACTTTTAAGTAAGATTGAGGATGAACAGTCCTTGGGTGCTCAGCTTCAGAAGAAGATTAAAGAACTGCAGGTAATTGCAGAGATTACATTACAAATTAATACTTGTTTTCATATCTGATGAAACAGGAATGTCTAAAAAATAAATATGATTCTCTCAGGCTCGCATTGAGGAGCTGGAGGAGGAAATTGAAGCTGAGCGTGCAGCTCGTGCTAAAGTCGAGAAGCAGAGAGCTGATCTCTCCAGGGAACTTGAAGAGATCAGTGAGAGGCTTGAGGAGGCTGGTGGTGCTACTGCTGCTCAGATTGAGATGAACAAGAAGCGTGAGGCTGAGTTCCAGAAACTGCGACGTGATCTGGAGGAGTCCACTCTGCAGCATGAAGCCACAGCTGCTGCCCTCCGCAAGAAACAAGCTGACAGTGTTGCTGAGCTTGGAGAGCAGATTGATAACCTCCAGAGGGTCAAACAGAAGTTGGAGAAGGAGAAGAGTGAATACAAGATGGAGATAGATGACCTGTCCAGTAACATGGAGGCAGTGGCCAAAGCAAAGGTGTGTATATTTGACATCACGGAAGAAAATAAAGCACTTAATCAAACGTTTCATTTGGGTAAAGTTGAGTAAAAAGTCTTTGGGAGATCACATACTGTTTACTATATCAGAAAACAGATGTTACAGCATGTAAAATATAATTTTGTCATATATACCTGTGTAGGCAAATCTAGAGAAGATGTGTCGTACTCTTGAGGACCAGCTGAGTGAACTCAAATCTAAAAATGATGAACATGTCCATCAACTGAATGATATGAGTGCACAAAGAGCAAGACTACAGACTGAGAATGGTAATGAAAGGCAAAGCCAAGAAAGACTTAAAACAACAGAACGCTTGTTTCACTTTTGTAAATTAACTGCCCAAATCTTTTCCAAGGTGAATTTGGCCGTCAGCTGGAGGAGAAGGAAGCACTTGTTTCTCAGCTGACCAGAGGAAAACAAGCTTATACACAGCAGATTGAAGAACTTAAAAGACAAATTGAGGAAGAAGTTAAGGTAGTATAAAGTTTCTTAGTATAACAGTCCTTTAAAAAAATGTTTTGCTAAATGTAATTACAAGCATGTAACCAATTAATCAACAAGTTTTAACAAATGTGTGATTACTTCTAGGCCAAGAACGCTCTGGCTCATGCAGTCCAATCAGCTCGTCATGACAGTGACTTGCTCAGAGAGCAGTTTGAGGAAGAGCAGGAGGCCAAGGCTGAGCTACAGCGAGGAATGTCCAAGGCTAACAGTGAGGTGGCCCAATGGAGAACAAAATATGAGACAGATGCTATTCAGCGTACCGAGGAGCTGGAGGAGTCCAAGTAAGCAAATGCTAAACTGCAAAACATAAAGATGATAAACACAAATAAACCATACATGAATAAATCATTCTGAACATAATTGAATGGCGCAACATCACACAATTTTACCATCTCAGGAAAAAGCTTGCCCAGCGTTTACAAGATGCTGAAGAATCTATTGAAGCTGTGAACTCCAAATGCGCCTCTCTGGAGAAGACCAAGCAGAGACTGCAGGGTGAGGTGGAGGACCTCATGATTGATGTTGAGAGAGCCAATGCACTTGCTGCTAATCTTGACAAGAAGCAGAGGAACTTTGACAAGGTAAAGGATTTTATGGCTGAAAGTGAACCATAATGAAACTATCCTCAAGTGATGAAGATCGACAGACATATCAATTTACTCTCCATTTTCAGGTGTTGGCCGAATGGAAGCAGAAGTATGAAGAAGGTCAGGCTGAACTGGAGGGAGCTCAGAAAGAGGCTCGCTCTCTCTCCACTGAGCTCTTTAAGATGAAGAACTCATATGAAGAAGCTTTAGACCAGCTGGAGACCCTGAAGAGAGAAAACAAGAATCTACAGCGTATGTTACTCCTAAACTGCACATACATACATTAAAACAAAATGTTTTAAAACAAAATGAAACAAACATGTGAAAATCATTTCTACAGAGGAGATCTCTGACCTGACTGAACAGATCGGTGAGACTGGGAAGACCATCCATGAGCTGGAGAAGGCAAAGAAAACAGTGGAGACAGAGAAATCAGAAATCCAGACTGCTCTTGAAGAAGCTGAGGTAACGCTACAAGTTAACTAAGTTTAAAGCTAGAAGTGATTCTGCACAAAAGTTGCTTACAATTGATCATTATTCAGGGCACACTTGAACATGAGGAGTCTAAGATCCTCCGTGTCCAGCTAGAGCTCAACCAAGTAAAAGGTGAGATTGACAGGAAGCTAGCTGAGAAGGATGAGGAGATGGAGCAGATCAAGAGGAACAGTCAGAGAGTAATCGAGTCCATGCAGAGTACTCTGGATTCTGAAGTCAGGAGCAGGAATGATGCTCTCAGAGTCAAAAAGAAAATGGAAGGAGATCTCAATGAGATGGAGATTCAGCTGAGCCATGCAAACCGTCAGGCTGGCGAGGCCCAGAAACAGCTCAGGAATGTTCAAGGACAGCTCAAGGTAAACCTCAGATAGTTCCTTGTTTTACTGCATAAACTTCCTATCTTAAGACATTTAATGACATTCTTTACACATCAGGATGCTCAACTGCACCTTGATGAGGCTGTCAGAGGACAGGAAGACATGAAGGAGCAGGTTGCCATGGTAGAGCGCAGGAATAACCTGATGTTGGCAGAGATTGAGGAGCTGAGAGCTGCACTGGAGCAGACAGAGAGAGGCCGCAAAGTGGCTGAACAAGAGCTGGTGGACGCCAGTGAGCGTGTGGCACTGCTGCACTCTCAGGTTGGTTCTACCAGCCTTTACGTTTGCTGTCTCTTTTATGTTCACATTAATCACCTGCTCTAACTATTTTTCTTTTTAATAGAATACCAGCCTAATTAACACCAAGAAGAAGCTTGAGGCTGATCTGGTGCAGATTCAAGGTGAGGTGGATGATACAGTCCAGGAGGCCAGAAATGCTGAAGAGAAGGCAAAGAAGGCTATTACTGATGTGAGTGTTCGCCTGCATACATCTTGCACTAATGTGATTTATAACTGAAATACTAGACCAATTATATTTGCTGTCTTCTAGGCTGCCATGATGGCAGAGGAATTAAAGAAAGAACAGGACACCAGTGCTCATCTGGAGAGGATGAAGAAGAACCTTGAAGTTACAGTAAAAGATCTGCAGCACCGTCTCGATGAGGCTGAAAACCTCGCCATGAAAGGTGGAAAAAAGCAGCTCCAGAAACTGGAGTCTAGGGTACGCTATACCAATTATTAGTGACTGTGCAATGCAAAGCACTACAGTTATTATATACTCTTATTCTCCTATTTTTCTTGGTATACATTTTTTGTCTGCTTTTTTCGAGATATCTACACTACTGCAACTGGTGTGCTTATACAGACCTTGCGGATCTGATGGATGTATTCAGGGAACGTACTTATCTAGTTTTATTTGTATTTTTTATTTTATTTATTTAGTAATTTAACATATCACATATTGTATTCTAGGTGCGTGAGCTGGAAACTGAGGTTGAAGCTGAGCAGAGACGCGGTGCAGATGCTGTTAAGGGAGTCCGCAAATACGAGCGAAGAGTGAAAGAACTCACCTACCAGGTACAGTATTTAGTAACATACAGACAATGTTATATAAGTATTGGACCAAGTAAACCCTAACTCAAGGGCAAAATTCGCAGACTGAAGAAGACAAAAACCTATTTAGTGACATACAATGAAACAAGAATTAATATTGAACAAAGAAAACTTAACCAGTGCAACCTTTGCAGACTGAGGAGGACAAGAAGAATGTGAACAGACTGCAGGATCTGGTGGACAAACTTCAGCTGAAAGTGAAGGCCTACAAGAGACAGGCTGAGGAAGCTGTAAGTACACTATACATCCTGCATCATTCAAAAACGTGGTGAAAGACACATGCAGATGCACGTTTCTGTAAACAATACTAAATTATTTGATGTTTTTTTACTTACAGGAGGAGCAGGCAAACACCCACCTGTCCAGGTACAGGAAGGTGCAGCACGAGCTGGAGGAAGCTCAGGAGCGCGCAGACATCGCTGAGTCCCAGGTCAACAAGCTGAGAGCCAAGACCCGCGATGCTGGAAAGGTAAATTTTTCTCATAATTATCATCTTGGACTTTTCATACCTTTAATTCAAAAGAAACAGACTTTCCAATTAATGCAGCTATTTACTAATTATGTGTACATGTATTTTAGGGCAAGGAGGTGGCAGAATAAAGGATGAAGACCACACAGGACATCAACAAGCAATGATACAATATGCATTTCTTGTTCATTGTCCATGTACAAATTCCTTTTAATAAATCTAGCAAACTTTTAAAAATATGTCGTTCCTCACCTTTATTTAAATCAGAAGACTTATTAGTACATATAGAGTAAAGCTGGAGTGCATTTGGTCTTTTAACATTATTCATTTGTTCACAAAAAGATTCTAGGGAAGACCATCAGAAATGCTGTCAGTAGATGGTTGATCATTAAAATATAACAGCTTATAAGAAGGTAACCCACATTCAATATAATTTTTCCTAAAATATATAATTTTAAGATGACCTCCATTTAATGTTTTGCACAATATATTGCCAAATCCATAAAATTAAATAAAGCATTTTAACTAGGAAAGATCAAATAATAATAAGTTAAGAACTGAATCATAATAAATGTTTAATTAGATTAATTACAGTGAAAAAGCTCAATTTCATTATTCTTCTAATTAACCATTTCCAACATACAAAGAGGATCCAGTTCACCAAAGGCAATTTAAAACAGGTTCACTTTACCTCTTACTCGAGTCAGTTAATATGGAATAACATGTTAAACATCAATAATCATTTTTTAATTCTAAAAAATCACATTAATTAAACCAGGTCTTCATTATTTTGGTCAATATTAATTAATAAAGCACTTTTAATTTACATATGGTTTACTAATTCAGATGTTTGCATTAACAAAATAATGTTGAGTAACCAAGTAAATGTTAGTTAACCGAAATATCTTTTAAAGCCAGGACAATCGACAAACGGACACAAGATAGATAGATAGATAGATAGATACTTTATTGATCCCGAAGGAAATTTAGCAATGATGTGCAATAAAACTTACACCAGCGCAAACAAAATAATATTACTCACTACTGTGAGTAAATGTAACCAGGCACTTGTATTTGCTCCATACAATAGCTCATAAAAAGGAAAAGCAGATAAAAAGAAAAAATCTTAAAATCTACACTTGATACTGCTAGAAATACTGTTAAATATTGGAGAAGCAAGAAAATTAACAAAGGTTCATGTTTTACACTCCTTACTTTGAATATCTCAAACCTACAATATAGAAAAAAAAGATCATTACAAAAAGGGCATAAATGGGTTTGAAATAAGCAAACACACTTACTTTAGAAACTGCCTGGACATCTGGGAAACTCTTGCGTGGTCTGGCTAAAGTCTTTTATACTGCCTTTAGATATGGACTAAAATTCTTGACCTCTGAGAGCATAGCTTTACATGTTTCTATATCTGAATTAATTGCAAATGAAAATATAAAACTAACATATTGTATTTCAACAATTCAACTTATGAATCCAGTTCATCCGAGCCAACAGCCTTTGAACTTTTACTGCATGGTGTTTGTTGCCAAGAGCATTAACTACTTATTGGAAATAAGCATTAGAAACTGGTGCTAGTAATAACTGTTTGGTTTTATTTTAATATGAATTCTCTGCTTTTCAAAAACCTAAGCACTCGGTTTGGTTAGATCCCTGATTCAGTTAGTATTTAGGCGACAAAATATAAATATATATTTTGTAAATATATATTCAAAAACCTGACCCAAAAATTTGTAACCTAGACATATTCTGTTTGGGTGGACATAGATGAGGGAAATTAAGGCAAAACAAACTTCCTTGTTTTTTATGAAATACCAAGTATTTCATTTTATGGGGCTGTTTATTATGAAAAAAGCACTTAAACATGCAAAAAGACTTAAGAGGCAATATAAACCTCTGCTTAGAATGATGGGGGCAATTTATTTATATATCATGAAAAGGTTGCAGTGGTCCTGCAATAGAACACCGGTGACATCACACAGCTTCTCCAAATTTGATCTAATATTTCTTCAGTGCCAAAATCCATTAAAAATAAGACTCTTCTCGTAAGCCTAGAAACCTTTTAATATTGCCAAGCATGCCCACTTAAAAATAAAACTCAATGAAAATACAGACCATGTACATTTACAACAATTCAACTACAACAGAACACAGTCTATACAGTTGATAAGAATTCATGTGACACTGAAAGTATTACTCATTTTTACCAGAATTAGGTATTAGTTTAGCCACCATTAATTGTGGCGGCTGCTACAAAACACTGGCACTTTCTAGTATAATATGATACATGAGCAAATCCAAATCATTGCCACTTAGGGAGGAAACATATCAAGCAACAATTCATGACCAAACATAGTCTGTAGGTTCTGCTGACCAAACATTAATGCTGCTATATAACAGGCTCCTCCAAGCACTAAGGCTGCCCCAGGAACCCTGCAAAGGTGAGGATATGTTGATATTGCTGAATTATGTGTTGAAAAATATATCATTTAATAATAATTTTAATATAATTCAAATTTAATTGTTTTCTAAACTGTTTTTTTTTTTCTTCTTGTCTCAGAAAAAAAGCCTTTTCTGCCCACCACTTGCCATACTTGAGAACAAAAAGGTAAGGTGTATGAAATAGGGAGGCACAGAGCACAAGCTAACATACATTTTTTTACGTAATGAATTTTTAAAAATGTCTGTGTGTCATATTTTTAACACTCTGGTCTGTGATCTGTTTTGTAAAGCACAGACTGCTATTAAGCAGTGGTCGTTTTCACCACTGCAGTAACACTGACGTGGTAGTGGTGCGTTAGTGTGTGTTGTGCTGGTATGAGTGGATTAGACACAGCAGTGCTGTTGGAGTTTTTAACACCTCTGTGTCATTGCTAGACTGAGAATAGTTAACTTTTTAAACATACTAGCCAAACATATATATTGCCTTTACAGTAAAGCACCATCATGGGGGATGGAGAAATGGAATGTTTTGGCCCGGCGGCCATCTACCTCCGCAAGTCAGAAAAGGAGAGGATTGAGGCCCAGAGCAGACCTTTCGATGCTAAAACAGCAGTGTTTGTGGCTGAGCCCGCTGAGATGTACCTCAAGGGTACACTAAAGAGTAAAGAGGGTGGCAAAGCTACTGTTGAAACTCTGTGTGGCAAAGTAAGTGAAAAGACCAACAATATTATCAAATTTCTTAAAATAATGTTGCTTGATAAAGTTACTACTGAGTATATACTGAGATGTTTAAGTTTATTTATCTTCTATATAAGAGATATGTGCATATTATTGATCATTTGTAAATACAAATTTAGTTAACTCCATCTTCAATGTGTTGTACATGATTCGTACAATGCATAGTCTTACAAGAACTTTATCTACTTCAATTACAACTAAAATGAATTCAAATCAATCAAAATGTTACCTTATCAGACGCTCACAGTAAAGGAGGATGACGTCTTTCCCATGAATCCTCCCAAATTCGACAAAATTGAGGACATGGCCATGATGACCCACCTCAACGAGCCCTGTGTGCTGTATAACCTCAAAGAGCGTTACGCAGCATGGATGATCTACGTAAGTTTAGACAAAAGAGGAATGACTAAATAAGGCACTTTTATATATAAACTGACCTTCTGGAAACGTTTCTGTTCATTACATCTTCAGACCTACTCAGGGTTGTTTTGTGTCACTGTGAACCCCTACAAGTGGCTCCCAGTATATGATACAGTTGTTGTGACTGGATACAGAGGCAAAAAGAGAATTGAAGCCCCGCCTCACATCTTCTCCATCTCTGACAACGCCTATCAGTTTATGCTGACTGGTATGATACTTCTTAAACACCAAAATACAAAATATTTGTTAAACAAAACATTATTGATTAATCAATTTAGGTAAGATAAAGTAAGTCAGATTGCTGCAGACTCTTTTGGGAATAATGTGCCATATGTTTTCCTTTAGATCGCGAAAACCAGTCTGTCCTAATTACGTAAGTGCAGCCATGTATACTATTAAGGTTCTTTTACATAAACATTTTTTCATTCTAATATATCACTAATGCAAATAGCTAATGCTCCATCCAATCACTGCAAAACCCTAAAATCTGAAACCATAACTGCCAAACACTACAGAGGTGCCAGCTTCCTCTTAAGCAGCTGAACATATTCAGTGCATATGCTCATTCGGGGCAGTCGTGGCTTGTAGGATAGGGACCTGGTCTTGTGACCGGAAGGTCGCCAGTTCGATCCCCGGGATCCTACAGGCCACGACTGAGGTGCCCTTGAGCAAGGCACCTAACCCCAACTGCTCCCCGGGCGCTGTGGACAGGGCTTCCCATCGCTCCGGGCACATGTACCCACTGCCCCCTAATGTGTGTTCATTAGTGTGATGCACTCACTGCCCTCACTGCCCCCTAATGTGTGTTCACTAGTGTGTTTCACTGCACAGATGGGTAGAGTGTCTAAAAAAAAAAACTTTGGGGCAGTCGTGGCCTGAAGGTTAGGGATCCGGCCTTGTGACCGGAAGGTCACCGGTTCGATCCCCGGGACCGGCAAGTCATGACTGTAGTGCCCTTGAGCAAGGCACCTAACCCCAACTGCTCCCCGGGCGCCGTGGATAAGGGCTGCCCACCGCTCCGGGCACGTGTGCTCACCGCCCCCTAGTGTGTATGTTCACTAGTGTGTGTATATGTGGGTGTTTCACTGCACGGATGGGTTAAATGCGGAGGTCAAATTCCGCTGTGTGTAAACACATGTGGCTAATCGTAGTTCTACGTTCTAATCGTAGTCCTACGTTCTACACTACACTATTCAGCTGATAACCACTGCAATCATGAGATTCTTGTTTTCTGACAGATAATCCACTCATTTAAATGTTAAAATGAATTCAAGAACATGACCGATATACAAAAGACAAATATCATTATGATTATTTAATATTTACTTTATCTTAATCTATCTAAAGTGGAGAATCTGGTGCAGGAAAGACTGTGAACACCAAACGCGTCATCCAGTATTTTGCAATAATTGCGATGACTGGCCAGAAGAAGGCAGAGCCTGTTCCTGGCAAAATGCAGGTAACAGAATAATTATTTCAGGATTTTCCAAACTCTTGTAAGTAAACTAAAGACTAAAATATCTGTTATCATCTCTAGGGCTCACTGGAGGACCAAATCATTGCAGCCAACCCGCTGCTGGAAGCCTATGGTAATGCTAAGACTATCAGAAATGACAACTCCTCTCGCTTTGTAAGTAAATACAGCGATGAATCTAATACAGGATCAAATAAAATACAGACCAAAAAGACTGAATTTCCTCTTATATTAAATTTCCAGGGTAAATTCATCAGAATCCATTTTGGGCAAACTGGCAAACTGGCCTCAGCCGATATTGAAACCTGTAAGTTTATGTTGCTGTTGGTGAATTTTGTTCTGTGAATCATTGTATTATCCCCAAGTACTGCAATTGTTTGTTTTCTCTTAAACTGTAACATTGTTCTCCAAAGCCATAAGAATATAATTTCAGCAAAAATGCTGACTTTTTTCAGTTGTTTCTTAAGTTGCACCAAGTTGTCTTCTTAAGTTGTCTTCATAAACATCCAACTAAAACAAAGAATATACCGTGCTTTGGTGTAAATGTAACTATTACTAATGTACTGTAATCAACAGATCTACTGGAAAAGTCAAGAGTCACATTCCAGCTGTGTGCTGAGAGGAGCTACCACATTTTCTACCAGCTCATGACTGGACACAAGCCAGAGCTGCTAGGTATGAAATTGCTACAATTCCTTTTGGACTACCACAAACATTTTAAAGATTAAAATATTTAAATTCCCTTTCACACAGAGGCACTGCTCATCACCACCAACCCCTATGACTACCATATGATCAGTCAGGGTGAAATCACAGTTAAGAGCATCAACGATGTGGAGGAATTCATTGCCACAGATGTACGTACAGCTTCACTAAACAGTTACAGACATTGTGAAAAATGAATATGTGAATATATATGAATATGCCTCACTCACAATGGTCTGTCCACTTTGTTTCACCAAACACAGACTGCTATAGACATCCTGGGGTTCACCGGTGAAGAGAAAATAAACATCTACAAACTGACTGGTGCTGTGTTGCATCATGGCAACATGAAGTTCAAGCAGAAGCAGAGAGAGGAGCAGGCTGAGCCTGATGGCACTGAGGGTAAATAACCAAAATATGCATTTGACTTCATTATAGGCACAAAATTGCAGTTTTTAATAAATAACATGATCACTTCTTCATTCAGTGGCTGATAAAATCGCCTACCTTTTTGGCTTGAACTCTGCTGACATGCTGAAAGCTTTGTGCTACCCCAGAGTAAAGGTCGGAAACGAGTTTGTGACCAAAGGCCAGACTGTACCTCAGGTATTGTAATGTGACCAAAACATGAATTAAACTTTTAGGTTACATTTACACAGCAGATAAAAGTGCCACAAATCCAATTTTTTTCTTCATATGTGACAGGTGTGTTATCTGTGTGTCAGTGTGAACAGCAAAAAAAAAAACATCATACAATATCAAATTTGACATTTCTAATTTATATATGGTATATATGGTATTGAAATTTATAATATATAATATATAACTGATAGATGGCAATGTTCAGTCTCAACAGCCAGATCATAATTCATGCGACTTTTGGTGTGTCAATCCAACTCGACATTCATCACAATTTCACACGACCGCAACCTTCTCAACCACTCCATGTTCAAAGACATTTTGAAAGAAATAGCCAAATGGGGCATGACCACTTCTGTGATGCTGGAGAAGATGAAGCTGAATATTCCAGGTGTTGACATGCATCCATTGGCATGAGTGTTTACCTCTGAGGATGCCACGTGAAGCATTATTCTATTGAGCAAGGGGGTCAGTTTAGGAGCATGATCTTGTCAGGCTAACATGAGATATAACTCACATTTAATATATAATGTCAACAGCCTAACAAGAAAATGATATTTGGTAAAAAAAAAATTGGATTTGGGTCACTTTGATCTGTGGTGAAAATAACGACTTAAAGCATACTTTTGAACTTTACAGGTCAACAATGCAACAATGGCTCTGTGCAAGTCTGTCTATGAGAAAATGTTCTTGTGGATGGTCATTCGTATTAATGAGATGCTGGACACAAAACAGCCAAGGCAGTTCTTCATTGGTGTGCTGGACATCGCTGGATTTGAGATCTTTGATGTAAACTATTGTAATATTGTAATATGTTCAGATTTTATTTGTGACATTGTGATTTTTACAAGTTTTACACATGTCTAATCAATTAATGTATGTGAAAGTTCAACAGCCTGGAGCAGCTGTGCATTAACTTTACAAATGAGAAACTGCAACAGTTCTTCAACCACCACATGTTTGTGCTGGAACAAGAGGAGTACAAGAAAGAAGGAATTGAGTGGGAGTTCATTGACTTTGGTATGGACCTGGCTGCCTGCATTGAGCTTATTGAGAAGGTAAGCTGCTTAGAACAGCCACTATAATGAAAGAAAAATACTTTAACAAAGTTACTCATGTAACTCTGTGTCCTATGTAAAACTGTCACCAACAGCCAATGGGCATCTTCTCCATCCTTGAAGAGGAGTGCATGTTCCCCAAGGCAACAGACACATCATTCAAGAACAAGCTACATGACCAGCATCTTGGCAAAACAAATGCCTTTCAGAAGCCAAAGCCTGCCAAGGGCAAAGCAGAAGCCCACTTCTCCCTGGTGCACTATGCTGGCACTGTGGACTACAACATCACTGGTTGGCTGGACAAGAACAAGGACCCCCTGAATGACTCTGTTGTGCAGCTGTACCAGAAGTCAGCAAACAAACTTCTGTCCTTACTGTATGCAGGTCATGCAGCTGCTGATGGTACGGTGATATGTTTTCATACATAAATCTCAAAGTTACCATTATTTACATTACTAATACAAAGCATACAATGGCCAAGTCATTGTATTAAGCAAATGGTGAATGTTTCTTTTTGTCAATAGATGCTGGTGGTAAAGGTGGTAAAAAGGGTGGAAAAAAGAAGGGTGGTTCCTTCCAGACGGTGTCTGCTCTGTTCAGGGTAAGAACACCTTTACCCTGAAATATAAAATGCAAATAAAAAAAAGGTTTCATGTGCCAGCACTAAACTGTACAATTCAGCCAACACAGACTGTATTGAAATAAAATGCCTACTTTATGAAACATCATAGGAGAACTTGGCCAAGCTGATGACAAACTTGAGGAGCACTCACCCTCACTTTGTACGCTGCTTGATTCCCAATGAATCCAAGACTCCAGGTAACATTTTTTTTAACTAAATTCTTAACTGAATTCTTAACTGAATTCTTACTTACTATTATTAATTTATACATGGTAATATAACATTTATCTCTCTAGGTCTAATGGAGAACTTCTTGGTGATCCACCAGCTGAGGTGTAACGGTGTGCTGGAGGGTATCAGAATCTGCAGAAAGGGATTCCCCAGCAGAATCCTCTATGGTGACTTCAAGCAAAGGTAGTTTCATTGTTCTTAATAATTCAGACAGTCAAACTTTAAAAAAACCCCAAAAGAATACTAAATAGATACTGAATAAAGTTTTATTTTATACAGATACAAAGTCCTAAATGCCAGTGTCATCCCAGAAGGACAGTTCATTGACAATAAAAAAGCCTCAGAGAAACTTTTGGGCTCTATTGATGTGGACCACACTCAGTATAAGTTTGGACATACAAAGGTGAATGATGCTGCTGACAAGTTTTTAAGAACCCAAAACAAGCCCAAAATCTCTCACTGAAACTACCAGCAAGATAAGGATCCCAAACATACTTCAAAATGCAGCTTACCCATTTGTGTAACCCTGAAGTATTGTTTATTGCATGTGTGATTTATTAAATATATTAAATTAGCTCATTTTTTTTATAAAGCGTGGCTCTATGCAATGTGGCATGCAGTTACAATGGGTGCCACTGAAACAAGTCACTTCCTATTATTGCCAAACACATTGGTCACTGGTCATAAAACAAATTCTTAAACTTGTCTTTACCTGTGTGTGAGCATAAAGCTTTAATTAACTATATACATTAAGGTTGAAAGATCGGACATATATGCTGAATATGATATTTGGTGATCTTTTTATGGTGCACTAGCAAACAACAAGTTTTACACATAGCAATTTTGTTTTTTGTTTAAACAAAATATACAAAACAGCAATTGTGAGCTAAAATCTAGCAAACATGAGTATGAGTATGAAGTATGATTAGTAAAACATGGGTAAAAGATTTTTAATAATTTTTCTACAGGTGTTCTTCAAAGCTGGGCTGCTGGGTAGCCTTGAGGAGATGCGAGATGAAAAACTAGCTAATCTAGTGACTATGACTCAAGCATTGTGTCGTGGCTACCTCATGAGAAGAGAATTTGTCAAGATGATGGAGAGAAGGTGTTTTTTTATATTAACAAAGCAGAATGACATCATATGGACATTGAAATAGACTAAAAATAACCCATAAACTTAAATTTAAAATATTGCATGATTAACTGGGTTATCTTTAATTCTAGAGAGTCCATCTATTCCATTCAATACAACATCCGCTCATTCATGAATGTGAAACACTGGCCATGGATGAAGCTGTACTTCAAGATCAAGCCTCTACTGAAGAGTGCAGAGACTGAGAAAGAAATGGCTGCCATGAAGGAGAACTATGAGAAAATGAAGGAAGATCTGGCAAAGGCATTGGGCAAAAAGAAAGAGCTTGAAGAGAAGATGGTATCACTTCTTCAAGAGAAAAATGACCTGCAACTGGCAGTAACATCTGTAAGTATTTACAAATTTGAATAGCTGTTAGAAAATATTAAACATTTTTAACATTTGTTAAAACTGACAGGAAACTGAGAATTTGGCTGATGCTGAGGAAAGGTGTGAGGGGCTCATCAAGAGCAAGATTCAGCTTGAGGCCAAACTCAAAGAGACAAATGAGAGACTGGAGGATGAAGAAGAAATTAATGCTGAGCTGACTGCTAAGAAGAGGAAGCTGGAGGATGAGTGCTCTGAGCTGAAGAAGGACATTGATGATCTGGAACTCACATTGGCCAAAGTGGAGAAGGAGAAACATGCCACTGAGAATAAGGTAAGCGTTTATTAAATGTATGACTGCAGAGCTATTCAGTGGAAACTCGTGAACAGTGTGGTTTTAGATATACAAGATTTATATAAAATGGGAAATACCTATTGCAGTCTTTATTAAAACAGAAACAAACAGGTGTTTCACATTTTCTTTACAGGTAAAGAATTGACTGAGGAGATGAGCTCTCAACATAAATATCTATATACATCTTACAATTTTACTTAAAACAAAGAAGTTCTAATGTTCTAAAATGTGTAAACACAGGTGAAGAACTTGACTGAGGAGATGGCCTCTCAGGATGAGAGCATTGCCAAGCTCACCAAGGAGAAGAAAGCCCTCCAAGAGGCACACCAGCAAACTCTTGATGATCTCCAGGCAGAGGAAGACAAAGTCAACACTCTGACCAAATCTAAGACAAAGCTTGAACAACAAGTGGATGATGTAAGTTTTTACAAAATGATATCAATGACACACATTTTGAACAGCAGGAACCCTGTATTTTAAATGCCCTTCCTTTAATAAATTGTAGCTTGAAGGTTCACTGGAGCAAGAGAAGAAACTCCGTATGGACCTTGAGAGAGCCAAGAGGAAGCTAGAGGGTGACTTAAAACTGGCTCAAGAGTCCATAATGGACCTGGAGAATGACAAGCAGCTGTCTGAGGAGAAGATTAAGAAGTATATACCATGATACAGTCCAGATGAAACATAAATTGGTTAGTGAAATTTGGTCAAATAAATGGTTCATTCAACTCTGTTTATATAACAGGAAGGACTTTGAAATTAGCCAGCTTCTGAGTAAGATTGAAGATGAACAGTCTTTGGGTGCTCAGCTTCAGAAAAAGATTAAGGAGCTCCAGGTAATTCTTTCCAAAACATTCATCTCAATATAAGACTCCATTAAGTAACATTAAATCTAATGCTACAGTTAACAGATCTAGATGTCTAACAGCTGAAACTTTCTTTCAGGCCCGCATTGAGGAGCTGGAGGAGGAAATTGAAGCTGAGCGTGCAGCTCGTGCTAAAGTCGAGAAGCAGAGAGCTGATCTCTCCAGGGAACTTGAAGAGATCAGTGAGAGGCTCGAGGAGGCTGGTGGTGCCACTGCTGCTCAGATTGAGATGAACAAGAAGCGTGAGGCTGAGTTCCAGAAACTGCGACGTGATCTGGAAGAGTCCACTCTGCAGCATGAAGCCACAGCTGCTGCCCTCCGCAAGAAACAAGCTGACACTGTTGCTGAGCTTGGAGAGCAGATTGATAACCTTCAGAGGGTCAAACAGAAGTTGGAGAAGGAGAAGAGTGAATACAAGATGGAGATAGATGACCTGTCCAGTAACATGGAGGCTGTAGCAAAAGCAAAGGTGCTTATTTGCTAATTTCTATGACAGCTTAAATTACATGCCACAAAAGAAATAGGACAAAGTAAAACATTTTAGTTGTAGTCTTCATCTTCACTAAATCAAAGTACCTGGCACTTTTCTGTGTTATTTCAGTGTATCTCTTACATACATATTTCTAGGCAAATCTAGAGAAGGTGTGTCGTACTCTTGAGGACCAGCTGAGTGAACTCAAATCTAAAAATGATGAGCATGTTCGTCAACTGAATGACATAAGTGCTCACAAAGCACGACTTCAGACAGAAAATGGTAACTTGCTAAATACCTAAATAGATAAAACAACAGACTGCAAACTGCTTTCATTTTAGAGATCTAATTAGCTCAAACTGTTTCCAAGGTGAATTTGGACGTCAGCTGGAAGAAAAGGAAGCACTTGTTTCTCAGCTGACCAGAGGAAAACAAGCTTACACACAACAGATAGAGGAGCTCAAGAGACAAATTGAGGAAGAAGTCAAGGTAGTATAAAGATTCTTACTGTAATAGTCCCTTAGAAAATTGTTTTGCTAAATGTTATTACAAGCATGTAACCAATTAATCAACAAATTTCAACAAATGTGTGATTACTTCTAGGCCAAGAACGCTCTGGCTCATGCAGTCCAATCAGCCCGTCATGACTGTGACTTGCTCAGAGAGCAGTTTGAGGAAGAACAGGAGGCCAAGGCTGAGCTGCAAAGAGGAATGTCCAAGGCTAACAGTGAGGTGGCCCAATGGAGAACCAAATATGAGACAGATGCTATTCAGCGTACCGAGGAGCTGGAGGAGTCCAAGTAAGTGAATAAGTACGAAAATTTTTAGACAAATTCAATAGTGGAAAATTTTACATTGCACAATTTTACCATCTCAGGAAAAAGCTTGCCCAGCGTTTACAAGACGCTGAGGAATCGATTGAAGCTGTGAACTCCAAGTGTGCCTCTCTGGAGAAGACCAAGCAGAGACTGCAGGGTGAGGTGGAGGATCTCATGATTGATGTTGAGAGAGCGAATGCACTTGCTGCTAATCTTGACAAGAAGCAGAGGAACTTTGACAAGGTGAAGGACCGGCTGAAACTCAGCCAAGAAAATTGTTTACTGAATTGTTTCTTTAGAATGCGTAATTAATTTTACCTGCCATTTTCAGGTGTTGGCTGAATGGAAGCAGAAATATGAAGAAGGTCAGGCTGAACTGGAGGGAGCTCAGAAAGAGGCTCGCTCTCTCAGCACCGAACTCTTTAAGATGAAGAACTCATACGAGGAAGCTCTTGACCACCTGGAGACCCTGAAAAGAGAGAATAAAAATCTGCAGCGTATGTTACTCACAGTGTTACTCAATTAACAGAGTACATGCACATATAAATAAACAAAAAATTATTTTGTTTATTTCTCTGCAGAGGAGATCTCTGACCTGACTGAACAAATTGGTGAGACTGGAAAGACCATCCATGAGCTGGAGAAAGCAAAGAAAACAGTGGAGACTGAGAAATCAGAAATCCAGACTGCTCTTGAAGAAGCTGAGGTAACACTATACATAATTTCACTAAGGTACAATGTATACCTGAATTTGCACTAAACTGCATCAAAATTCATATGATTTTTCAGGGCACACTTGAACATGAGGAGTCCAAGATTCTTCGTATCCAGCTTGAACTCAACCAGGTTAAGGGTGAGATTGACAGGAAGCTAGCTGAGAAGGATGAGGAGATGGAGCAGATCAAGAGGAACAGTCAGAGGGTGATCGAGTCCATGCAGAGTACTCTGGATTCTGAGATCAGGAGCAGGAATGATGCTCTCAGAGTCAAAAAGAAAATGGAAGGAGATCTCAATGAGATGGAGATTCAGCTGAGCCATGCAAACCGCCAGGCTTCCGAGGCCCAGAAACAGCTCAGGAATGTTCAAGGACAGCTTAAGGTGCCTCTGCAGTGTTTTATTTTCCTTTAAGTTAAGTTCAGGTTCTGTAGTTAAAGACATTTAGTGACTCTCATTTCCTTCTGTTAAGGATGCCCAACTGCACCTCGATGAGGCTATCAGAGGACAGGAAGACATGAAGGAGCAGGTTGCCATGGTGGAGCGCAGGAATAACCTGATGCTGGCAGAGATTGAGGAGCTGAGAGCTGCACTGGAGCAGACAGAGAGAGGCCGCAAAGTGGCTGAACAAGAGCTGGTGGACGCCAGTGAGCGGGTGGCACTGCTGCACTCTCAGGTTAGTTCTACCAGCTTTTCAGTCAGCTTATTTTACACTGTTTAGTAAATCCCCCCCAACGGCCTTATTGATTACCCTTTCAACAGAATACCAGTCTCATCAACACTAAGAAGAAGCTTGAGGCTGATCTGGTGCAGATTCAAGGTGAGGTGGATGATACAGTGCAGGAGGCCAGAAATGCTGAAGAGAAGGCCAAGAAGGCTATTACTGATGTGAGTGCTCACCTGCATACATTTTGCATACATTTCATTTGAAGAAGTTAAAGTATTTCACTGCTCCTCTACTAGGCTGCCATGATGGCAGAGGAATTAAAGAAAGAACAGGACACCAGTGCTCATCTGGAGAGGATGAAGAAGAATCTTGAGATTACAGTCAAAGATCTGCAGCACCGTCTCGATGAGGCTGAGAGTCTTGCCATGAAGGGTGGAAAGAAGCAGCTCCAGAAACTTGAGTCTAGGGTATGCAACACATTTTATACAATGACAATAAAAACTACTGTTTTTTTCCTCAATTCAACTTACACTTGTAGTAATAATAAAATAAAAATGTAATATTATGTATTTTAATTATGTACTGTGCTTTAGGTGCGTGAGCTAGAAACTGAGGTTGAAGCTGAGCAGAGACGCGGTGCTGATGCTGTTAAGGGAGTCCGCAAATATGAGAGAAGAGTGAAAGAACTCACCTACCAGGTACAGTAATTAGTGACATACAGACTACAAACATAATAAATATTAAACAAAGAAAACTTAATTAGTGCAACCTTTACAGACTGAGGAAGACAAGAAGAATGTGAACAGACTGCAGGATCTGGTGGACAAACTGCAGCTTAAAGTGAAGGCCTATAAGAGACAGGCTGAGGAAGCTGTAAGTGTGCCATTATACTTCTTGCATTGTAAATGCTTTGCAATAAAGGAAAAGACAGGAACATGCACATGAACATGTTCACACTGAAATAAGTGATTTTTTTTCTGTCTAACAGGAGGAGCAGGCAAACACTCACCTGTCCAGGTACAGGAAGGTGCAGCATGAGATGGAAGAAGCTCAGGAGCGTGCTGACATTGCCGAGTCCCAGGTTAACAAGCTGAGAGCTAAGAGCCGCGATGTTGGAAAGGTAAAATGTTCTTAATAATAAAAGACTTATATTTTTAATATTACTACACCAATATATCGTTGTTATAAGAACAAACACTTGTATCTCCTAAATAGTAATTTTACAGAAGAGGAAAAAAAAAATTTATATTAAAAATCTTGTTACATTGACCTTACCCATGTAAATGTTAGTCAACAATGCCAAAAAGTAAAGAATTACTAAAATGGAGATAGGTTTATGAGCACCAATGATGTCATGTTGCCTTCAGAAAATACCACACCAACTTCTATTGGCATAGATCTTTCTTTTAAATATATTTTTTTTCAAATAATCACAATAATAATATAATCATGATTATTTTGAAGCTTCCATACTCCAGTATTGGAACACTACGGTACATGTCCATTGCACACAAATCTGTCATCCAAATTTTTGTTAACATTCATTTTCTACAGGCAGTAAAGGAAAAGTGAAAATAACTTGAGGGATTGTAGGCTGAGCAACTGTAGTTGAAGCAACTTGTTCTCATCTAAAAACAACAAGAACATACCTACATAGTTCCATCTAGACGAAAGCTTTTGAATAAAACTATGAAACCCCCCATGATTCTAACAGAAGCATCCACAGTCTTCTTTTCTGGGATGCTTGGTGTAGCTGATTTAGAGCACTTTCTGTAGATAAAGCAGCATACAATAAAAAAAGTATGTTTATGTATTACTGAGAGCTACTTGATAAAGAAGAGAATTTAAAAGCCATGCTTTCTTGACTGACAGTTTAATTTACATCCTGCATGGTAGACAGAAACACCCCTTAAGAAGCCAGGGATGTGCCAACAGATCAGGGGAGATTTTTGTGCCAGGAGCAGTGGATACATACTGACTTAAATCAGAAGACATTTGAATAAAGTTTAGAACACAACAGACTCTGTAAGGTAGAGTTTTACTAATAATGTGTATATGTATTTTAGGGCAAGGAGGTGGCTGAATAAAGGATGAAGACCTCAAGGGACACCAACAAGCAATGATATAAAATACATTTCTTGTTAAATGTCCATGTACACATTTAATGAAATAAAACTGCATTAAAAAAACTCAGTCCTTTGCAATCTATGACCTCATCAGAGTAAACTAGAGTGAGGGACAATTATTTATTGCAATTCATTAAATTGTTTTTTGTAGAAGTAATCATGCCTAATCACATCAGCTGGACCCAAAGAAAGTTTCATTTCCAAAAATAAGCAGTGCATGCAGTGTTAGCTTATGAGCTTGAAACAGAACATATGTCTCTGAACATAAACATCACAATTTCCGTAAAGTTAATGCAGTTTACAATTTTCATGACCACCGCCCAGTGACAGCAACTGTGACGATGAGTGTACATATTTCTGTTATTTGTCATAGACACAGTTCATGGTTTCACGCGTTAACTTTGACAGATCTAAAACAACCTCACAGCAGACAGATTAATGAATACAAAACAGTGCTCACATGCAACACAATAGCTTCAAAAGTGTTTTCAGGTAGATTTTGTACAACAACTTTGTCCTCCTGATGGTCTATGTGCAGGATAAGTGAAAAGGTAATTTTTTATCACTAAACCATTACTTTGATAAGAAGGAGACTGTATTGTGAAACAATCATAAACTTGTACCAAACAAATAAAAGGATAAAAAGGAATATGACAGGAATATAGGAATATGACAACTTCTGTAAAACTGTAAAATCTGGTGGAAAACAGCAAATGACTTCAGAAAGTAGCTCACTACCATCAAGTAACACCATAAATATTTACATAAAACAGCAAATAGGTCCCTGATCTATCTAATATTCCAAAAATATCTGTAATGCACTGATACAATCCAGCCCAAAGAATGACACATCTTAAACCACTATGAGTACTGCAGGGAATATGTAATGGAACAAGTGAACAGTGCTCAGAATTGCTGGGAAGCGTTACTTTGTCAACGTGGTGAGAAACAAATGTCTTTCCTTATTTCTTTGATCGATGGAGAGCAAGATACATTATACTGCCAAAAGTATTTACTCACCCATTCAAATCATTAGTTTCATGTGTTCCAATCACCTCCATGGCCACAGGTGTACAAAACCAAGCACCTAGGCATGCAGACTGCTTCTACAACCATTTGTGAAAGAATGGGTCGTCCTCAGGAGCTCCAGCATGAATTCCAGAGTAATACCATGATAGGATGCCACCTGTGCAACAAGTCAGTCGGGTGCAGTGGTGTAAAACACGCCGCCACTGGACTCTAGAGCAGTGGAGACGTGTTCTCTGGAATGATGAATCGCAGTTCTCCCTTGGGCAAGCCAATAGACGAGTCTGGGTTTGGCAGTTGTAAGAAGAACGGTACTGTCTGACTGCTTTGTGCCAAGGGTAATGTTTGGTAGAGGGGGGATTATGTTGTGGGGTTGTTTTTCAGGAGTTGGGTTTGGCTACTTAGCACCAGTGCACAAAGCAAGATCCATAAAGACATGGACGAGCGAGTTTGGTGTGGAAGAACAGAGTGGCCTGAACAGAGTCCTGACCTTAACCCAATAGAACACCTTTGGGATACATTAGAGCGTAAACTGCGAGCCAGGCCTTTGAAACTGTCCAACATCAGTTTCTGACTTCACAACTGTGCTTCTGGAAGAACGGTCCAAAATTCCCATAAACGAGCAAATACTTTTGGCAATATAGTGTAAGTTACAGGATAAGTTAAAGCCACACTGTGTACATTTTGTACATTGGGTTGTGCTGCGGTCCCCTTCCGAGAATGGATTAATTCACACTGGTAGCTAACTAACACACACACTAGCTAGGTAGCATGTGCCCATCATTTATGCAAGCCTCCACTCAGACAGATATACAGTAAAGCTGTAAAAATCCTAATGATTAAAAATCTTAATGAAAAAATCATAAAATCTTAATTAAAAAAATAAGTTATTAAACGTAACTAATAAAGTAGGAGTAAAATAATAAAAAAAACTCACTATATAATTTATTATATTCACTATTTATTTTAACTTCACTTTACAGGCAAATAATTAGCTGTTTCTAAAGACTAAGCTTTAGTGTAGCAGAAATGTTTCCTCTCTTCTATAGGCAAACTTGTAACACGATGACTTTCCTCTATGTACTATTTTTAGTTTTAGCCTAGACAAAATTACTTACGAAGGATGAGCTCTAAAGTGAAAAATACATTGTTAGCCAAAGAATGAGCTAATAATAGCAAATCAGCCAGCTAATTTTAGCTATACAGCTATACTTCACAATTACACGCGTATATTGCATTATGCTAATGTTACATGGGTATTAAATTCCACTAAACATTAATTCCACAACATTAACAACTATTTTCAGTAGTTAACATAGGTAACGTACCTGTCGATCAAAAGAAGCAAATTCAGTCCTTAGTCAAAAAAAAGTAAAGTCAGTCTTCTCTGTCGCTTTCTCTTTTAAGCATGATCTGATGAATTGTGCTACCTTGTCATAATGCCCTACTGTAAGACATAGTTACAGGTAGAGCTCTTGTTTAAAATGTCTAGTTTCACCTTAAATGGTGCGTGGCCCTCAATAGACTAAAGTGCCTGAATGGTGGAAGAGGAAAATACAAACAAGAAGTTGGCGAGTAGAAAGCCAACTTTAGCAGTTTCCAAATCACAGTGTGGGATTTTTCCAACCACGTGTAAATTATTTTTTTAGAAGGTAAATCAGTCAAAGAATGAAATTTGAATTTAAGAATTTTAATGAAAAGTGTTTGGACATAAGAGTATTTAATAATAACAAGTTTGTGACTTGGAAATATTGGTAGTAAACCTTAGGGGTATGAGATAATTAGGAGTGGCAAGGACAAAAAATAAAATTACAGCCAACATTAAAAGAACAGGTACGTGTTGACAGCCAATCATGCTTTCTAAAAATCAACAGCTGCATTTACTCTATGAGTCTGAAGTTGTCTTCCTATTTAGCAGCTTCTGATTTTTCATATATTGACAATGTCAAAATGTCTCTGTGCTCCAGCATGAACATGCCATTTCAAAGGTATGTTCAAGACTTGAGTCTGTACAAGTAACATCAACACTTAAAGATGTCTGACATGGTAAGAAAAACTGCTAAATCTAACCCAACAGCTCTGACCTTTTAATTAATATTTCACGCTAACAGGCAGACTTAGCGTACACATGCCACATTTCTGCACCTTATTTTTTTTCTCTTGACTCAGTAATGCATATTCTTTCAGTTTTTGCAAACAAATTCACTATTTGCTGTGCTATAGTTCATTAAGGTGAAAAGCTGAGCATGTGCAAGGCCACTTATTATAATCTATGGATTTGAGAAATGGGGACAGATTTAGCTGGCTAGCTAAGTTTACTGATGATATGACACCACATTTAAAGGTAAATATACTTAAGTAAGTTCTAATTAATATGTCCTTAAAAAATAGTAAAGCAGAACCATGGAGCTATGTGATTGCTCATGGGCTGAAGGCGCAAGAAACACATGAGCGCATTAAATTTATTGTAATAAAAAAAGTCACAAAACTTAGTTAACTTAACAGTCTAGTCTGCTAGATAAGAGGACATTTGCCTGTCAAAGTTCAATATTTGTGATGTATGCACATTTTATTATATAGAGTTATTGCATGAATAAGAGAAATTGTTATTAGAAAAATTGTTTTTTATATGTTCAATGTGAAATTGCTGCAGCAACTAGATGATGAATTTGACATGTGACTATGACTGCAGAAAGATAATGGGGGAATTGCCATGGTCCAGTTAGGCAACTATTTGCATTTAAACCTGATAAAAAAGGGTCAACCACTCGATATGAACAACGTGACATCCATAACAAACATGTAATCCAAAAAGATGGCAACACCTTGAATCTCTCAAAACTTCTTTACAATGCAGTGTATTTTGCACTTAGTATTAATTAACAGCATGTATGTCTGTTACCTCAAGACCAGCTTACGTAGAGGGATAGACGTACGTGAGTGACAGTGGCTACTGCTCAATCAGCCTCCTGGAGGAATGGGAGCTGGAGGAGAGTCACTCTCCTGCATCGCAACATCCAACAACTCCAACACTATGGTTGTCATCAAATAACTCAACTGGGCTTGTCTCACGTATGTCTTTATTACATCTGCTATTTAGGTAAATCAAAATCCAAAAATCTGTCTCATCGTATGATGGGATGTATGAATGTGTAAAACTGTAACAAAGTACTATGTAAAATTAACTAACATATTAAATGTTCATATTATTGTTTTTAAAGGAGCTACAAATGCACTGTTGTATTGTATGGGATTGGATATGGTTACTGCTGGGACCAACCCTACCAACCCAGTATCTGTGCTCACTATTATTATAGTTTAGACACAATTTCAAAAACAAGTGCCATAAAAACTTGCACTCTTAGCTCACTTTTAGCTACTTTTTGCCATTAAAAACCATGCTTATGGAAATAATTGGCTGTTTACTTTGAGCAAGATTAGTAAAAAAAGATATAACAAACACAGTATTTAAAACACATTTTAGTTTTCTTATAAAAAATATTAATTTATTAGATCGTACAAACATCAGACACAATATGATTACAAATTAATCAAGTAAAGCATTTTTAGAATGATTATTCAAGTTTTTGAACTTATCTTACAATACATATTACCAGAAAGGCAGAACAACACTCACCTTTCAGGAGTGGCACAAATGGGAAGACACACAGAAGCCTTAAGCAAACAAGCAGAGAGGCAACAGCTGTGAACATTTATATATCATGATAAATCAGTAACCTTTCTGGCACGGACATCCAACACGCCAACTGGTTAAGCATTTGTTAAGGCATTCGAAACGTCTTTATTCTATCTAATGGAAAAAATATGCAAAGGATGCCACACTAACAAGTACTCATGTCCTCTGATGAACTACATGTTTAATACATATCCACTAGAAAATGCATACTCCCAATAAACCAGTGCCCAGCAAGACAGAAAGTTTTCTTTCTAAATAAATCAAACAGTACCAGTAAGAAAAACACATCAGTTCATATGTGTGAAAACTGTGTACGCATTAAAGTGAGAAATCACAATTCACTGTTTAAAGTCCCTACCACAAAAATAGGGCCAAAACCATCTGATGACAAAAAAGTGTGGCCATATAAACACAATAAATATGTTGTTTGCTGTATTAAAGAATAAAGAATTTTAATTCTTAATCTAGTTATATCTTCATAGTTATCTTATACCATAACTGTACATGCATAACCATTATCGGCAGTAATACTTCATCCTATGACCTCCTAAGCAGTCTATTATTACAAAAATAAATAAATAATTAAATACATTTAAAAAACAATTATCAAATATTGCAAAAAAAAAGTTTTTACTTGAACATATACTTGATCAAGTTTTTTTTACTTGATCAATGAGTACAGCTACTATGATCTAGAACAGGAATGAGTCATGGCAAGCTGCCAGTGTTAAACATTATTACTATAAATAATTATATATATTATAAATTATGCTAATTTTATTCAGTTATTTTATTATTTTAAAGATGTCTGATCTACAAAGGCAGCGATACTGAGGGTTGGTTTTCGAGACCTAAGATAAACCTAAGCTACGACCAAGTCTAAAATTCTGAAGGACCTTTGTGTCCCAGTGGATACACAGATGCAAATAAAAACTGTCAACATCCAAATAGTGTGAATCTAATACATGAATAAAAGACACTGTTAAAGGTTAAAGTTACAACACGCTAAGGAATGCACATTAAGACAACTAAAATAACAATACATAATCATAAACAATGAAACAGAAAATAATAAAACACACTACTACACAGAATTGAATTGAACAATAAACTTACTCCAGACACAGCAGGTTTCAAGAAACTGGGAGCCCCCTAAGATGTAAGACTAAATGTTTTTATGCTGTCATCAGAAGGCAAATAAAATTCTGCAGGCCAAAAGCAGACCCCTGGGAGGGCAGTTGACACTGCTGAGCTGGTTTCTATATTTGTATTTTTCCCCTGATAAGAATGTTATGTTAAGATATTGTGTTTCAAAAATTTATTTTATGAATCCAGTTTATTACATGCAAGACTCTCTGAAGCTTTATTGCCTAGTAAGCAATACTGTCTTTCATTTGGAGGAAACTGCTAAAGTGTGATATTACTAATAGATATTGGTTTTTTTTTTTTGCAGTTTTCTATTAACCGTGTTAAGTACCCAGTTGAAGGCAGACTTAACATTAACATAATTTTATTTTTACACACTTTCAAAAACATGACTAAAAAACTAATGCTAAACTAAACTAATGCTATCTAATGCCATTGCGATGGATTTAAAATATGTCTCTCTTTATTATTATAATAATTCTGCTATAATTGGAAGAGAATAACACTTAAAAGTAATAATAATAATAATAATAATAATAATAATAATAATAATAATAATAATAATCATCATCATCATCATCATCATTGTCATCATAATAAATAAAAGAAACAGACAATTTATTGTACTTAAAATGACTGTCAATTAATAACTCATGAGCCTGTCACTATTTGTCAAGCAACCATATTTGCTTGACATATTTGGATATTTGCATAAGCAACCATAAGTAAATAACACACTGTGACTATAGTATTTGTAAATTTGAATTCTTTTTCTGGAGTACCACTGTACTGAACATTTTAGAATTTCCCCTGCTCCTAAAACACCTGCAGCAAATAGTGAACTAATTAACTAATTAATCAATTATAAAGGAACTCATAACAAATCACAATTGCAATACTTGAAAATAAATGATAGAGAAGTAAAACTTGTTATACATAAAACAAATTATGTGTCCCTCCAGCCCTGCTAATGTGCGCTGATGACATACACATGAAAACACTTCAAATGGTTGACCACCCAGGGACACACTTCAGGGTATGACAGAACTCTTTTATACTTCCTTCAGAAGCAGTTCCCTGGAGCTTTGCTGAGTTGTTTCTAAATCTGTATTTACTCCTAATAAGAACATTATGTTAAGGTAATCATTTCATAAGGTAATTCAATTCATTAATCACATACACCCTGTTCTTAATACTCCTCTGCTGAAGCAATATATTATCACCTTTGGAAGTAACTGCTGTTCTTCATTTAATAATGGAGAATTGTTTTTTTTAAGTTGCCCTCATGACAGGTTTGTAGACTTCAATTGTTCCAGTTCATTGAAACATCAGATTATATGTTTTTTACACAAAAAATGTGACAAGAAAACAATTATTTTACGCACAACTGGAATTATTAGTGCAGATTAATTGGTTACAGTATAATCGGTCTGGTGCTTATTTATATCATGACATGCTTGCAATGAACATGCAACAGAACACCAGTGACATTACAGTGCTTCACCAAATGCGATCTAGAATTTTCTACAGTGCCAAAGCACAAAAAAGATTCTTCCTTGTGACCTCCAAGACATTTTGAGGTTGCCAAGAAGACAATATGAAATTAGAACTAATTGTATACAAAATAAGTACATTATCTATATGTTAAAAATCATGACACACTGCACAGCTTGTTCGTCTGATACTTTAATTTGAACAATAATGAACCCTGAACAATTAAAAATGACACAGAACTGCAAGAGTAACAGCTATGGTTAACTAGCTTTTATAATCAAATATAATTTAACTATTCAAATATAAAGTACAAAACTTTTGTAAAAATTTGAGGACTGAGGAAATTTATAAATGTTTTTTAGAGCACCAGGCTGTAGACACAATAAAAGGCTATGTCGTCACTATGGGAATGCTGCCACTTGAATATGAGTATGCCATTTACGGAAGAAATATAGAGCATCAAGTGCAAACACATGACCAAACGTAGCTCAATGGTTATCCTGGGTGAACATTACTGCTGCTATAAAAGAGGCTCACCCAGCCACTGAGGCTGCTCCAAGCTCTCAGCCAAGGTGAGGAAGCATTTGTCTTTATTGTAAGCCTACTGACTTTTATTCTGCCTTTATGTCATAGCCATATGAATATCCACGTGTTTTCTTTTTTTCAGTACAAAAATTCAGCCCCTTTTCTGCCTGCCAGTTTCTCTCACTTGGTGTCAAACTAGGTAAGAAACAATGTTACTTTTGCACTGATTTTCAATGATGGTATTTTAAGTAGACTATAAATAGAATATAGAATAGTATCAATGATACATTATACAGTATACATAAAAGGCTACTGACACAGCATCATTCTGGGGTAAAGTACTTGAAAGTACTGCCTATATAAAACATGTCAACACACCACAGAACGGCAAATACGCTTTGTCTTTACAGCAAAAAAACATCATGGGGGATGGAGAAATGGAATGTTTTGGCCCAGCGGCCGTCTACCTCCGGAAGCCAGAAAGGGAGAGGATTGAGGCCCAGAACAAACCTTTTGATGCTAAAACAGCAGTGTTTGTGTGTGAGCCCACTGAGATGTACCTCAAGGGTACATTAAAGAGTAAAGAGGGTGGCAAAGCTACTGTCGAAACTCTGTGTGGCAAAGTAAGTGAAAAAAACAATTATAGTTCAGAGATTATAGTTCATACATACTTCATTAGTCTACCTTTTGTAAGTGATATGCAATCCACCTGATGAATCAGAAACTAATAGCGTGTTAAGTACGAAATTGGGAACTCAAAGTGTTCACTGTTTCATAAAAAAGTGTTAAATGGCCAGCTATTTTATTAGTGCAATATTGACATTTATAAAATTTTTACCCTCATACATCAGTTTCAATATAATTTAGTTTGAAAACATTGAATATGTGGCTATATATACATAAGTATATATGTGTACATATGCTCACTTAAGTATGCTCAGCATTTTGTATGACAAATAGAATAAATGTCAACATATTTGTTTTGGTAGATCATGTTTTTTGATTTTGCTGTTTATTACTATGTGCTATAAGTAAACTTTATTGATGAGTTGCATTTAATTGTCCTCATTTTATAGACCCTCACAGTTAAGGACAGTGAGATCTTTCCCATGAATCCACCAAAATTCGACAAAATTGAAGACATGGCCATGATGACCCACCTCAATGAACCTGCTGTGCTGTTTAACCTCAAAGAGCGTTACGCAGCATGGATGATCTACGTAAGTATAAACAAAAGAAGAATCACTAAATAAGATTTGCTAAAGAGAATTCATCATAATGACTTATTGGAAATGTTTCCCTTCCCATCTTCAGACCTATTCAGGGTTGTTCTGTGTCACTGTGAACCCCTACAAGTGGCTCCCAGTGTATGATGCAGTTGTTGTGACTGGATACAGAGGCAAAAAGAGAGTTGAAGCTCCGCCTCATATCTTCTCCATCTCTGATAACGCCTATCAGTTCATGCTCACTGGTATGATATTGTTTAACAATTTCAATGGAAAACATAAACAAAAATATTTTACAAATAAAAAAGTGTGTCCCCAACATTGTTTAACAATTCTGACTGTTCCTCTAGATAGAGAAAACCAATCCATCCTGATCACGTAAGTCTAGATTCACATTGGTATGTAAAAATGTTATTTTACAGGATTTTTTATTAATAATCTTTTAACAGTGTAAACCCTGAATGTTTTTATAACCTGTATTTGCGCAAAGCTCCAACTACATTTTGTTACACTCTGACAAGCTATAATCTCCTCAGTACACATTTTAACATACATGTGCGTGTGTGTGTATATATAAAATAGACACATGCATTTGTTTTGCATAGTGGAGAATCTGGTGCAGGAAAGACTGTCAACACTAAGCGTGTCATCCAATACTTTGCGATAATCGCAATGACTGGGCAGAAGAAGGCAGAGCCAGTTCCTGGAAAAATGCAGGTTTGTGAATAGTTGCATGTGAATTATTTATTAATTAATTATTTATTTGCTGTCATTAAAAAAACTAAAACTGTGTCTAGGGGTCGCTGGAGGACCAAATCATTGCAGCCAACCCACTGCTGGAAGCTTATGGTAACGCCAAGACGATCAGGAATGACAACTCCTCTCGTTTTGTAAGTACACACAATTAGTGTTGCATCTTTTCATAAAATATAATATGTAGATTAAATAAATAGTTTTAAGAAATAGATTCAAAATGAAACACTTTTGCAATTCCAGGGTAAATTCATCAGAATTCATTTTGGACAAACTGGCAAGTTGGCTTCAGCTGATATTGAAACCTGTAAGTTCACTAGTGCCCCGTGGGTGCATTTTGTGGTGCAGTGATGTTTTTATCAGCTAACTATGTGAAATGAATATGCAAAGTTAATTCATGTTTCACAGAAATGTCAATTTACTACATTGTTTCTGTAAAACAAGTATAGTACATATAAATTGAGTTAATATACAGTATATTTTAGTGAATGTGAGAATGAATACTAATGTATTAACAGATCTACTGGAAAAGTCAAGAGTCACTTTCCAGCTATCTGCTGAAAGAAGTTACCACATTTTCTACCAGCTCATGACTGGACACAAGCCCGAGCTGATTGGTAAGGTACCTTAAAACATATTGAAGTTTTGTTTGTTCATATTAGGTGTAATATTTAACAAAACAACATTTTTGTTTTGATTTTCTCTTTTAAACAGAGGCACTGCTCATCACCACCAACCCCTATGACTACCATATGATCAGTCAGGGTGAAGTCACAGTTAAGAGCATCAACGATGTGGAGGAATTCATTGCAACAGATGTAAGTAAGACTACACTAAGCTTTTGTAAGGGCTTTCAGAATATCCCTCATTCTAAATGTCATTTGTTTTACCGAACACAGACTGCTATTGACATCCTGGGATTTAACGCTGATGAGAAAATAAATATCTACAAACTGACTGGTGCTGTAATGCATCACGGCAACATGAAGTTCAAGCAGAAGCAGAGAGAGGAGCAGGCTGAGCCTGATGGCACTGAGGGTAAATACAAAAAAATAATCACAAGATCCAGTTTTCTCTATTTCATGTACTACCAGCAATTCCTAATGAGAAACACTCTCACGTTTGTCTTCAGTGGCTGATAAAATCGCCTATCTTTTGGGCCTGAACTCTGCTGACATGCTGAAAGCTTTGTGCTACCCCAGAGTGAAGGTCGGAAATGAGTTTGTGACCAAAGGCCAGACTGTACCTCAGGTAATTCACTAACCACAGATTTAAACAATGATGGTTTAAATAATCTCCAGAAGATCATACATTCATTTATACTGTTTGTAGGTAAACAATGCTGTCATGGCTCTGTGCAAGTCTGTCTATGAGAAAATGTTCTTGTGGATGGTCATACGTATCAATGAGATGCTGGACACAAAACAGCCAAGGCAGTTCTTCATTGGTGTGCTGGACATTGCTGGATTTGAAATCTTTGATGTAAATATTTCTTCTTACATTGTTTGCATCACGTTGTTTTACATTTAAAATAAAACCCTATACTGATGCTAATATACATGTGTTGAAACAGTTCAACAGCTTGGAGCAACTCTGCATTAACTTCACAAATGAGAAACTGCAACAGTTCTTCAACCACCACATGTTTGTGCTGGAACAAGAGGAGTACAAGAAAGAAGGAATTGAATGGGAGTTCATTGACTTTGGTATGGACCTGGCTGCCTGCATTGAGCTTATTGAGAAGGTAAGTTATTTACAGTAGTAAATGAGAAATTTACTACAAACAGTAGTAAATCAGTAGTAAGACTTTGACTAACTTGTCGGACCTCCAGCATGTACGATAAGCAGCCTTTATGTTCAGCGACAACTTTCTCATCAGCAAATCTTGTCTCCCAACAACAGCCAATGGGCATCTTCTCCATTCTTGAAGAGGAGTGCATGTTTCCCAAGGCAACAGACATGTCCTTCAAGAACAAACTGCATGACCAGCATCTTGGGAAAAGTAACGCCTTCCAGAAGCCAAAGCCTGCCAAGGGCAAGGCAGAAGCCCACTTCTCCCTGGTGCACTATGCTGGCACTGTGGACTACAACATTGTTGGCTGGCTGGACAAGAACAAGGACCCCCTGAATGACTCTGTTGTTCAGCTGTACCAGAAGTCAGCAAACAAACTTCTTGCCTTACTGTATGCAGGCCATGCAGCTGCTGATGGTAGGAAGGGAATAAACCATGAAAGGTTTTATATATTTGTAATTACAAATTGATTATTTTTATAGTAGTGCTAATTAATATGAAACCACAAAACTAACTGTAACATCACAGTGGTAAGTTATTTTAATTATCTATAGATGCTGCTGGTGGTAAGAAGGGTGGCAAGAAGAAGGGCGGCTCCTTCCAGACAGTGTCTGCTCTGTTCAGGGTAAGAACAATTTAACACTAAAACAGGAAACATGCTTCCTTTATCAAAGGGAAAAAATGCTAACACCACAAAACTCAACAGGAGAACTTGGCCAAGCTGATGACCAACCTGAGGAGCACTCACCCTCACTTTGTACGTTGCTTAATACCAAATGAGTCCAAGACTCCAGGCAAGTGAGATTTTAATGAATGGAAACTAGACAATAGTCTGACCATACTAGATGTTGCAACAGACACTGTACTAACAATAACATAATCCTTGTCTGTCTAGGTCTGATGGAGAACCACTTAGTTATCCATCAGCTGAGGTGTAACGGTGTGCTGGAAGGTATCAGAATCTGCAGAAAGGGTTTCCCCAGCAGAATCCTCTATGGTGACTTCAAGCAAAGGTCATCTATGTAGTTTCAGCATCTGTAGTGATTTTAAAGTTATTGTAACAGTATCATCATGCGTGCTGACATCTCACTTTTAAAACAGATACAAAGTCTTGAATGCCAGCGTCATCCCAGAGGGCCAGTTCATTGACAACAAGAAAGCTTCAGAGAAACTCTTAAGCTCTATTGATGTGGACCATACACAGTACAAGTTTGGACACACTAAGGTAAGTCTTATTTCTTTCTAACTGACAAAAAAGCAATAACACAGGGTAATCCTGTGATGTTTTATTTTTAATTCAATATAAATACCTACAACTGTACTATACTATATATTCTTTTTAGATTTACAATCGTACATAGCAGAAAATAAGTGTTGGATGACAAAAGATCTCAAAAGATGTAGATACACAAAAACAACATCTCAACGTTTAGACATGTTCATCTTATTTTGGTAGGTGTTCTTTAAAGCTGGCCTGCTGGGTACTCTTGAGGAGATGCGAGATGATAAGCTGGCAACTTTGGTCACTATGACTCAAGCATTGTGCCGTGGCTTCCTCATGAGGAGAGAGTTTGTCAAGATGATGGAGAGGAGGTATATTTATTTTCAGATTAACAAAATAGACATTGCATAGACATTGAAATAAAATGAAATAAAAAACATATAATTTTAGAACAGAAATGCATAATTAACTGAGTCATCTTTAATTCTAGAGAGTCCATCTATTCCATTCAATACAACATCCGCTCATTCATGAATGTGAAACACTGGCCATGGATGAAGCTGTACTTCAAGATCAAGCCTCTACTGAAGAGTGCAGAGACTGAGAAAGAAATGGCTGCCATGAAGGAGAACTATGAGAAAATGAAGGAAGATCTGGCAAAGGCATTGGGCAAAAAGAAAGAGCTTGAAGAGAAGATGGTATCACTTCTTCAAGAGAAAAATGACCTGCAACTGGCAGTAACATCTGTAAGGAAAAAAAGGCAAATGTTAAGTGACTTACAAATGTTAAGTAAAAAACATTAAAAATGACAAAAAAAATCATTAACATTAACAGGAATCTGAGAGCCTTGCTGATGCTGAGGAAAGGTGTGAGGGGCTCATCAAGAGCAAGATCCAGCTTGAAGCCAAACTCAAAGAGACAAATGAGAGACTGGAGGATGAGGAAGAAATCAATGCTGAGCTGACTGCTAAGAAGAGGAAGCTGGAGGATGAGTGCTCTGAGCTGAAGAAGGACATTGATGATCTGGAGCTCACCTTAGCGAAAGTGGAGAAGGAGAAACATGCCACTGAGAATAAGGTTGATACTATTTGTCACATTGTACTATACCACATGATAATTTAGCAGATGCTTTTCTGTGAAAATAGCTTATAAGCATATTAACGAAGAAGCACTTTCAAAGTGACATACCCCCTTAACATTACTACACTACTGTTAAGGAGTGTAATAAAAAAGATTAGACAAGTGAGAAAAAGTGCCAATAGTGCTAAAGTGCAGGTTAACCAGATAATCACAGCTAGCGTTAAATATTTATTACCAGACAACGTTAACTAGAAGATAACAGAAACCCAGTGTTCAACATACATGTGTCTTGTCCATGTAGGTGTAAGAACAGAAGAACATGGTTCATTAATTGCTACATTTATTGTTTAAATACAAGGCCAGTGTGTTGTTTCCAAATGTAGCAGCTTTAGACAAATGATGAGGATGTCTGCACTGTCTGACATCCTTTTGAAGTCAACAAATTGAAGAAGGACAATATAGTAACCGTAAAATCATTAAGGACAAACCTACACTTAACTGAAGATGGATAGAACATGTTATTTTAACAGTTAGGTTAAAGCTGGCCATTCAAGGCATACATCTTACATTCATGTGAGATTAATGCATTTCTCTCAAATTGATTCCTACAGGTAAAGAACTTGACTGAGGAGATGGCCTCTCAGGATGAAAGCATTGCCAAACTTACTAAGGAGAAGAAAGCCCTCCAAGAGGCACACCAGCAGACTCTTGATGATCTTCAAGCAGAGGAAGATAAAGTTAACACCTTGACCAAAGCAAAAACCAAGCTTGAGCAACAAGTTGATGATGTAAGACTTTTAAAAAAAACTCTTGATTATCATTACGTTCAGCAATCATGTCATTTAACAGTGCTCTTAAATGCATTTGTTTTCAAAATAACAGCTTGAAGGTTCACTGGAACAAGAGAAGAAGCTCCGAATGGATCTTGAGAGAGCCAAGAGGAAGCTTGAGGGTGACTTAAAATTGGCTCAGGAGTCCATAATGGACCTGGAAAATGACAAGCAGCAGTCTGACGAGAAGATTAAGAAGTATAATCTTGAAATATAAATAAAACACAATGTGCATTTTAAAAGTCAAATTCATTGTTATTACAAATTTATTCTATTATTTTGCTAATTCATTGCCACTATATTTGTAAAACAGGAAGGATTTTGAAATAAGCCAACTTTTGAGCAAGATTGAGGATGAACAATCCATGGGTGCTCAGCTTCAGAAGAAGATAAAAGAACTTCAGGTGATGATTTATTTAAAATATCCTTTAACATATGTTAAAACCCTTATAAAACATATAACTGAATATCTGAAATCCTCATTTTCAGGCTCGCATTGAGGAGCTGGAGGAGGAAATTGAAGCTGAGCGTGCAGCTCGTGCTAAAGTCGAGAAGCAGAGGGCTGATCTCTCCAGGGAACTTGAAGAGATCAGTGAGAGGCTCGAGGAGGCTGGTGGTGCCACTGCTGCTCAGATTGAGATGAACAAAAAGCGTGAGGCTGAGTTCCAGAAACTGCGACGTGATCTGGAGGAGTCCACTCTGCAGCATGAAGCCACAGCTGCTGCCCTACGCAAGAAACAAGCTGACAGTGTTGCTGAGCTTGGAGAGCAAATTGATAACCTCCAGAGGGTCAAACAGAAGTTGGAGAAGGAGAAGAGTGAATACAAGATGGAGATAGATGACCTGTCCAGTAACATGGAGGCTGTGGCCAAAGCAAAGGTAATTTTAGGACACAAAAACAGTTCCTTTAAAAATGACTGAACTGTGATTTTGCTTAGCTTTAACTGAAATTGAGTATAATGAAACCACCAAATTTGAAATCATTATCTTTAGCAGATTTATACACCCATACACAATTTACCTTTTTTTTTTTGTTATCTGTATTTTGCTGATCTATTTTCAGGCTAATCTGGAAAAGATCTGTCGCACCCTAGAGGACCAATTAAGCGAACTGAAATCTAAAAGTGAGGAAAGTGGTCGTCAACTCAATGATCTTTCTGCACAAAAAGCAAGACTTCAGACTGAGAATGGTATGTAGAGGCATAATAGCGCACTGCAAAAAGCTCTTACTAGATTTGGCTGTGGTAAAATGATTTATCTAATAATCTTCCTAGGTGAATTTGGCCGTCAGCTGGAGGAGAAGGAAGCACTTGTTTCCCAGTTGACCAGGGGGAAACAAGCTTACACACAACAGATTGAAGAACTCAAGAGACAAATTGAAGAGGAAGTCAAGGTAAAAACAGAAAAACACAAATTTTATACAGTTCTGTCAAAGCTCTATATCCATCCCACTTCCAAATATAGTTTCAACAAATTCAAATGCTTACTTCTAGGCAAAGAATGCTCTGGCTCATGCTGTCCAGTCAGCCCGCCATGACTGTGATATGCTCAGAGAGCAGTTTGAGGAAGAGCAGGAGGCTAAGGCTGAGCTACAGCGTGGAATGTCCAAGGCTAACAGTGAGGTGGCCCAATGGAGAACCAAATATGAGACAGATGCTATTCAGCGTACTGAGGAGCTGGAGGAAGCCAAGTAAGAATTAAGCAAACCACAAAATACACAAAATATATTCACAAAATAGTCTAAGGTTGTCATCATTAAAATTTCTGTAGGAAAAAGCTTGCCCAGCGTCTACAAGATGCTGAGGAGTCTATTGAAGCTGTGAACTCCAAGTGTGCCTCTTTGGAGAAGACCAAGCAGAGACTGCATGGTGAGGTGGAAGATCTCATGATTGATGTTGAGAGAGCCAATGCACTCGCCGCTAATCTTGACAAAAAGCAGAGGAACTTTGACAAGGTTTTTTTTACATTGTCTGTAAAATGACACAATAAATGTTTAATTGTCAAATTGTCATAAAATCTAATTTTCATCAACATTTTTTAGGTGCTGGCAGAATGGAAGCAGAAGTATGAAGAAGGCCAGGCTGAACTAGAAGGAGCTCAAAAAGAGGCTCGCTCTCTCTCCACCGAGCTCTTTAAGATGAAGAACTCATATGAGGAAGCTCTTGACCAGCTGGAGACCCTGAAGAGAGAAAACAAGAATCTACAGCGTAAGTTACTCAGATACAATAAAGCACATTTGTTTGAATTACTTTTTTTTAAAATGGCATATTTAAGTGCAAATTTAAGTGCATTTCTTAACTTTTGTTCTCAGAGGAGATCTCTGACTTGACTGAACAAATTGGTGAAACTGGAAAGACCATCCATGAGCTGGAGAAGGCAAAGAAAACAGTGGAAACTGAGAAATCAGAAATCCAAACTGCTCTTGAAGAAGCTGAGGTAACACTATACATACCTTTTAACCAAGTTTAAAGGTTGAACTGGATTTGCACTATATTGCTCCTACAATATTTTTCAGGGCACACTTGAACATGAGGAGTCCAAGATTCTTCGTATCCAACTTGAGCTCACCCAGGTTAAGAATGAGATTGACAGGAAGCTAGCTGAGAAGGATGAGGAGATTGAACAAATCAAGAAGAACAGTCAGAGGGTGATTGAGTCCATGCAGAGCACCCTGGATTCTGAGATCAGAAGCAGGAATGATGCTTTGAGAGTCAAAAAGAAAATGGAAGGAGATCTCAATGAGATGGAGATTCAGCTGAGCCATGCAAACCGTCTGGCTGCTGAGGCCCAGAAACAGCTCAGGAATGTTCAAGGACAGCTCAAGGTGCATATCTGCATGGTTTTATTTCTTTCTCTTATCAAAGTTTGATCTGTCTATTAAATAATGATTCCTTTCAGGATGCCCAACTGCACCTTGATGAGGCTGTTAGAGGACAAGAAGAAATGAAGGAGCAGGTTGCCATGGTGGAGCGCAGGAATAACCTGATGCTGGCAGAGATTGAGGAGCTGAGAACTGCACTGGAGCAGACAGAGAGAGGCCGCAAAGTGGCCGAACAAGAGTTGGTTGATGCCAGTGAACGTGTGGCACTGCTGCACTCACAGGTTTGTTGTTTCTTAAAATTTCCTTCTAATATTTCCAGGTTAAAACACACAGACCCAATACACAACTACACATTTCATGTAATTTAAAGGACATGGATCACAAATTCAACTTTTTACATTCTTTAATATGCATATTCTTCTGTGTAATTGCAATAAGCAGGTTATTTTTTACAGTGGACATCTCTTTGGCCACATCATATTGAAACATTCAATCTAGTAAAATTAACACTCATATGGGTTGGGATGGCCACCTATATTGGAATATTAACAGGCCCAATTCATCCTGGAGGTGCTGTCATTTATTGAATCTTAAACCTTATTTCCTTCAGTGGATATATGAGGTTAAATGTCTGGAAATTAAATGAAATAAATACTAAACATGGGGCAATTGTTCTCAATGTCTCATTGTGTTACATTATCTACCATAACAATTGACCTGTAGATATTTAATAGGCCTAATTTGAAAATAAGTTAATGAAATGCTGTTCAGTTTAATTCAGGTAGTAGGAATTAAGATGATTTTTTTGTGCACCCGCACTTCAGCGGGTTAATGAACTATTTCTTCCCTCTTTGACAAGAATACCAGTTTAATCAACACCAAAAAGAAACTTGAGGCTGACCTGGTTCAGATACAAGGTGAAGTGGAGGACACAATCCAGGAGGCGAGAAATGCTGAAGAGAAAGCTAAAAAAGCTATTACTGATGTGAGTGTTAAAAATAAAAATATCCTATTTTGGACCCACATGTCAACTAACTAAAAGAACACTAAACTCACTATATGCATGCAATAGGCTGCCATGATGGCTGAGGAACTGAAGAAGGAGCAAGACACCAGCGCTCATCTGGAGAGAATGAAAAAGAACCTTGAGATTACAGTCAAAGATCTGCAGCACCGTCTGGATGAAGCAGAGAATCTTGCTATGAAGGGTGGAAAGAAACAGCTCCAGAAACTTGAGGCTAGGGTAGGCTGCATCTTCATATACAAAAAGCACAAAAAACAGAGGTTTTTTATCCAAATTTCATACATAAAATATCTATTCTAGGTGCGTGAGCTGGAGGCTGAGGTTGAAGCTGAGCAGAGACGTAGTGCTGAAGCTATTAAAGGAGTTCGTAAATACGAAAGGAGAGTAAAGGAGCTAACCTATCAGGTACAAAACCAATTCAGTTTTTTGTATTACATAGATTACAAATGATAAGTAATGTAAACAAAAGCCACCCTTACAGACTGAGGAAGACAAGAAGAATGTGAACAGACTGCAGGATCTGGTGGACAAACTTCAGCTCAAAGTAAAGGCCTATAAGAGACAAGCTGAGGAAGCTGTAAGTACACCGTACATTATACATCCTGCATCATTCAAAAACGTGGTGAAAGACACATGCAGATGCACTATATACAATACTACAATACTAAACTATTTGATGTTTTTTACTCACAGGAGGAGCAGGCAAACACCCACCTGTCCAGGTACAGGAAGGTGCAGCATGAGCTGGAGGAAGCTCAGGAGCGCGCAGACATCGCTGAGTCTCAGGTCAACAAGCTGAGAGCCAAGAGTCGAGAAGTTGGAAAGGTAATTATGTTCAGTTCAACACTTTACTTCATAAAAGTTGTTACAGAACATAAAAAAATACCAGTAAAATCTAGTGACATAGACTACCTTTCTTTTACATTCCTGATTTTTGCAACTTAAACTTGAAATAAACACACATTTTATATACAAGGTTTTACTAACAATGATTCTGTGTTTATTTGTTTTTAGGGCAAGGAGGTTGCAGAATAAAACAAACACCAGATAGGACGCTAACAAGCAATCATATAATATGCATTTCTTGTAAAATGTCCATTTACAAAACCAATCTAATAAAACTGCCACAAAACGCTGAGGTGTTGTGAATGAATATGAGATCATGATTCATTTCATCCAATCCATTTCATCCAATCCAATCTGTAATGTAATGTCTTTTTAAGTGAAACAGTATCAGGGAGTTCTACTGGCTAGATGAACAATTGACTTGTATGTGGTGTTTTGGGAGGCGGGGATGGGGGGTAAGGTAAAACATATTATTTTCAAACAATAAACCTATTATTAAAACCAGACCTTTTCTGCCACAAGGCCCCCCTGTTTATAGCTACAAAGCATAGCAGGCCACAGGAACACTGCAATAAGTTTTTACAATTGCAGAACACTGAAAACCTGAGATGAAAACTGGGCATGTTGTATTACTTAAATACTGCATTCCATTTTCCAATGTTGTTCACAAGAGAGGTATTCCAAGATTCTATATATTCAAGATTTTCTAAGATTCATAAGTCTACAAACTTTAATACTACACTGGAAAAAACTACAGACATTTACTGTAAATAAATACCCTATTTTACTGTCTTTTAAGACAGAGAATATACCTGTTAAATACAGGAAAATAACCTAAATAAATCTGCTGTAACAGTACAGTCAAAGTCTATAAGTTTAAATTCTTTGTTTTATAACATGATTGTTATAACTTTCAATACAGTGTAAAAAAACCACGCCAACTGCAATACCAATTCTAACTTACAGTAATTTGCCATTTTTAAATCGTAAATTCATGGTAAATTAAAGTTCCATATTATCAAAGAAACGATATTTAACTGAAAACAGCAGCCTGACATCTGCATTTGACCAAAGCTGGAATTATAGTAAAATATTAAGACTTAAAGTAAACAATATTTGTTACATTTTCCCTTTTCTATTTTTTAAATATACATAAATAAATCTGCTTCCAAACCAGCTGTAAAATAAATCAAATACACAAAGTACTGAACAACAGGCATTTATTTAAAATAACCAAATTAAAATAAGAAGATTACAACGCTGTACATAGCTGATAGTCAATACGGATGGCTCACGCGAGTGAATATGTTAATATTGTTTCTTTAACTCTGAGGCTGAATGTTTGCTCCCTTAATCCAGATAAACAGAGAGCAATTAGGATGTTTCGTCAGAAAGTCCATAAGATACCTGCTGAAACTTTGCAATACGTAGGGGAAGGAGAGAGGTTGTGGTTGCCGGGACAGGTCCACGGTCTTGTTAGCCAATGAATGCCGAAAATTACTTATTTGAATTTGAGCGCCAGTTACCTGTTCACGCCTGTTCAAGCGTCAGTGTTCAGCATTAACTAAAGTTATGTATGGCATTGTAATAAAATGTTTGTGTGTGTGTTTTGTAAGATGACTGCCAATCGAATTATGAAAATTTAGTGCGCAGTAGCATTAGCTTACAAGTCTTTAATGACCTCGTAATTTATGAAACTCCATTCATCCTTCTTATAGAGAAATTCTATACATTACTGAAAAGCGTGTTAGAAAATTTTGATAAGGAACCAGAACACTGCCAAGACTTATTTTCATGTAACTTAGTGACATCAAACTGATGCGCAACATCTTAGACCTGGATTTCCAGATAGGCGCATAACACAGACTACAGAATGGCACCTAACTTCAGTGGTCTATCGACGTCAGCCTGAAGCTGCTGCACCATTTAAGGTGGGATGAAAAATTGGAACAAGAGGCTGGCCACTGAAAAGCAAATCTCAGGATTGTGGTGAGGTATGCAGGGATACTACCACTACTGATCAATAAACCTGTCGTTTTGTGGAGGTTGTACAGTACAGCAGTCGTGTCATTACTTTAATAACTAGCCTGGCAGTGGTAGCAGGTTTTTTTAGAATGCTACCTGAAGAGGAATATGCTACAACTGAGTGAAATACACCAGTAAGTGAGTCACGTCAAAGATCATATGAATCCTCTCCTTCTTTAAATATGCCAGTGGCTGGGGAATATCATTACATCTGCAGTGGCTGAGTAAAGCAAATAAGTTATAAGCAAATATGTTATTGAAGTTAAATGCGGTATTGGCTGAGTGAAAGATGTCAGTAAATTAGCTGAGTTTAATCTGAATTAAATACAGACCATTACAAACCATTTGTAATCTGTACATGGGCTTCGAGCGATTTAAACTTTTAGACTTACTTAAAGAAACAGGCACGTAAGCCACACACCAACTAGGACAAAGTTGAATGGTAAAGGAGGTAATATTAGCATGTCCAGATCATTACTTTACTGGTTGTTTGGGAGTTTGTTTGCATTCAGATCATAAGTGAGGCTAATTTTATCATTATATAGTTGTTTGCCTTTCCTTTGGAGTTGGTTATGATACACCCCCATTTCATCTGATATAATATGGAGAATGACAAGCCTAAAAAAACAATAAAACAGCAATTTCTGTAAGCTCTTGCAGTGTGAGTTTTTACAGCATATAAGAAAAGAACAAACTGTGCCAATATGTAACATGTTATGCATTCCCAAGACCTATTACCATATTTATGTAGTATAAAGGTTGGAATGTTAGTATTCTAGCTCACACATACTATGATTCAAGATTCAAGACTTTATGAATTTGCAATAACAGATACTAAAACTACAATTACTAATAATAACAATAATAACTTGTGGGCCACGTCCTTGCTTTTGTTCTGGCTCGGCTGGGTCCTCAGCCTAGATATAGCCCATAAGTTGTAAAACGAGAAGAGCTAATGGATGTGTCCCAGACACTGTAAAATGACTACAACTAACGGATGTGATCAATTTGGCCCATATTATGTTAAACGAAAGGAACAGTAAATTAATAAATAAAAACAGTAAACAAATCTCTGTGATAGGTTATTGTCTGCAGTTTTTGTGTGTACACAAATGGACATATGCAACTGGTCATCCCGCAGACCGCTTGCCTTGAGTCAAACAGTACTGTGCTTTTCAAGTTCATAAATATATTTTTCATAACATTTCTTTATGTGGTGTATTGTATTAAAACGGTGCTTGCTCATTTATTTGGTTGCAGGTAATGCCCCCGTAGGGGGTGCTGTTGAGTAAACTGGGTTCCGTGAATAGGAACCGCACTTGGAGGGAAAAAGCTGTTGTCATGTGTTATCGGAGACAGTGAAGTTAAGAAAAATTAGCCTACGGCTACTACGACTGTATTATATTTTTTTCACAAGACTGTTATTTACTGTTGTTGGTATCAAGTACACAACACTGCACAAATTTAAAAGCACAGGACACTAAAATACAAGCTAAATTTGACATCTTTGTTAAAGCCCTGTTCAACTGGGTCTTAACATGATATTGGTTTTTATTACAGTATATAGTTGTTTGATAATGCCAAATGTCTGTGAATATATTGAGTGATCACATAAAATAAAAGCTTAGATCTGTGAACTCACTAACCAAAGATCTTTATATAGTAATAACAATAATATCATTTTACATTATGGTTCTCTATTTAAACAGCAGAATACTATGTTTTAATACTGAAATCACATAGATAAACAGTACATTATAATAGTTTGTATGCTGACCTAGTGACCCCGACTAGCGGGATAAAGCGGAAGATGATGGATGCATGGATGGATGTAATAGTTTGTGGGATGATCAACCAACATTTAACTGTTATGCACTGTAAATTCATAAGATAGGAACTTTTCTTACAGATTACCTTCATTTTATTAAATTCTAGTTTTGTAAGAATTAAAATTTGTAATTTTATTCAAATTTGGCTTTGAAATTACATAAAATATATACAGTGAAAAAAGCTGCAATTTTACAATGACTTGTTGTCATTTTATAGTAAAAGGGTTAGGGTTAGGGACATTTTACCATTTTTTACTTCTTTTTTTACAGTGTAGGATTACACCAGTTAAATAAAGTTCTATCTATCCTACAACTAACATGTTTCATGAAATGCTAGTCTGTAAAGTTAATCTCAAGAAAACATTGTTCCATAAAGTTTAACATTAAGTATATCCTTCAAAGGTTAATCTTAATGAAGCTGAATATAGCTTAAGAATCTTCAAATGTTAAAATATTTTAAAAAGAAAGCAGAAATCCAACACCTAGATGGACAATTCTTGATTGATTCTAACTGATCTTGTACAAACATTACACACAATTCAACCACAGCCCCATTTAAAAAGTATTTAAGTCTGTCTTGTTAGAATTAAGCAGTTCTAGACTTTAGAGTTTCTAGAGTTTAACTTAACTAATGCAACCCCATACCATCAGAGATGCAGGCTTTTGAACTGTGCACTGTTAATAAGCTGAACAGCTGTTTTCTGAAAGTGTTCCAGAACCCATGCAGTGACTTCCTGTACAAAATCATGCCTGTTTTTTATTTTAGTGATAAGATATAATAAAATATTTACAAAAAATGTTAAAAAAAAATTGAGATACTTTAACATTCACTATGCCACTGACCACCACACAACTCTAGAGCATAACATCCATGCCCACAACATCTGGCAAGGTACTTTTTTGTTAAACCCGATAATAAAATGGCCAGTGCCTTTTTCTTGTATGTTTTAAATGTAAATATATGTGAGAAAATAATCATCCTACCTGTACATTACATTTGTCCATCAACACTACACAATGGGCCAGTGCATCATTATTTCTTTGTCAAATCTTCCTGTGTGTGTCTTTGTCATGATATAAGGGTTTTGAGTTGCAAGCCAGGCCCATCTAGGACCAGTTCTTTTTCAGACATTTTCTTGGTCTTCCAGATCTTGTCTTAACTTCCACAGACTTAACTAACTTGGTCCCATAATTTAATAAGATATGGAACAGTCTGATTTTAATTAAGGCCTTCAAATAAGAACCTAACCGTAACCCTGGTTCAGAATTAAACCCCAGGCCCTATCTTAACCCTGACCCATTGAGATGGAGCTGAATGGAGTTGATTATGAGTTACAGAGCTGACTATAAAGAAGCTGATCCAAGATGGGTTGAGTCAGAAATTAGTTACGCTGCATCTCGTCCCAGATCAAGCTGAGTGGAGATGAGTTTCAGAGCTGAGCTACATTGGAGCTAATTTGGGATAGGGCAAAATGCTATGGGAAATGTGTCACAGCTCTGAGTTAGGATGGAGCTGAAACAACATGGAGCTGAGTTGGGATGGAGGCATGAGGACGAGGGGCGAAAGGCCCGGGGAATGATGCCGTTTTGAAGGGGTGGGGGTAAGAATGTGGGATGAAACGGGTAGGGGGAGGATGCTAGAGGCAGAGGGTAATGCAAGATTAAAGGGGCAGCAGGAAATGTGAGATGCAGGAAATTAGAATGAAAAGGTTTGCTGAAAGAAACTAAGAAGGACTTGGATCAGCGGGTTAAGCAATTGGTTAAGAAGAGAGATGAAGAGCAGCTGATCAGAATGGCAGTCAAAAGAGGTGACGTTGTGTACCATGTGAACAATGGCAAGAATAACGTGGCCATATTCAACATTAACCTAAAACCTGAACCCAACCGTAACCCTGGTTCAGAACTAAACCCCAGGCCCAATCTTAACCCTGACCCACTGAGTTTCACCACATAGGAAATTTCCTCATCTATGAATAACCTACCAGAAAGTATGCAAATAAAAAGAACTATTTTTTCACAGGCCCCCAATCATCTTTCACCAAATCACCAAAATACAAGAAAAGCTGTTTGTATTTGACTTCTCTTCTTTATACAACCTAATGTTTGAGAAAAGTAATCTGATTTGCCAAACAATTACACTTGTGTTTGGTGTAACCAGAGCAATATCAAATTATGATCACACCCAAAACACTGATGCCTGGACAACAAAAACAAGTTATCACAATTCTAGTTACATTACATAGCTATTACATTATGTAACTACCCATTACCACCTGCTATATAGCTATGGCTAAATAGTTGCAATAAAGTGGCTCCTATTGTTTAACAAGCAAAGCATAATGACTCATTTTAAACACTGACAGTTTTAATACAAACACAACACTTCCAACCCTGTTTATTTTACATATAGATTTAAATTGAAATGATAAAACACTAAAAAGACTTATTGCTAAGAACAATTTTAGACTTGTTCTGATTACTTCAATTCAGCAGTCAGTGTATTCACAAAGGTAATGGCCAGTCATGGGTAATGTTGGCATCCTTTGGAATATGAAAATTTATTTGTGCAAAAATAACTTCCACTGCAATGTTATGAGGTACTATATACCACTTAGCTGCATATTAATGTTATTGAACAATACCTTTAAATATTTCTTTATTTTACTAGAAATATTTGTAAAATCACTATTAAAGTATTTTTAATAACTAGAAACTTAGTATGGTTAATAAGATTATACTTTTAATATTTGAAACCTAATCGAATGCAGACAATGTAGAAAATACAAAATGAGGCTTATTTTCACATAGATACATAAATAATATTTTTTTTTAAGGTTAATAATTCATGGCAAAAAGGTGTATCATCATTTCATGATACATACACACCACATGCATAATGTGTATTTAGTATGAATATATTAAATAATATATTAAGTACAATAATTGAAATGACCAAGACACTTACAACAGACAGCGTACCTTTCAAGAAACTCATAACATGTATGACTTAATGTTTTTATACTGCCTGAAAGAGCTGTTGGGTGGGTTCTCTATTTGTATTTATTCCTAAAAAGAACACTGTGCTAAGATATCATATGTCATAATCTAAGTTTAAGAATCATGTTTGTCTCTTGTAGCCCTTTCTGCACCTTGACTGCTTGGTAAGCAAATGTCATCTAACATTAACTCATCTTGCATTACCAACAATTAATTAATTAAAGTAGTTAGGTTGTTTTGCCATTTATATTTGATCCTCGATTCTTTAAGTTTCATCTGCATCATTTTTAAGATTATATCTAAAAGACATCTTTTAAGTTAAATGAATTAAAATGACCTTTCTAGAACACCTTGCCTTGTCAGGCTGGCTTTGATTTTGCTGATGTTAATGATACACGAGTATTTTGCCACTGTGGGAATGCTGTCACTTATGTTATCACTATGAGTATGTAGCCTTTTAGGGAAGAAATACAGAACATCAAGTACAAACACATGACCAAACAGGTGCCAGATGAACATAAGGAGTGCTTTATAAGAGGCTCGCCCAACTACTGAGACTGCCCCAAGCACCCTGCAAAGGTAAGGGACTTTTCTTAATTTCTTTACATTGCTCAATACTGTATCCTGTTTGTATTTTTACAAATGGTCTCTACTTTGTTGTGCCCTATAACAGAATCTATCATCTGTCAGCCCCTTTCTGCCTGTCACTTTTTTCACTTGGTGTTAAATCAGGTAAGTTTTTTTCAGTGCTTCCCCACTTTGCCTTATAAAACACTGGCTACATGAAACATTCATGTCCACATACTGCAGGAATGACAAATATATGTTATGATTCAACAGTAACGTGCCATAATGGGGGATGCAGAAATGGAATGTTTTGGGACGGCAGCCGTGTACCTCCGAAAGCCAGAAAGGGAGAGGCTAGAGGCCCAGAGCAGAGCTTTTGATGCTAAAACAGCAGTGTATGTGTGTGAGCCCACTGAGATTTATCTCAAGGGTACATTAAAGAGTAAAGAGGGTGGCAAAGCTACTGTTGAAACTCTGTGTGGCAAAGTAAGTGAAAAGCGTGATGAATGTACATTCAGTTGTAATCCACACTGGTATTCCAATCCAATATTGCTATGTCAATGTCAAAACCTCCCTGTGTATAGGTGTGCGTGGGACTATTACATAATTTTAAATTGGTCCCAGTGATGGGAGCTTGATTTAATTGTCGCTTCATAATTTAATTTGCCTTAATAATCATACATTTTTCATTGCTATGTAGAATAATCAAAATCTTTTTTTCTGTGTGGTGCTTAATCATTCTCATTTTATAGACCCTCACAGTAAAGGAGGATGAAATCTTTCCCATGAATCCTCCAAAATTTGACAAAATTGAGGACATGGCTATGATGACCCACCTTAGTGAACCTACTGTTCTGTATAACCTCAAAGAGCGTTACGCAGCATGGATGATCTACGTAAGTGAAACAAAGAATCACTGATTAAACCAAATGAGAGGTTATGTCATAAAGACCTTTTGGAAAAAATTGTTCTCTCTTTAGACCTACTCAGGGTTGTTCTGCGTCACTGTGAACCCTTACAAGTGGCTTCCAGTATACGATGCAATTGTTGTGGTTGGATACAGAGGCAAAAAGAGAATTGAAGCCCCGCCCCACATCTTCTCCATCTCTGACAATGCCTATCAATACATGCTCACTGGTATGATGTTTTAGATATTTATTTATAATATTAATTATTAAGTAATTGAGTATAAACGCTGTCAGTCTGTTTATAAAAAGTTACTTAACAAACGTTCACTTTTTTTCCTCAGATCGTGAAAACCAGTCTGTTCTGATTACGTAAGTGTAGACTCACTTTACCTCAAATAAGGACTGGATGGTATATCGCCTTTAGACATATATATTGTTTACTGCCATTCAGTCTAAAAATACATATTGCCCAGTCCTACCTCAAATTGCATGACTTTTCTATCTTTCAGCAAGCCATCAACAGTGTAAAAAGAGTTTACTGACCTGGTCACGTAACATTATTATATCCCACTGTTGACAAAATCTCAGTTTGTTTTGGTTTGACAAAATAAATCATCTGTGTATACATTCAATGTGTGTTCAACATTGCTTCAGCAGTTTCAATTTAATAAAGTTTTACAAAAGCATTCTGATTAAAGTAGCATAGAAAGTATGTTTTAGAAAATGCATGTGATTATCCATTCTATTCCCAGTGGAGAATCTGGTGCAGGAAAGACTGTGAACACCAAACGTGTCATCCAGTACTTTGCAACAGTGGCAATAGCTGGGGCGAAGAAGTCTGAGACTGGTTCTGGCAAAATGCAGGTTAGTGAATTGTATTTGACTAATCAGTAGGGCTGGGCAATGTTTTACGTGTACCTGAATACTCAATCTCAAAACCATCTCTAAAAACAATATTGACAAATTGCAATTAACTATAATTATGAGCATGTTGAGTACTGCAGTACAAAATATATTTGCTAGGTGGCAACCTATGTTCTGACAGAAGATGCCTGCATCAGTTTCTTTCCACTTGAAGCAGTTACATGACACAGTTTAGCTGAAGGCACTGTCGCTTGCATTCCAAAACTCACGCATATAATTTCTATAGCTTCAATAGCCATGAGATAATCAGTGTCGCTTGTTAATAGCTAGCATGAAAACAGCTTAATAATTTTTAATGTATTTATTTTTAACATTGTCCACATAATAACATGACATAATCTAAAGTTGATAAAAGGTATTGTAATTAACACTTTTTAAGTGACTTAAAAAAGGACAATGTTTTATCAGCTTTATTTAGATCACCCCTGCTTCTTAGCATTAACTTTATTAAGATCTGTTACTGTGTCCAGGGTTCGCTGGAGGATCAAATCATTGCAGCCAATCCCCTGCTGGAAGCTTATGGTAATGCCAAGACTATCAGGAATGACAACTCCTCCCGTTTTGTAAGTTCGGTGTTGACAATCTTCAAAAAATATGACAAAAAAGACATAGAAGTGGCTTAAATTCTTAATTAAATATCTGTTTTTCCAGGGTAAATTCATCAGAATTCATTTTGGACAAACTGGCAAACTGGCCTCAGCTGATATTGAAACCTGTAAGTTTTAGTCACCATGGGTGCAGTTATTCGAAGCCTGGTTTTATGTGCATATGTGAATAAGCAGAATGTATCTGCATATAAGAATTTTCAGAAAAATTACATCGGGCAGAAAACCCACATTGTGCAGAACAATCAAAACTTGGACAAACACATCCATTAAAATGGATTTGTATTAGAGAAGGAAAGATTGATCGGCTATGTATCAGTATCGGCCGATATTTCTCCAATTTAGCCGATATTATATATTAAATATTATGCTGTTTCACATGAGCTTGTTAAAAATGGTAATAAACCAGTTTAGACCATGTGTCATGATTTGCTTGCGCAAATAACTACATGTAGCCCTGCCGTGGCTTACAGCCCCGCCCTCGAACGGCATCGGCTATCGGCCAATTGAGTTAAAAGGTCTCAAAAAAGAATCGGCCTCAAAAAAGCTGATCCGTCCATCTCTAATTTGTATTTTAGTGCTATACAGTTTATTCATGCAAAGTTGCAAATGTTCCAGATTTTTTAATCAATGCACTAAGTATGGTTATTTATATAATGGATTTGGTTCAATATAAGACTATCACAAACTATTAACAGATCTACTGGAAAAGTCAAGAGTCACTTTCCAGCTATCTGCTGAAAGGAGCTACCACATTTTCTACCAGCTCATGACTGGACACAAGCCCGAGCTGATTGGTAAGGAATCTGAAATCTGATGTCATATTCTTTCACAATATGTATAATATTTACCAGAGCTAAAGACTTGATTTTATTCTTTTTCTTTCACACAGAGGCACTGCTCATCACCACCAACCCCTATGATTACCCTATGATCAGTCAGGGTGAAATCGTAGTTAAGAGCATCAACGATGTGGAGGAATTCATTGCCACAGATGTATGTACAGCTTCCCTAAACTTCTATAAGGACTGTAAAACTATCCCTCATCTAAAAAAATTTTTGTTTCACCAAACACAGCTTGCTATTGACATCCTGGGCTTCACCGCTGATGAGAAAATGAACATCTACAAACTGACTGGTGCTGTGATACATCACGGCAGCATAAGGTTCAAGCAGAAGCAGAGAGAGGAGCAGGCTGAGCCTGATGGCACTGAGGGTAAGTACAAAAAATATTTACAAGATCTATTTGGCTCTATTGTAGATATTAGCTTTACCTCTTAATGAGAAATACAATTTATCTTTAGTGGCTGATAAAATTGCCTACCTCATGGGCCTGAACTCTGCTGACATGCTGAAAGCTTTGTGCTACCCCAGAGTGAAGGTCGGAAACGAGTTTGTGACCAAAGGCCAAACTGTACCTCAGGTAATTCACTATTATTTAACCACAGAAGACGGAATTAATGTAAATTAAGGTAATCTCAGAGAAGCAAAATGCTATTTATAATATTTCTAGGTGAACAATGCTGTCATGGCTTTGTGCAAGTCAATCTATGAGAAAATGTTCTTGTGGATGGTCATACGTATTAATGAGATGCTGGACACAAAACAGCAGAGGCAGTTCTTCATTGGTGTGCTGGACATCGCTGGATTTGAGATCTTTGATGTAAATATTTGCAAAATTTCTATTATTTGGATCACACAGAATGACAGGAGCAATCTGCAAAAGTATAGTTTTTATGGTAGTGCTAAATTGTTAAATAATATCACATGTTAAACAGTTCAACAGCTTGGAGCAGCTGTGCATTAACTTCACAAATGAGAAACTGCAACAGTTCTTCAACCACCACATGTTTGTGCTGGAACAAGATGAATACAAGAAAGAAGGAATTGAGTGGGAGTTCATTGACTTTGGTATGGACCTGGCTGCCTGCATTGAGCTTATTGAGAAGGTACGTACAACTGAGTTGTTAAGACTTTGAGGATCTTGACTTATTGTGAAAGTAATTTGAAATTTTACTTATCATTAAAACTTGATTACCACACTTTTGAAAAACATGAAATACTGTCTGGTATCAAACAAGGTTAGCAACAGTCTCTCAGATTCAGGTGCACAGGTGCAGCACCATAGCACATATTTAAAGGTAGCGCTCAACACACAAATCCAAGTAGGATATTTAAATAGTTTAAAACACATCACATGATGCAGCAGTTAGCACAATATAACACTCAATAGTTCTTCTGCAGCTGTACCAGATCTTTCCCCTCACATAATTTTGTTCTACTTTTTATCGCCCAACCTAGTTCTACAAATTTAATATGTATGTTTGTGACTTCTTTCACAATCTGTTACCAACAGCCAATGGGCATCTTCTCCATCCTTGAAGAGGAGTGCATGTTCCCCAAGGCAACAGACATGTCCTTCAAGAACAAGCTGCATGACCAGCATCTTGGCAAAACCGATGTCTTCCAGAAGCCAAAGCCTGCCAAAGGCAAAGCAGAAGCCCACTTCTCCCTGAGGCACTATGCAGGCACCGTGGACTACAACATCACTGGTTGGCTGGACAAGAACAAGGACCCCTTGAATGACTCTGTTGTGCAGCTATACCAGAAGTCACCAAACAAACTCTTGTCTTTGCTGTATGCAAGTCACACTACTTCTGATGGTAAGGTGAAATTCAAGTGCCAGAGAACACGAAATGACAACACAATCATAACAACACAATTTTTAATGATTTTGATTTGGTTATAGATGCTGGCAGCAAAAAAGGTGGCAAGAAGAAGGGTGGCTCCTTCCAGACAGTGTCTGCGCTGTTCAGAGTAGGAACAATTTTATACTCAAATGCAAAATGTAGACCGTCCATGTTTTATCAGGAAAAAAATGTATGTATTTTGCAACCATTTATTTATCTATCTAAAAGAAGTTTCCAACATCTTCACAGGAGAATTTGGCCAAGCTGATGACCAACCTGAGGAGCACTCATCCTCACTTTGTGCGCTGCTTAATTCCAAATGAGTCAAAAACGCCAGGTGAGGGCTTAATCTAATTTTTTATACATTTTAAAGCATTTAAAATTTTCTTCAGTAAATCTAGAACAAAATACCCGAACGCCAACAAATGTTCAGATTTTAAAATTGATATAGACAGATTGTGTAACAGATCTTGTAACAATAACAGATTTTGTAACACTGCACTGGCCACTCTAGGTTTGATGGAGAACTCCTTGGTGATCCATCAGCTGAGGTGTAACGGTGTGCTGGAGGGTATCAGAATCTGCAGAAAAGGATTCCCCAGCAGAATCCTCTATGCTGACTTCAAGCAAAGGTCATCTATTTAGTTTTTATTCACTCACAAGCAACCTCATTAGGTAGTACAGAGTTGGACCCCCTTTTGCTATCAGAACTGTCTTAACTGTTTCATAGCATGGATTCAACAAGATCCTGAAACATTTCTCAGAGAAATCTGGTCCATATTGACATGGCAGCATTACACAGTTGCTGCTGATTTGTCAGCTGCACATCCATACTGAAAATCTCCCCGTTCACCACATTCTTAATATTGTTGATCGGAATGAGATCTATTGACTGTAAAGCCAGACACATCATGGTTAAGAAACTAATTATAGATGATGTGAGTTACGTGACATGGTGCGTTGTCCTGCTAGAAGTAGCCATCGGAAGATCTGTACATTGCAGTCATAAAGGGATGGACATGCTAAGCAAAAATACTTAGGTGGCTGTGACATTTAAACAATGCTCAATTGGTAGTAAGTAACCCAAATGTGGGTTGAAGGCTAAGCTCAGTGACATCAAATATAAATCATTGTCAATATTTCTTTAATTCAAATTTCCAAACTTCTATTTTTTGTAAGCCTGTGTTTACTGTGGCTTTGGTTACATGTTCTTAGTTGACAGGAGTGGTATCTAGTGTGGTCTTCTGCTTCAAGGTTTAACATTTGTTGCAGAAAATGCTCTTCTGCCTACCTTAGTTGTAGTGAGCGGTTATTTGTAATGAGTTACTTTGCCTTTCTTTCAGCTCAAACTAGTCTGGCCATTTTTCTCTGACCTCTATCATTAACATGGCATTTTTGCCCAGAGAACTGCTGCTCAATGGATATTTTCTCTTTTATTGACCATTCTCTGTAAACCCTGTGTGTGAAAATCCCAGTGGATCAGCAGTTTCTGAAATACCTAGCCCCGCCTGTCAAGCACCAACAACCATGCAACCATGTTCAATTCACTTAAATCACCTTTCCTCCCCATTCTGATGCTCTGTTTCAACTTTAGCAACTTTAGTAACTTTAGTTGTTGACAATATCCACATGGCTGGGTTGCTGCTATGTAATTCTCTGATTAGATAGTTTCTTGTTTGAAATTGAATAGGTGTACCTAATAAAGTGATCAGAGAGTGAATTATATATATATATATATATATATATATATATATATATATATATATATATATATATATATATAGTTTACTACATTTTATATAATTTAATATGACTTAATTATTGTTTATATTGAGATATCAGTTTTAAAACAGATACAAAGTCTTGAATGCTGCTGCCATCCCAGAAGGAAAATTCATTGACAACAAAAAAGCCTCAGAGAAACTCTTGGCTTCCATTGATGTGGACCACACCCAGTATAAGTTTGGACACACAAAGGTACACCATGCAATCTTGAATTTTTTCTGGTAAACATTAGACAAATACTCTACAATTGATTCAGCATTACTAGTAGTAGAGGTGCTAGGATGTCTATAATTTTGAGTTGCACTGGGTAGACCTAGCTAGCTAATAACATGGTTGTAATTTTGCATTTCTTTTGTACAATTTATTTCCAATGTTTTTTTACAATCTTTAAAAAATACTAAAAATCACAAAAACATAAAATACGGACAAATGATAAGCAATCTGAAATCATCTGTGCACAGAATGATACCACTGTGACACAAATCCTTAAGTAAATTCTAATAAAATGGTAAATAAGTGTTATGACATAATTTCAGATACAAAACATGTAGATAAACAAAAGCAACATATCCTATGTTGACTGAAGATTTTTTTGATTATTCTGATAGGTGTTCTTCAAAGCTGGTCTGCTCGGTACCCTTGAGGAGATGCGAGATGAAAAACTAACAGTTTTGGTCACAATGACTCAAGCTTTAGGTCTCGGCTTCCTCATGAGGAAAGAGTTTGTTAAAATGTTGGAAAGGAGGTATTGCAAATAATATATTTAGCATAAAAAAATATTTAGCATATAAACTTGGTTGTTTGAAACTTAACTACATTACTTGTATTCTAGAGAGTCCATCTTTACCATCCAATACAACATCCGCTCATTCATGAATGTGAAACACTGGCCATGGATGAAGCTGTATTTCAAGATCAAGCCTCTATTAAAAAGTGCAGAAACCGAGAAAGAAATGGCTGCAATGAAGGAGAATTTTGAAAAAATGAAAAAGGATCTGGAAAAAGCACTGGCAAAGAAGAAAGAGCTTGAACAAAAGATGGTGTCACTTCTACAAGAGAAGAATGACCTGCAATTGCAAGTAGCAACTGTAAGTGCTTAAATGACAATTATCATGTCTTTTAGACCTAGCAAACACATTCTCATGACAAGCTGTAATTTAACAGGAATCAGAGAACCTCTCTGATGCTGAGGAAAGATGTGAGGGGCTCATCAAGAGCAAGATCCAGTTTGAGGCAAAGCTCAAAGAAACAACTGAGCGACTAGAAGATGAGGAAGAAATTAATGCTGAGCTGACCTCCAAAAAGAGGAAACTGGAAGATGAGTGCTCTGAGCTTAAGAAGGACATTGATGATCTGGAACTCACCTTAGCTAAGGTGGAGAAGGAGAAGCATGCCACTGAGAATAAGGTTTGTTCTATTGTACTATGTCACACTGTAATTAAATAGTAGATATTTTACTACATATTATAGCCATTTAGCAACCACAATCAAGATACAGTTAAAGAAAAGTACAAAATCAGTGAAAAAACATGTTTTTTAACAATCATGTTTATGCTACTCCGATTCATTAGCTACTCCAAGTTCTGTCACTGTAAAGAACACAATTTAGCAGCTGCACAACCAAGTACTGGAAAGCTTTATATCACTTAAGCCAACGGTTAGCATTTAGCAGGGTCATCTTTTGGCTTATGCATGTTCCAGAGCATCTCATTCTACTGATCAACGCTTTTTTATAGAGAATATAAAATCTGTGTGTGTGTGTGTGTGTGTGCACAATTGAACATCTGTGCTAGCAATGAGTTCTTATCCATGAAGATTACACAATCTGTACCAGCAAAATGTACAAAAAAAATTATAAAATGTTGGCAATAACCAACCCTTCAAATCACTAATTAGAAAGAAGTACTTAGTTCCAGTAGCTGCTTGCTATAATATGTGGCAATATTTAAAACAAAACAATAGAGAACAAGAGGTAGATGAGACATTTTAGCATTTTGGTGGACAATATTCCAAAATAAATCTTATCCTAGGTAGCAAACTATTTTTTGTCTTTCAGATAAGAAGTTCAAGGTTTTCATTGGCCATTCTGGACATACTTTTCAGAGGCATACTAGGGAGGCATACATGGTAGGCTTGATACATTTCTCTGAATTCATTTTGCACAGGTGAAAAACTTGACTGAGGAGATGGCCTCTCAGGATGAGATCATTTCCAAACTTACAAAGGAGAAGAAAGCCCTCCAAGAGGCACATCAGCAGACTCTTGATGATCTTCAAGCAGAGGAAGACAAAGTCAACACTCTGACCAAAGCCAAGACTAAGCTTGAACAACAAGTAGATGATGTAAGTTTTTTTAAGCAACATGTATGGGATGTTCAAAAGTCATGTTTTATTGTGGCATCCTCACATGCAATGATTTTAGCTTGAAGGTTCACTGGAGCAAGAGAAGAAACTTCGAATGGACCTTGAGAGAGCCAAGAGGAAGCTTGAAGGCGACTTGAAACTGGCGCAGGAGTCCATAATGGACCTGGAAAATGTGAAGCAGCAGTCTGAAGAAAAGCTGAAAAAGTACACATCATCATAAAGTACAAATACTTTGAAAAAATGTATTACAATGAACTCTTTACAAATATATATTTATTTGCTATTTTTGCAAACAGGAAAGACTTTGAAATAACCCAGATTCTAAGTAAGATTGATGATGAACAGGTCTTGGGTGGCCAGCTTCAAAAGAAGATTAAAGAAATCCAAGTAAGGATCTCATTAATAGTGAAACAATGGATTCCTCCTCTACAATGGAAAAATCTGAAATCCTAATATTTAGAACCCTTTTTTTAGGCTCGTATTGAAGAGCTGGAGGAGGAAATTGAGGCTGAGCGTGCAGCTCGTGCTAAAGTCGAGAAGCAGAGAGCTGATCTCTCCAGGGAACTTGAAGAAATCAGTGAGAGGCTCGAGGAGGCTGGTGGTGCCACTGCTGCTCAGATTGAGATGAACAAGAAGCGTGAAGCTGAGTTCCAGAAACTGAGACGTGATCTGGAAGAGTCCACTCTGCAGCATGAAGCCACAGCTGCTGCCCTCCGCAAGAAACAAGCTGACACTGTTGCTGAGCTTGGAGAGCAGATTGATAACCTTCAGCGGGTAAAACAGAAGCTGGAGAAGGAAAAGAGTGAATATAAAATGGAGATTGACGATGTTTCCAGCAACATGGAAGTTATAGCTAAATCAAAGGTATTTTTAAGTAAAATTAAAACACAAAACATAGTGTTATTGAAAACAATTTGATGCTGCATGTGTCTCGGTGTAATAGACTATTGCATCAAAAAGATAACCTTTACAAGCTTCATTGTCTTTTTCAGATGTATTTCTTATTTTCTATATTTTAATAGGTGCTTTTAAATTATAAATTAATCTATTTCTAGGCAAACCTAGAAAAGATGTGCCGCACCCTAGAGGACCAGGTAAATGAACTGAAAGCTAAGAGTGATGAATATGCTCGTCAGGTGACTGACCTGACTGCACAAAAAGCACGACTTCAGACTGAGAATGGTAAGTAACCGCAAAGAGCAACAACTCAGACACCTGAAGGTGCACAGTTTGGCTGATGAATGATGTTTAAGGTAGATGATTATTAACAAAATGTTTGGCTTCTCACACACATGTAATACTTTGATGGTGAGAACGATTATACTGATGTTCACTCAATAATAATTAAATTCATTTTTGTTTTATATAAAAAACATCATACCTCTGACCACTACATAAATATGGCTTGGGTCCAGGAGGGGACAGCACACTTGCAGCACACTTGCATAATGTTAGGTAACTTACAGTCCAAGCGAGGAAGGTAAAGAATGCACGGCTGCATGCACATTCTGCGTGTCTGTGAAGTGCTTCCTTCACATGCTCTCATTTTCTGTGCACTTTGTGGTTATTGGGCTAATCCTGAGAAAATGGCAATATATTAGGGAGGTATAGTTTTATAAAACAAAAACATCACTTATGCTTACAGTGATCTATTTCTTAATAAAGCATTTCAATAAACAATAGTAGTGAGATTTATATTTGAATGTAACTGCCATATCTTTATAGACTTGTAAATGCAAAGAAATGTAATTCATATATATTGTGCTATGTAATTTATTTCTTTATGTTGTAGAGTGTCATCCTGGTTCATGCCTACATTTAAGCACCAAAGTATATTTAAAACTGTACAATGAAAGGGCATAACAGTGTGTAATGGTTCTTCGCAACCTGTCCGTGGTGTACCCTGCGGTCGCTCAATGGCGCTGGGACTAATGGGATAAAGTGGAAGTTAATAGATGGATGGATGGATGGATGGATGGATAGTTCTTAAGTCATATTGTAATTTAAATGAATGTACTGATGTAAAGCCTTGTTACCCTAACATATGCATATACATGTATACCCTGAACAAAAAGTGCCATATAAACAATTGCGTACTACTGTGGTCCTCATAGATAAAAAATATACCAGATGGGCCAACAGCATGCCAGGTGCTACCCCAGGAGAAAAAAGAGAAGCTGACCAAAACTCCAAAACCAGGAACCCAGTCGCTTTTCAGTGGCCACTGGAGAGACTTTATAGTCCTTTTCCCACACACTTTTCTGCTAGTCAGTCTCTTCTGTGCTGATGCTCATCCATCTTTCTTTGTTTTCCCTTCTCCGCTCCTTTAATGGTACCTACCCTGCTGAAGCTGAATCAGCATTAGCTTGTTAAGGTCAGAGGGAGTTTTTGTTTTGTTTTTAGCTTAAAGCATTTTACAAGAATTCCCTGAAAAACTGCTAAATCCAAGTAAAGATATGTGATACGCACATCTACAAACATTCAAGTGTAAGATGTAACAGCCATAAGCAATACTAAGTGTGAAAAAGCGAATATAAGCGAATCCTGATTGATTGCAATCCTGCCACCCTAATGACCACATGTTTGATTTTGATAACATATTTTGTAATCCATGATCCAGTGATGATCCAATCTTCTCTCAAGGTGAGTTCAGTCGCCAGGTGGAAGAGAAAGAATCACTTGTTTCCCAGTTGACCAGGGGAAAACTAGCCTTCACACAGCAGATTGAAGAACTAAAGAGACAGATTGAAGAGGAAATCAAGGTATACAACAGCTATAATTTGACAGCATTCTGACAAATGCCTTTGTATACTCAAGCACCAATCCCACTAACGACTATGTTTTCAACAAAGTTAAATTCTCACTTCTAGGCAAAGAACGCTCTGGCTCATGCAGTCCAATCAGCTCGTCATGACTGTGACTTGCTCAGAGAGCAGTTTGAGGAAGAGCAGGAGGCCAAGGCTGAGCTACAGCGTGCACTGTCTAAAGCCAACAGTGAGGTGGCCCAATGGAGAACCAAATATGAGACAGATGCTATTCAGCGTACTGAGGAGCTTGAAGAGGCCAAGTAAATAACTTCAACAGAGCAATTAACAATATATACATAACTATCTTGATTACTGATTACTAAAATTCTGAGACAAGCTAGTCACTGCATTACGCAATTGCCCTTAGAAAAAAACTTACCCAACGTCTACAAGAAGCAGACGAATCTACTGAAGCTGTGAACTCCAAATGTGCGTCTCTGGAGAAAACAAAGCAGAGACTGCAGGGTGAAGTAGAAGACCTCATGATTGATGTTGAGAGAGCCAGTGCACTAGCTGCCAACCTTGACAAAAAGCAAAGAAACTTTGATAAGGTCAAGCACATTTCAGTTCAAATTAATTGATGATTTGTTAGGTTGGCATGAAATATAATTTTCATCAACATTTTCAGGTGCTGGCAGAATGGAAGCAGAAGTATGAGGAAGGCCAGGCTGAACTAGAAGGAGCTCAAAAAGAGGCTCGCTCTCTCTCCACCGAGCTCTTTAAGATGAAAAACGCATATGAGGAATCTCTTGACCAGCTGGAGACCCTGAAGAGAGAGAACAAGAATCTGCAGCGTATGATACTTAGAAATAAGCAAGCTTTTTGAATAAATAATTATTTTGAAGTTTAATGCTATTAAGCCCTTGCAAGTAAACTTCTCATCTTGCCCCAGAGGAGATCTCTGAACTGACGGAACACATTGGTGAAACTGCAAAGACTGTAAATGAACTGGAGAAGTCAAAAAAGACAGTGGAGGCTGAGAAAACAGAAATCCAGACTGCTCTTGAAGAAGCTGAGGTAGCACTGACAATGATCTTTAACCAAGTTTAAAGGTAAAACTAGGTCTACACAAAATTATTTAACATTCAACATCATTCTTCAGGGCACACTCGAACATGAAGAGTCAAAGATTCTTCGTGTCCAGCTTGAGCTCACCCAGGTTAAGAGTGAGATTGACAGGAAGCTAGCTGAGAAAGATGAGGAGATGGAGCAGATCAAGAGGAACAGCCAGAGGGTGATTGATTCCATACAGAGTACTCTGGATTCTGAAGTCAGGAGCAGGAATGATGCTCTGAGAGTCAAAAAGAAAATGGAAGGAGATCTTAATGAGATGGAGATTCAGCTGAGCCATGCAAATCGCCAGGCTGCTGAGGCCCAGAAACAGCTCAGGAATGTCCAAGGACAGCTCAAGGTGCACACCTCAAATATAATTTTTCTTCAGTTGTTCAAATTATCTAGCTCAAAGTGTCAAATAACAGTAATTCCTTTCAGGACGCCCAACTACACCTTGATGATGCCCTCAGAGGGCAGGAAGACATGAAGGAGCAGGTTGCCATGGTGGAGCGCAGAAATAACTTGATGCTGGCAGAGATTGAGGAGTTGAGAGCTGCACTGGAGCAGACAGAGAGAGGCCGCAAAGTGGCTGAACAAGAGCTGGTGGACGCCAGTGAACGTGTGGCACTGCTGCACTCTCAGGTTTGCTGGTTCTGTTCTAAAATTGCTCTGCTCTAAAATTGTTCGGAATTGTCTTAAATGAACTTCCTATTTCTCTGTGTTCCACAGAATACCAGTTTAATCAACACCAAAAAGAAGCTTGAGGCTGATTTGGTGCAGATCCAAAGTGAGGTGGATGATACAGTCCAGGAGGCGAGAAATGCTGAGGAGAAGGCCAAGAAAGCTATTACAGACGTAAGTGTTTGATCGTAAAAATAACCTGTGTGATTTATGACTGAAAGAATACTAATGATATTACATGGTTCATACAATAGGCTGCCATGATGGCAGAGGAACTGAAGAAAGAGCAAGACACCAGTGCTCATCTGGAGAGGATGAAGAAGAACCTTGAGGTTACAGTCAAAGATCTGCAGCACCGTCTTGATGAAGCAGAGAGTCTTGCTATGAAGGGTGGAAAGAAACAGCTCCAGAAACTTGAGGCTAGGGTAAGGAATTTTCATATGCAAAAAACAAAACAACAACAAAAAAAAACCCACTGTTGCCCGTTCAAGTCTGATACATGAAATATTAATTCTAGGTGCATGAGCTAGAGTCTGAGGTTGAAATTGAGCAGAGACGTGGTGCTGAATCTGTCAAAGGTGTTCGTAAATACGAAAGGAGAATAAAGGAGCTAACCTATCAGGTACGAAATAGTCAGTAGTAAACACAAAGTCAGTAATATGTTTATAACAAATGATTACAAATTAGGCAAAATTTAATCAAAGGTAACCTTTACAGACAGAAGAGGACAAGAAGAATGTCAACAGACTGCAGGATCTGGTAGACAAACTTCAGCTAAAAGTGAAGGCCTATAAAAGACAGGCTGAGGAAGCTGTAAGTGTGCCATTGGATAATATACACTCTAAATTAGAGTGCAAATTATTAATAATTAAGCTCTTTGCCACTATCACAGGAGGAGCAGGCCAACACTCACCTGTCCAGGTTCAAGAAGGTGCAGCACGAGCTGGAGGAAGCTCAGGAGCGTGCTGACATCGCTGAGTCCCAGGTCAACAAGCTGAGAGCCAAGAGCCGTGAGGCTGGAAAGGTATACTTTGTTTACTACACACATGTTAAATATTAACATATAAATATTGTGCATCCATTGCATATCTCTTTCTATGTTTCCATTTTAAATATGAATAATTTCTAACAATATATGCATCTGTTTTTAGGGCAAGGAGGTTGCTGAATAAAAAAACAAAAATGGGACACTAACAAGCAATCATATAATATGTATTTCTTGTAAAATGTCCATTTACAAAAGCAATCCAATAAAACTATTCCAAGAATTCTGGGTATTTTTGATTACCTATACAGAACACAACTTTTTCTGGCTTGAAACACCTTTACAAACGTTGGGGACATACAGAAATATTTATAACAGATGTTGTGGAGTAAATTATGTTAGATGAGTATTAAATTGAACTTTGTACAAAATCACAATTGATGACGTTTTACCTAATGTAAAAACAAACATACCTGTTGTTTTCATGTAAATATACGCTTTGAAATTGTGTTCCTTTTCCTTTTTACAACACTAGTGATTGAAACCAACTGATCCAGTTTTGAAAGTAATTTTTGTCTTTCTTTAGAGCGGGGCATTTGTTGGGAGAACTGTAGACAAGCCAGTCTAGCACCAGTCCAGCATCGTGTTTTTAATGCAGAGCTATCTGAAGGATCAAAAGTCACTTGAGCATTCATTTGTGATTTCTGGCCTTCTCCTATATGCACAGAGACGCCCTAAATCTTTAGATGCTATTGCTCAGTGGCGAATTAAATACCTAAATTTCTGGCTAAATAATGTTATTTCTATTGTGTTCATTCTTTGGATTAGGCCTTTTTTTGGACGTTTCTTTCATATCCAGGCATAATCACCTGTTTAAGATGTTTTTTGAACACCACAATATTCCTAGTCCTAAATTGTCCCTGTCCTGTCCCTGTTTCAGAATAAATGTATATTTACAAAAAAAAATGAAGGTGATGAAGTAAAACAGTACAAATATTGTCTTTGTACTGTTTAGGTTCAACTAGAAGTGAAAGTATATATATAAATCACTGCTTTATGTTTTTATTTGCATTTCTTTTGAAATTGAGTTTGTAGATGGTGAAAAATGCCAGACATACTAGTGAGTATGACTGTTAAAATAATAATGCTGTTTGTAAGATTAACAAGTTTTTCTTTTTTGTAAGAAGGTTTCAGTACAAAAGACTGTTCTTTATGTTTTTTGAGTCTTTTGATCGATTATCTAACGTTGTTAGTCTGTAATTAATCATAACCCACAAACTGAACCACGAACATGACAAAAACATGACCAAATGAAGCCTATTGTAATAGATATGGTAATATAGTACTTTTGCAAGTAAAGAAAAATATATGATCTGGGCTAGCCAGGGCTAGAATGAAGTTCATGTTCATAGTTTAAACAGCAATCAAGATTAAGTCAGTAGCTCAAAGCTTTTGAACATTTTTAATACAGGGGGTGGACAATGAAACTGAAACACCTGGTTTTAGACCACAGTAATTTATTAGTATGGTGTAGGGCCTCTTTTTGTGGCCAATACATCGTCAATTCGTCTTGGGAATGACATATACAAATCCTGCACAGTGGTCAGAGGGATTTTAAGCCATTCTTCTTGCAGCGCAGTGTCTAGGTCACTACGTGATCGTTTCCTTACTCGCTCCTCTAAAACACCACAAAGTGGCTCAATAGTATTTAGATCTGGTGACTGTGCAGGCCATGGGAGATGTTCAACTTCACCTTTATGTTCATCAAACCAATCTTTCACCAGTCTTGCTGTGTGTATTGGTGCATTGTCGTCCTGATACACAGCACCGCCTTCAGGATACAATGTTTGAACCATTGAATGCACATGGCCCTTCATGGCAGTGACGCGCCTATCTACCACAAGTATTGGGCCAAGAGAATGCCATGATATGGCAGCCCAAACCATCACTGATCCACCCCAATGCTTCACTCTGGGCAGGCAACAGCCTGGGTGGTATGTTTTTTTGGGGCTTCTTCACACCGTAACTCTCCCGGATGTGGGGAAAACAGTAAAGGTGGACTCATCAGAGAACAATACATGTTTCACATTGTCCACAGCCCAAGATTTGTGCTCCTTGCACCATTGAAATCGACGTTTGCCCGTTGACACGAGTGACCAAAGGTTTGGCTACAGCAGCCCGGCTGTGTATATTGACCCTGTGGAGCTCCCGACGGACAGTTCTGGATTTAATTCTGCTGTGATTTGGGCAGCCGTGGTTTTATGTTTTTTGGATACAATCCGGGTTAGCACCCCAACATCCCTTTCCTCACAGTTAATCCTGTTGGATGTGGTTCATCCTTCTTGGTGGTATGCTGACATTAGCCTGGATACCGTGGCTAAATGTTTTTTGAAAATCTTTTGAACTCTGGTATGTCCCATAATGTTGTGTGCATTGCAATATTTTGAGCAAAACTGTGCTCTTACCTGCTAAATGAACCTTCACACTCTGCTCTTACTGGTGCAATGTGCAATTAATGGAGATTGGCCACCAGACTGATCCAATTTAGCCATGAAATCTCCCACACTAAAATGACAGATGTTTCAGTTTCAGTTTCAGTTTCATTGTCCAACCCCAGTGGCTAACTATTAGCTAAAAGACACATTTGCAGGCTACAGCTTCAGGACATTTTTAACAGAAATTAAAAAATTAAGCTACCACTGTGCCACATAGCTATGTCATTTTTGTTTCATTCATGTTGAGATACCAAAATAATGATCAGGGGCTGTCTATATACTTTCTGTTCACAGACAGACTACCAACTTCTAATAGAGACTTCTCACTTTGCAGGTACTAAAGCAGCCAGTACAACCAAGTTACCAAATTAGTAATAAGTTTGGCCAAAGTTGTTGGTTGCTTAACCTGTGCTACTGCTAAATTTTAATGCAGCATGTACGGAAGCAGATTCAGAATGAGGTTGACTCTTGGACAATGACTGAGAGTTAAAAAGCACAGAATTTTTATTACATATTTGTGATTGTCTGTAGCAATGAAAAGTTTAATCCCTGCTATATCAATGGCTCTGGCTCTATTGGTTCAAAGTAGGTGGAGTCAAGAAATCAGCTCCTTAAGTGGTCCTCAAGTTGAATCAATAATCGGCTTACTCAAATATCACTTGGTTATTGGAAATTCAATGAACTTCTTAATCAAAAGCTTTGTTTCCACAAAGACATCTGAAGCATTCTATGACAAAGGTTCCACAGCTAATATATGAATATTCAAACACAAAATAGTAAATGACATTTACTATGCAACATTTATAAGAAAACCGTCATGACAGTCGTATTATGCCTATAGTAAGAGCTGACAAATGCCTCAGTATGCACATCATTTCAATCGTATATCCAGTCAGTTGCTGACAGCTTACACTCCTCCTTAAAGAAAGGTCAAGGTGGTCTAAAAGCAGGAGCAACTCCAACAGGTCTTACATCCTAATAAAGAGTGGAAAAAATGATTTTACAGTATCAGATATTTGTTGATTAATTTATTACACACAGTCACACTATATTAAAACTGTGATTGTTTTATATTGAAACACTTCATTTAATCTAATTGAATAAGACATTACTTCATAAAAACTAATGCAGCAAACAAATATTTTTATCATCTAGTTTATGTGTTCTGCAACCTCATAAACGCCATATGAAGGCATCGGAATTCCTAAGAAATATGAATAATAATAACAAAAACTCGTAATTCAAGACACAAAGTCATTAAAAAGTTACATTGTCACAGCTACAACTTCATGTCTTCCACACAACTGTCCTCTGACTGTTGTGTGGTATAAATATAATCACTCTCACAAGTTCACAGAACGACAACTGTTGTGCCCAAGTTTCCTTCTTTGTCATGTCAAAGGTTTCCAAAGACCTTGAAACAGAATTCCAGAGACATCTGAGAGCTTCTCCACAGCTAAACCGGGCTCTAGCCTAGAGCCAGTCTGCATTAAGGAGATTAGCCTTAATGTAAGACTGAAACAATGTCTGCTCTCCAGTAACTGATACCTTTCAAGTAACAGTACCCACTGAGGCTTGGCCACATCTAAGATTCTTATATATATCAAGACGTTTCAATGACACCTTGGGGTTTTTTTATTGTAATTTAGCACAGAAAAACTTATAGTACTATATTTAAATCATTTATATTATTTGTTTATTCTTGATCTCAAAAAAATCTCAGTAAGGTTATTAAAGCATAAATGTCATTGTTTTTAAGTTTACTAAGGTCTGACATTAAGGTAAACCATTACATTATAGAAATAATAACCCCTAAAGTCATTGTCAGAGACAGGTGTGGAGGTGGCAAGTGTGCAAAAAATTCACACCTAAACAGAGCTAAAATGCATGCCCAAATAGAGCAAGACTATTGTGCTGGGTGAGCATTCATCTCTCTATATAAGAACCTGCTTCAGACTCTGCCAAGTATCTACAGGCGCCCAGCAAAGGTAAGTAACAATGAATGCACCTAGGCCCTTGGGAATTAAGCCAGTCATAATTACAGAGCTGTGGGACATTCAGAGAAAAATGTTGCATGAATTACAAGAAGCTCTTCTGTTTTTGTGAAATAGGTACAAAATATTAATGAAAAAATACAGTTTACTTAAAATTTCCTAATCATTCATTGTTACTGTTTTCTTTTCAGCATTTCCAACCAGCGACACATTTAGACACATTCTCTTTCTGGAACGAGACAGAGGTGAACCATTTTCAGTATAATACCAAAGCTATTTGGACATCAATATCTAGTTTACATGCCTTAACACAAATCAGTAAAACTGGGCAACACTAAAGTTTTCAAGTTTAAACGTCCAACATATATATACAGCAAATAGAAAGAGTGAGAGATAAACTTTGCACACAGTTCAGTTAAACTAAAATACACGCCTCATCAGCTGATGAGGATTAGTAGAAGATCTTAATTTGATTAATTAATATTGAATCTCATGATGTGGTGTATCAATGCATTGGACGTTATATGACAGCTGGATACCTATGAAAAAAATAACTTCTCACTTAATGGCATTTATAATTATAATTTGCATGTCCAAACTTGATGCTAAATACAAAGCTGCTTTTGTCTATTTTCCTGAGGTATATAAAGCTGAATACTCTGAGGCACATTCTGATATAACATGTTTGTGGCACACAGAAAAAAAATACAACAAATTTACGGAAGTACCATTGTTTTTACTAAAAATGCTTATATTTTTTATGTGTATCTTTTTTTTTTTTTTTTTTTACACAAAGTGCCACTATGGGAGATGGCGAGATGGAATGTTTTGGCCCTGCGGCCATTTACCTTCGTAAGCCAGAAAAAGAGAGGATCGAGGCTCAGAACAAACCTTTTGATGCCAAAACAGCATATTTTGTTACTGAGCCCAATGAGATGTATCTCAAAGGTGTTCTCCAAGGCAGAGAGGGTGGAAAAGCCACTGTTAAAACCTTGTGTGGGAAAGTATGTATGATGGGTTCTCAGTTTAGCAACTATAATCTCAAGAGTAACATCAAAGCTTATGCAATAATTGCCGCTCTTTATATTAACTTTTTTTTTTCTCTACAGACTATTACTGTCAAGGAAGATGAAATGTTTCCAATGAATCCTCCAAAATTTGATAAAATTGAAGACATGGCCATGATGACCCACCTCAACGAGCCTGCAGTATTGTATAACCTTAAAGAGCGTTATGCAGCATGGATGATCTACGTAAGTCTTGCACAAAAAACTGTAATATACTACAAATATACATACTACAAACGCACATGCTAGCATATTTTTCATATAAATGTTACCATTAATAAACAAGCCACACATTCACAGGAATGCCTGACAACAATGGCCTTTGACCTTGCAGACCTACTCGGGATTGTTCTGTGTCACTGTGAACCCCTACAAGTGGCTTCCAGTCTATGATGCAGTTGTTGTGGCTGGATACAGAGGCAAAAAGAGAATTGAAGCCCCGCCCCACATCTTCTCCATCTCTGATAACGCCTATCAGTTCATGCTCACTGGTATGTTCACATATTGCTGTTTCTTAAAGATCTGTTTGCTAAGAAAAAATATAATTCTGTAATCAAGGTCAATATTAATTTCACAATCCAGCTTATCACAATTGAATTATACAAATTCTCAAGTAAAAGGTAAAAAAATTATATGAAATGTTCCATATTTAGCCTAACAAACTTTCCTGCTTAACTTACATATGTTTTGCATTTGACCAAAATAATGCCTTTATTCCCTACAGCTATATATATTCTTATTTTTTGCTAATTTCATGATTGCATGCGCATTGTCATATTGCTGACAACTTTGCAGAGTCTCTGAATATTACGTATGTGACTATAACTTTGGCCAATTGCAAGTTATGGTTTAAATTAATCTTTCAGACAGGGAGAACCAATCTGTCCTGATCACGTGAGTATGCAAATGTTCTCACAGTTTAAGTGTCTGTGGGTATTTTGGTGTGTATTTTAACAGTAAATGTATCTGAATAAAAATAATTAATTGTAATTAATTTTTTCATATATACATTTCCAGTGGAGAATCTGGTGCAGGAAAAACTGTAAACACCAAACGTGTCATCCAGTACTTTGCGACAATCGCAGTGTCTGGACAGAAAAAGGCAGAGCCTGTGCCTGGTAAAATGCAGGTAAGTGAAATTAAGTGAAGGTAAGTGAAAGTACTAAGTCTTCTTCTAAGTGGCACCTCTCTTAAATAATTACTATTGTACTTTAGGGGTCCCTGGAGGACCAAATCATTGCAGCAAACCCCCTGCTGGAGGCTTATGGTAATGCCAAGACTGTGAGGAATGACAACTCCTCCCGTTTTGTAAGAACCTGTGTTTTTAACTTGACAGTTTCCTGTGGAAATGTTCTTGATTAATCTTGCAGTGATGTTCTTGTACCATTTCAATATGAAAGTAGTTCAAAATATGACTCTGCTAAATGTCTATTTTTAGGGAAAATTTATCAGAATCCATTTTGGGACCACTGGAAAACTATCATCTGCTGACATTGAAACTTGTAAGACCCATTAGGCCACAGCAACAATCAGTGTCTGTTTAATTTTAATATAATTATAGTTGATGTATTCTATCAGTTAATACACTGCATTTATAGATTTGCTGGAAAAGTCCAGAGTAACATTCCAATTGTCTGCTGAAAGGAGCTACCACATCTTCTACCAGCTCATGACTGGACACAAGCCTGAACTGCTTGGTGAGTTTAGATGGCATCAAAATGGTGGATTTTAAATAATACTGATTGCTATAATAGCAAATGTGTTTTTGTACAGTGATTACAGATTACATACTTGTTCAAACTTGTTAACTGCTGAGTTTGGAATTTAATTTCACTGTTCATAAAGGTCATTTATGTGAATTACAGAGGCACTGCTCATTACAACCAATCCTTATGACTATCCAATGATTAGTCAGGGTGAAATTACAGTCAAGAGCATTAATGACGTGGAGGAGTTCGTTGCCACAGATGTAAGCACAAGTTTACAAAAAACAAAAACTCACTAAATGTTTGGTTACAATTTATGCTCATTTATTAAATGCTTTATACTACATGCAGACCGCTATTGACATCCTAGGCTTCAGCAGTGATGAGAAAATGAGCATTTACAAGTTGACTGGTGCTGTGGTGCATCATGGCAACATGAAGTTCAAGCAGAAGCAGAGAGAGGAGCAGGCTGAACCTGATGGCACTGAGGGTACACAACAGATTGACTACAGTTTAAATAGACTATAAATCTTGATTGGCCAAAAAAACTCACTCATTGACTTCTCTTTAAACAGTGGCTGATAAAATCGCCTACCTTATGGGGTTGAACTCAGCTGATATGCTGAAAGCTTTATGCTACCCCAGAGTAAAAGTTGGGAACGAGTTTGTAACCAAAGGCCAGACTGTACCTCAGGTAATCTGTCAATCACTACATTTGTTAAAGAGAAAAAACCCTGAACATTTAAATTCTTATATTACGCATTCACTTGTGTTTTATAAGGTGAACAATGCTGTCATGGCTCTCTGCAAATCTGTCTATGAGAAAATGTTCTTGTGGATGGTTGTGCGCATCAATGAGATGTTGGACACAAAGCAGCCAAGGCAGTTCTTCATTGGTGTGCTGGACATCGCTGGATTTGAGATCTTTGATGTAAATAATAAATATTTTATACATTCAATATTAAATATATTGTCATGGTCAAGTGATATTATTAGTATAATGAACATGGTTCTTTTGAAATACAGTTTAACAGCTTGGAGCAACTCTGCATTAACTTCACAAATGAGAAACTGCAACAGTTCTTCAACCACCACATGTTTGTGCTGGAACAAGAGGAGTACAAGAAAGAAGGAATTGAGTGGGAGTTCATTGACTTTGGTATGGACCTGGCTGCCTGCATTGAGCTTATTGAGAAGGTGAAATTCCAGCTATTCTTTGCAACAAAACCTTTCATTTTGTTGCAAAGTCATGCATTTTGTCTAATAAACATTAATGTCCTCCAACAGCCAATGGGCATCTTCTCCATCCTTGAAGAGGAGTGCATGTTCCCCAAGGCCACAGACACATCTTTCAAGAACAAACTGCATGACCAGCATCTTGGCAAAAGTAACGCCTTCCAGAAGCCAAAGCCTGCCAAGGGCAAAGCAGAAGCCCACTTTTCCCTGGTGCACTATGCTGGCACTGTGGACTACAACATTGTTGGCTGGTTAGAAAAGAACAAGGACCCCCTGAATGACTCTGTAGTGCAGCTGTACCAGAAATCAGCAAACAAACTTCTGTCCCTCCTGTATGCAGCCCATGCATCTGCAGAAGGTATTATGTCTATCTTGTAATTCATTTTGATCAATTACTTATAAAGCCTTTCATAGTTAATTTGAAATGAAAAAAGAAGCTAGACAAAACAAAACAAATTACACGTATAACTGTAATTTTTGTCATTCAACTGCTTCAGTACAACAATTATGGTGCATTTGCATGTATGTATGAAAAATGTGTTTTTTAAAATACATAATAATAACTACATCAACATTGGATAATGCTAATTTTGTCACATCTACTAAATAGCAGAGGGTGGCAGTGGAAAAAAAGGTGGGAAAAAGAAGGGTGGCTCCTTCCAGACAGTGTCTGCTCTCTTCAGGGTAAAAGGAATTTCTGGCAGATAATTTTGAAAAAGAGTATATGTGCAATGTGTTTTTCAATATACTTAAATATCTTGATGTATTATTACACAGGAAAACTTAGGCAAGTTGATGACCAATTTGAGGAGCACTCACCCTCACTTTGTACGTTGCTTGATTCCCAACGAATCTAAAACTCCAGGTATGTATGCTCTGTAGTGAAAGCTATCTGTGAATATTAACAGTCCAGGATATGTAAAAATTATTTCATTCTAGGTTTGATGGAGAATCATCTGGTTATCCACCAATTGAGGTGTAATGGTGTGTTGGAGGGTATTAGAATCTGTAGAAAGGGTTTCCCCAGCAGAATTCTATATGGAGACTTCAAGCAAAGGTTCTTAAAGAACACCATGTTTTAAATATAATTAACATTTTCTCATTTTTTGAACGAGAACTATATTTGTCTGAATTAATGGATTTTGAGTGGTTGCCTGTTTTACCTATTAGATATAAAGTCTTGAATGCAAGTGTCATACCAGAAGGACAATTCATTGACAACAAGAAAGCATCAGAAAAACTACTGGGCTCCATTGATGTAGATCACAGCCAATACAAGTTTGGGCACACCAAAGTTAGTAATAAATATCTATTTAAAATCTTGTGGCTAATGATTTAAATCAATCTTTTAACAAAATTACTAATTTGTGCTGCAGGTGTTTTTCAAAGCTGGTTTGCTGGGAACCTTGGAGGAGATGCGTGATGAGAAATTAGCAGAATTAGTGACAATGACTCAAGCCCTGTGCCGAGGCTTCCTCATGAGGAGGGAGTTTGTCAAGATGATGGAGAGAAGGTATGATTCTTACAGGGAATTATTTTTTGTATTTCATAAAACAGCATATTGACTATGCTTTCTACGTTTACAGGGAGTCCATCTTCACAATTCAATACAACATCCGGTCATTCATGAATGTGAAACACTGGCCATGGATGAAGCTGTACTTCAGGATCAAGCCTCTACTGAAGAGTGCAGAGACTGAGAAAGAAATGGCTGCCATGAAGGAGAACTTTGAAAAAACAAAAGAAGATCTGGCAAAGGCACTCACCAAAAAGAAAGAACTTGAGGAGAAGATGGTATCACTTCTTCAAGAAAAAAACGACCTGCAACTGCAAGTAGCAGCTGTAAGTATTTTCTGTAAGTCAAGTTGGCAAATTACTTTGGATGACATAATATTTAATGGCACTTCAAATAACAGGAATCAGAGAACCTCTCTGATGCTGAGGAAAGGTGTGAGGGGCTCATCAAGAGCAAGATCCAGCTTGAGGCCAAACTCAAAGAGACAACCGAAAGACTGGAGGACGAGGAAGAAATTAATGCTGAGCTGACTGCTAAGAAGAGGAAGCTGGAGGATGAGTGCTCTGAGCTGAAGAAGGACATTGATGATTTGGAGCTCACCTTGGCTAAAGTGGAGAAGGAGAAACATGCCACTGAGAATAAGGTTAAATATTCTATTTGTATAGATTCATGTGTGATGGTATTTGACCACTTTAGAGGAATGCCATTGCTGTTTATATGTTCAAAAATGTATATATAAAAAGTAATGAATTCATCTTTCCAGGTAAAAAACCTCACTGAGGAAATGGCTTCACAAGATGAGGCTATTGCCAAGTTAACCAAAGAAAAAAAAGCTCTGCAAGAGGCACACCAACAGACTCTTGATGATCTGCAGGCAGAGGAAGACAAAGTCAATACTCTTACAAAAGCTAAAAACAAACTGGAACAACAAGTGGACGATGTAAGAAAGTTAAATTTGTACTTGAAAGCAGATCTTTTTGCAATTTTCTCTGTGCTGCCTTAAAATACTAACTATTTAAATATAAATATTTAGTTAGAAGGCTCCTTGGAACAAGAGAAAAAGCTTCGTATGGACCTTGAGAGAGCCAAGAGGAAGCTTGATGGTGATCTGAAACTGGCTCAGGAGTCCATAATGGACCTGGAGAATGACAAACAGCAGTCAGAGGAGAAGCTTAAAAAGTGAGAGAATATCTTATAAATTAAGATTTAATTTTTCTTTGCTGTTTTCATTACATATCAATAAAAGTTTTTTTTCAACTTCACAGGAGAGACTTTGAAACAAGTCAGCTTCTTAGCAAAATAGAGGATGAACAATCAATGGGTGCTCAATTACAAAAGAAGATCAAGGAACTTCAGGTGAGGTGCTAGATTAAGCAAACACAGATATGTATACTATGGGATTTAGGTTAAAGTAGTTAGGAGTAGGAGTTACTAAAAAACACCAAAACTTACAAAACATTAAACTTTATTTAGGCCCGCATTGAAGAGCTGGAGGAGGAAACTGAGGCTGAGCGTGCAGCTCGTGCTAAAGTTGAGAAGCAGAGAGCTGATCTCTCCAGGGAACTTGAAGAGATCAGTGAGAGGCTCGAGGAGGCTGGTGGTGCCACTGCTGCTCAGATTGAGATGAACAAGAAGCGTGAGGCTGAGTTCCAGAAGCTGCGACGTGATCTGGAAGAGTCCACTCTGCAGCATGAAGCTATAGCTGCTGCCCTCCGCAAGAAACAAGCTGACAGTGTTGCTGAGCTTGGAGAGCAGATTGATAACCTTCAGCGGGTCAAACAGAAGCTGGAGAAGGAGAAGAGTGAATATAAGATGGAGATAGATGACCTGTCCAGTAACATGGAGGCGGTGGCGAAATCAAAGGCAAGTTCCTTGAAGAAATAAAAAAGCATGAGCACATGAGGGTAAAAATACATGAAGTAAATATACATATATGCTCATTAAACCTTCTAGGCTAATCTCGAGAAGATGTGTCGTACATTAGAGGATCAAGTAAGCGAATTGAAAACCAAAAATGAAGAACAAACTCGCCAACTTAATGACCTAAATGCCCAAAAAGCACGGCTTCAAACTGAAAATGGTGAGTTTTAAAAATGCTAATGTACAGAAACTACACACAAACATATAATAAATAAAAAGATTATAAAATAAAGTAACATCCACATGGGTAATATTTCATGATTGAAGGAGAGTTTGGTCGGCAACTAGAAGAGAAAGAGGCACTTGTTTCTCAGCTGACCAGAGGCAAGCAGGCCTATACCCAGCAGATTGAGGAACTCAAAAGACATATTGAAGAGGAGGTCAAGGTATGTATCTATCAGCTGTTATACAATGCAATATAACTTCAATTTGCATTATATAGAGAATTTTGAAATGAGAAAATTTAAATACTTCTGTGAGATACATGATATGAAATGATATGAAATGATTACATGATTATTACATTATATGAAATTCAATTAACTTTTAGGCCAAGAACGCTCTGGCTCATGCTGTCCAATCAGCTCGTCATGACAGTGATCTACTCAGAGAGCAGTTTGAGGAAGAGCAGGAGGCCAAGGCTGAGCTGCAGCGAGGAATGTCCAAGGCCAACAGTGAGGTGGCCCAATGGAGAACCAAATATGAGACAGATGCAATTCAGCGTACCGAGGAGCTGGAGGAGTCCAAGTGAGTCTAACATATAAAAGCACAAAACCTGCTTAATAGAAAATTAAGCGCTATATCCAGATTTATTACATAAAGCTGGCCTTTGCAGGAAAAAGCTTGCCCAGCGTCTACAAGAGGCTGAGGAATCCATTGAAGCCGTGAATTCCAAATGTGCCTCTCTGGAGAAGACCAAGCAGAGACTACAGGGTGAAGTGGAGGATCTGATGATTGATGTAGAAAGAGCTAATGCATTGGCTGCCAACCTTGATAAAAAACAGCGCAACTTTGACAAGGTACAAATAGCTTTTTTAAACTTAGTATTGCATTTACCCAAAAGAATATTTAAACAAGCATAAGTATACAGTTTACATGCTGTGATTAAGGTTTTGGCCGAATGGAAGCAGAAGTATGAAGAAGGTCAAGCTGAGCTGGAAGGAGCTCAGAAAGAGGCTCGCTCTCTCAGCACTGAACTCTTTAAAATGAAGAACTCTTATGAAGAAGCTCTTGACCAGCTGGAGACCCTAAAGAGAGAGAACAAAAATCTTCAACGTATGTCTTATTAGAACATGCGTTATAATTCCAACCTGTGCACAAATATCCAAGCTGTACTTAAAACACTTTTTTTTATTCCACAGAGGAGATCTCGGATTTATGGGAACAACTTGGTGAAACTGGAAAGACTATTCATGAGCTGGAAAAGGCAAAAAAGACAGTAGAAGCTGAGAAATCAGAAATCCAAACTGCTCTTGAAGAGGCTGAGGTACAAAAAAAAATATTTAGCTATGTACCATTATCAAAACGTCCCAATAGTACAAACACAGCATGTCAAAACTTATAATCTTAATGGTCCCTTAGGGAACACTGGAACACGAGGAGTCCAAGATTCTTCGTGTTCAACTGGAACTCACCCAAGTGAAAAGTGAAATAGACCGGAAGCTGGCTGAAAAAGATGAGGAAATTGAGCAAATCAAAAGAAACAGTCAGAGGGTGATGGATTCAATGCAAAGCACCCTTGATGCTGAGGTTCGGAGCAGGAATGATGCCCTCAGAATTAAAAAGAAAATGGAAGGAGATATTAATGAGATGGAGATTCAGTTGAGTCATGCCAACCGACAGGCAGCTGAGGCACAAAAACAGCTCAGGAATGTTCAAGGACAGCTGAAGGTATTGCTTCATGTGCTATTTTTCAATAGTCTTACCTACTGTACTTTCAGGATTCATATAAAATAACACAGGTGAGGACTTTCTAAACACACCACAGGATGCACAACTGCACCTTGATGATGCTCTCAGAGGACAGGAAGACATGAAAGAGCAAGTTGCTATGGTGGAGCGCAGGAATAATTTGATGATAGCAGAGACTGAGGAGCTAAGAGCTGCGCTGGAGCAGACAGAGAGGGGCCGCAAAGTGGCTGAACAGGAGCTGGTGGATGCCAGTGAGCGTGTGGCACTGCTTCACTCTCAAGTAAGAAAAACTGCATTAAAATACATTAATGGAAACAACTAATTCAGATCTTTTAAATGATGAGTAATTACAAATGTTTCCCCCAGAATACTAGCCTTATCAACACCAAAAAGAAGCTTGAGGCTGATTTTGTTCAAATTCAGAGTGAGGTAGATGACACATGCCAGGAAGCACGTAATGCAGAGGAAAAAGCAAAGAAAGCCATCACAGATGTAAGCAGCTTACTTAACCTGAATTTTGCTGTCCAGCAATGCATTTTCAAGGATTACACATTAAATCCATATTCTCATGTAATTTCAGGCTGCCATGATGGTAGAGGAGCTAAAAAAGGAGCAGGACACAAGTGCTCACCTGGAGAGGATGAAGAAAAACCTCGAAGTCACAGTCAAAGACCTACAGAATCGTCTGGATGAGGCAGAGAACCTTGCCATGAAGGGTGGAAAGAAACAACTTCAGAAACTGGAGGCTAGGGTACCTAGAAAACTACAAATCATTTTAGCAAGGTTTTTGTTGTGCCAATTTGCATTTCAGAAATCAAATTTCTGTTAAAGGTACGTGAGCTGGAGTCTGAGGTTGAAGCTGAGCAGAGGCGCAGCGCTGATGCTGTTAAAGGAGTCCGCAAGTACGAGAGAAGAGTGAAAGAACTTACATACCAGGTAACAACACATATGGTATCTCACATGCTTAACAAATACTTAGAACTTACCTACCAACAAAACCGAGACATAACAATAATAATAGTTATTGTACATATTCATTATACACAGACTGAGGAGGACAAGAAGAATGTGAACAGACTGCAGGATCTGGTGGACAAACTGCAGCTGAAAGTGAAGGCCTACAAGAGACAGGCTGAGGAAGCTGTAAGTATATTACATAAAATCTTTCTCTGCAAAATTGTAATACATGTGCTAAGCATTTTCTAATTCCCACATTTAAGGGCTTCATTTTCTTTTAAAAGCCTAGGAGTATAAATATAAAACCTTTTAAGTGATGGAGTTGCAAGAAAAAAGAAGAACAAGTACTTCTGATCCCTTTATAAGCCTAGAATTAACCAAAAAAACCCACTCTCTTACAGGAGGAGCAAGCAAACACCCATTTGTCCAGGTTCAGGAAGGTGCAACATGAGCTGGAGGAGGCTCAGGAGCGTGCTGACATTGCTGAGTCCCAGGTCAATAAACTTAGAGCCAAAAGCCGAGAAGCTGGAAAGGTAATTTAACGTGTACTTGGTAAGAATAATTAATGCAGTGTTTGATTGTAAAAGATGTGAGACACATGTTGTACATTACTACACAATACTGTTTTGCTTTGAATATGCACATGCAAAACTAAATGTTATGAACCGGATGCCCAGTGGCAGTGGTGATATACAGCCCTTTATAATATATATACTTACATTTTATTTGATTAACTTCAGAAAATAGAGGCTTGGCACTCTTGGCATTGCAGACTGCCATACATACTTCACAACCATTTTGCTCTGTGCTTCAGCTGATTTCCTCTTCTCTGCTGTTTCTTCCCAGGGAAAGGAGGCAGAATGATGGGAATCCAGTTGACAAAGTAGCAAGTCGTCATATAATATGAATTACTTGTGAAATGTCCTAATGCACTAGCTACTAGTAATAAACATGGCTTGCAAATACTTTTGTTATTTATTGAGCATTTTATCTTTTACCATTCACTATTTCTAATAACTAATGTTATCCCAACTATGGCATAAGCCAATTTTACATCGGTGAACTAGTGATGATACATTTAACTTAACATTGTTTTAGCTGTGCTTGGTATAAAAAAAGCTGCTTCTATCTAAACTGCACTTCACTTGTCTAAAAAATACAATATACGTAGTTATTACAGCAAAACGTCCAACACTGCAGCCATAATTCTACGATCACAGTGTCCTATGGGATCCCCAAGTAGTCCATATTTTTGCGAGTTGTGTTTGAGTAAAACTGTGTACCCTCTGTGGGTTCTTGATGTTTATAAAACAACTGCCCTAAACGATACACAATCACAGACAACATAACCTCTTCAAAATGTAGACCTAAAATCAAAACAAGGCAGCTCAGAGTGTGTGACACTATACATACCTTGCATGCCAAAACATGACTGATTTTACTCAATTTTAGTATATATGAAGTGTGAACTTATGGCTGTTTAACTTACTATTTCATAAAATAGAAATATAACACTGCCATTCCAAAATGACAGATAGAGAAATTAAATAAATAAATTACACAAAAAAAAAGGAAAACCAAAATATTAAATTGTTCACAGGTGAACAACTGCAGGTGTTTTCAGCATTCTGGGGTCACCAATTCTCCAAGTCCATACAAAAGTACTGCAATAAAACAAAATAATAAATAATAAAACAAAAGAATGGTCATAGATCTGTAATATTGTTGGACTGAAAGACCCTTGCAATCCTGTCAGGATGCATAGAATAATGTATTTCATCAAATACCTGTAATTTATAAATCAACAAGTGGCACTCCTACAGTGAAGGAACATTTAATGTATACAATGAAACAAACCAATGGTTTTATAAAGACTGTAGAATTAAGCTTTGCAGTGGTCCATCCGCCCAGGCATGTTGGGTTGAACTGAAGAACGTCCCTGGAGACGTAGGCCATAAATTTCCCACAGCAAAGACAACCCTGATGTATTTGGAATTTTAAACCTAGCTTCTTTTTTTTATTTTATTTAAGACATTTGGCAAAACCATTAGCTACGCTTTGCTGTTTACAAAGCCTATACTAAATAAAAAGAAGCAAAGTGTGTGGAAAAGAGAATTTTGTGAATATGTAAAATAAATAGAGGGAGAATACTACAGGTAAATACAAATCTACCGCAAAAAAATTAGAGCCAGATTTTACGTGTGAAAAAGTGTCATAGTACCATGAACGTACTTCTAAAAAGAGTGTGTGTATGTATGTATTTTTGTTTTGTGGATGCGTTTTGAACAGCAACAAAATACTACTACTACCAAACACAGTAACAAATTATGATATCTAAGTTTATTTTAAAACATTTCAATTCTCAGAACTACATGCTCACTACCAAATTTGTATTTTTGTATTAACTACCAATACAACAAAAGATACTAAACATCTCTTTAGTAAACGGAAAACTGACAAGAAGACCTTTCAGGCCAAACAATAAGGCACTTAAACAAGCTGCTGTATGTGATCGGTAATTTAATGACTGCAGCTGTTTACAGAACAAACTAACAAGTCAAGTAGCAAGTCAAGTAAAATCTGTTCATTTGCCTTACCATTGCCAAAAAATACACCGTAGTTCACAAAGTAAGTTGGTTGTGTGAACATTAGGCTATATATTAATTAAGATCTTGCTATCAAATACAAAAATACTTACCTTTGTTTCTTACTCAGAGTTGCTTCAACTGGGTGGTACAGTTCGTTGTGTGCAAGGTCGATTTGGTTCTGAGAGGCACAGATTCCCTGGTTCTTCAGTAACCATGTCACAATAAGGCTCAAACACTGGTGCCAAACTATGATGGTGTGAGATCATACTTATAAAAGAAAAGTTATGGAGATTCATCCTCTCTGACACAGGGCTATCCAGTATCATATGTTTATTAAGCTCATGGAGCCATTTTCTAATGCTTGTTGTTGTTTTAAAAGGACGTGTGTCTGTCTCACTTAAGAAGCCATTTCAGACAAACAATGGCACCAACTATGCAGAAAGTATGCGATTCAATATTGTGGTTATGAGCACTGGTCTTTGCTTCTTTTGTCCAAAATATGCCCCTGATGTTACAGCCATTCAGCATCATCAAAGTGCTAGCTTACTCAGACATACAACACTATGGGGTAAAGAAAACAACCATGAACTTAATTATAAGACCACAGGTTGTTTACCCCTAGGCATGGTGGTACATTGGGAATCTCAATAGACATTCAAAGTATCCTTTGTTGTGTACTGTTATTTGTATGGTATTTGCACAATTGCATGGCCTATTAATATTTAGGCTATCAATTTTGGATATGCATTTGAATTTCAAATTGCACAGGGAGTTCCAAGAACTATGTCATGTTAGTGTCATATGCCTGGTAAAACCAAACTTGTGTCTATGGATTAAGTTCACAAAAAGCCTCAACACTTGACCTCACAATGAACTAATAATCAGTCAGCAGTCCAAAACCTTACAAGTCAGGGAACCGGATGTATGTAGAACAGAACAGATCTTTTACTTCTTTACTTCGTCTTACAGACAAACTGACAGAAAAATCCATGGACAGACGTGTGGTAATATAGGCTTCAACACACAGAATTTGGTCAGTTGACCAGAATAGGAGCAACAAAATACCGGTGCGACAGAAACAACCATATATGGAAAGGCAGAAATATAATGACCCTAATATGATTTCCTGGGTTATGTTTCACAGCAAATGCATATAATACACACAGTGTAGAATATAATAGCCTACAATATAGCATTACATTTCTTTATTAGTCTACGCGTGCTCTTAACATGTAGGCTGTCCCAATTCTTAGGTACCCTAAACATGCCTTATTTTGGCAAAATTGTAAGGAAGCATCAAACAGTTAAGACAATCCCATGATGCAGCGCTGGCAAAGCTACAAGCAGTGAAGTTCATTTTAAAATGTAATTTATTCCGATTCTCTCAGATGTTTTAATGTGTTTCTTGCTCTTGACGACCACACAAAACAATTTTGCAGTTTTATACTTAAGGTATTAGCATTTATGCTAGCGGATTGTAAGCCTCGGGCTATTGTTTTGGATAGCCAGTTGTTGTCTAACTAGATCATCTCCAAAATCTGTCTTATGAAGAGAGATGTCAGATATAACGTTGCCTACTTAAACAGTTGCCTGCCTAGTCAGTGCCTACCTAGACAGCTCACTAGGTTTTAAGACCCATAGTGTTGCATGCAAAAGTTTTGGCACCCTTGGTCAAATTAGAAGAAACCACAAAAGTCCAAAGAAGAAACCACAACCTCTGTGTTTTTTTTACTGCACAGATTTTGGGGACCCCATTAATTCATCACTTAGTAAACACCACCATATTATAGCTTGCTAGCTATAGTTTGTTTCTTTTCACAGTCCTGTAATGTTTATGGGCTGCTGCAGATGTTACTTACAGATTTTCAATGGTGTTCAAGACAGGGGACAGTGATGGCCATTCCAAAAACTTCAGCTTGTGTTTTTTTAAGTAGTTCATGGTGGATTTTGAGATATGCTTTTATTTGTATCTACTAATATCACAGGCCTATATTCATTTACCATAAATCTAATGAAAGCGTGTGCACTACATAACATAACATAGAAATACAGTGCTTTCAAGGGTTCTTAGCATGTGAAAAAAATATATATATTAATACGGTATTGATATTAATGTAAGGATGCATGGCATGATATTTAATTTTTTAAATAGACAAAACGGCACCTATAGAACAACATTTTAACAATTCTATTAACAACTAAGTACAAAGATTTTCAATCATTTCATTTACCAAGGGCTCTAACTTTATTAAGTAAAAACATAATACCTTTCTACTCTGGCTGGTCCTGTATTATTTATTAACAAAAAATAATTTGTAATTTTGCATTTTGTTTGTTTAGTCACATTTCACACAGCATGCCATTTGACTATTTTGAAATCCATCTGCATTCTCCAAAGAGTAGGTTTCCTACTCTTCATACTCTTTCCATCTTTGAATAAAATAGAAGTCTAAGATAAAGGGGCACAGCCCCTGTTGGTAATTATTATCATTATCATTATTTATAATTATTTATAAATAGGCATAATAATAAATAACAGTGGACACTAAGTTTCTTTTTAAACATCTAGTGACAAGACCACTTTTACCCTCCTGTGCCAAATGTCACACGGGCTGCCAGTTGTTGACCTAAGGTATAGGCCAAGCTAAACAGCTGAAACTCACACCAAAAGGCTACAGTTAATCCTGGAAACGACTGCTGACACTTACACCAGCTGTCTTACCACCCAGCCCTCATTCCTGGAGAGCATACAAAATAAATGGTGCAGTTCACTCAACTACAGTTAAATACTAATGTTAAGAAATATTACACTGTCAGTTCTAACATTATTTTTAACAAATACAATAACAAGTTCTGGGATTACAATTGTAAAAATGTGTATGTGGACTTTCAAACAAAACAAACAAAACTCACTCCTTGAACCTCTAGTTAAGGTTTGCTGAATAAGTTTGAGTAAAAACACAATTTATTAATAGCTAAAGATCTGAGTTTTTGGATGCAGCTAAAATAATGTTTTCTCCATTACAGTCTATAAAAGATAAATATAGAATGCTTGCTTCTATTTAAGATATGTCTATAAGACTCCCACTAACATATGCAAGTGACATCTGAACCTTTTACACAGCTGAGAGACCCCTTTGATATTTGCAGCAATTAAAGAGATTGTTGTGCTGTTGTAAAGCCATAAAATAAGCTCAATTATACAACAAAGCTAAGAAACAATAGGCTAAAATATCACTTATTTAGCATGTACCATTTAGTGAGTCATACATAGAAAATAATTTTACAAACTAAATATACATCATGAGAATATTAAAAGCTACATTGTTAAAAGTACAAAGACTGCTGTGGAAATATGTGATCATGTAAAAACCATGCTGTGACATTCACTTTAACTGTTGCTACATTGAGGATTCCATTGGAAAGAAAAGGTTTCACACCACATAAACATTTTGATCAACCTGAAACAGTTTGATAAATCAGATTTCATCACATTATATTAAAATTTACTGGTGCTACAGTGAAAGAAGCTACTGTGATAGAAAAACAAAAAGTTGCTCCAGTACAGCAGGACTGACAAATATATTGAAGTCTATTAATGGGAAACATCCATAGCCAAATGAAGTGAAAGTCATCACAGTGACAAAAACCTTATGACCAAACAGAGAATGTGGTTTCCGCTGAGTAAACAAAAACATTCCTATAAAAGAGACAGACAACAGGCCTCCTCAAGCACAGACAGGGACTCAGCCAAGGTAGGAAGATGGGTAACAAAAAAGGACAAGCTTGAGATATTCTTGTTATAAATATTTTTTTTTTTAATGAACGTATTTATTTATTAATTTATTTATTTATCACCTATAGATAATGAAAACATAGGACACTCACTCTCTCGTTATATATATATATACACACACTCATCATTGAAGAATATAATAAAAATGCTATGCTTCTCTTTTCAGCACAACCCATAACAATAATTTCTTCACCTGGCGGGATTAAGAAAAGGTAACACATTTATCCAAATGGATCAAAAATGTATGCTCGCAATTTTCATTTTAATGTGTGGCCCAAAATAATTGAAATATGAAGACTTTTAAATTTAAAAATTTTCATTTTTTTTTTAAGAAAAAGTCAATCATGGGAGACAGTGAGATGGAATGTTTCGGCCCAGTGGCTGTTTACCTTCGAAAGCCAGAAAAAGAGAGGATCGAGGCTCAAAACAAATTTTTTGATGCCAAAACAGCATATTTTGTGGCTGTGCCCACTGAGATGTACCTCAAGGGTACACTCAAGAGTAGAGAGGATGGCAAAGCCACTGTCGAAACTTTGTGTGGCAAAGTAAGTGAAGGTTTGCTATGTATGGAAATATGTTTGTACAACTTTACATATACTGCATATCTGATCATATTGTCAGATTTTGGTACAGTTTTTGTAAGGATGCTGTATACAACCCATTTGTGTCCCTCTGATTAAAAGAATATCACAGTAAAGGAGGATGAAGTGTTTGCCATGAATCCTCCAAAGTTTGACAAAATTGAGGACATGGCCATGATGACCCACCTCAATGAGCCTGCTGTGCTGTACAACCTCAAAGAGCGTTACGCAGCATGGATGATCTACGTAAGCATTAAACAAGCCTATTAACACATAGCCTGTTTTGCATAATTTCAGATTGTACATGCTTTTAAAAAGGGTGGCGAATTCTGCTTGCCAATTTTAATTAAGCCTGCGACAATTTTATTCTGTTAAATGTGATACAAATATTTAACTTTTGCAGACCTACTCAGGATTGTTCTGCGTCACTGTGAACCCCTACAAGTGGCTCCCAGTGTATGATGCAGTTGTTGTGTCTGGATACAGAGGCAAAAAAAGAGTCGAGGTCCCACCCCATATCTTCTCCATCTCTGATAACGCCTATCAGTTCATGCTTACAGGTATGAAAAACTAACTTCATTTTTCTCTGTTTAAACTAAAGTTAAATACTTTTTCAAATGCTAAATTTTAAAAATGTGCCCTTACTTAACCAGCACGACTTTTTGTACTTAGGAAATATAGATATGTCATATTACTTCTGTATAAGAATTATACATACAGAAATACATGAATTCATTACTTTCTCTTTGGCTCTTCTAGATCGGGAGAATCAGTCGATCCTCATCACGTAAGTTTCATCATATAATTTACAACCAACACATAATTATAATTTTATTTCAATTAATTATTAAAATTATACAACACATAAGAATCTGCTTATTTTATCCTCAGAGGAGAGTCTGGAGCAGGAAAAACTGTTAACACAAAACGTGTCATTCAGTACTTTGCAACAATCGCAGTGTGTGGACAGAAGAAGTCAGAGGCTGTTCCTGGCAAAATGCAGGTAATATATATATATATATATATATATATATATATATATATATATATATATATATATATATATATATATATATATATATATATATATATATATTTAGAACTATTGCTATTTGGTGACCACCATATGAACACATTTGATCTATGGTACATGAAGCACAGCCCCTGTAGACAGGACAATTCCAATTACAGCTTTATCAGTATGAATGTACTAATGCATCCCTAGTTAAAATGTCTATTACCTCTTCAGGGGTCGCTGGAGGACCAAATTATTGCAGCGAACCCCCTGCTAGAAGCTTATGGTAATGCTAAAACTGTGAGGAACGACAACTCCTCTCGTTTTGTAAGTGATTTTTCAGTCAAAATACAATTATACACAACCTTAATTTTGTGGAGGTAAATGCTTATTGATTTGTATTCATCTGTGAAAATAAACAGGGTAAATTCATAAGGATTCACTTTGGATCATCTGGAAAGTTGGCTTCTGCTGATGTTGAAACATGTAAGTAACATCTTCTGCTTACAGAGTTTTGAGCTTTCATCTAATAATAAGTTCAAACTGCACTAATTAGTTTCCTTTATGTGTAGATCTGCTGGAAAAGTCAAGAGTAACATTTCAGCTATCTGCTGAGAGGAGCTACCACATTTTCTATCAGCTCATGACTGGACACAAGCCCGAGCTACTTGGTATGAATGCCAATAGTCCAATTTCAGACATATCATTTAATATTTCTTTTACTAGCTATCAGGTCAACTTCTAATTCTTTTTTTACAGAGGCACTCCTCATTACCACCAACCCATATGACTACCCCATGATAAGCCAGGGTGAAATTGCAGTGAAGAGCATCAACGATGTGGAAGAATTCACAGCCACCGACGTAAGTACTCTTAAATACCCAGTAAATATCGAGTTAATACTCTTTTAAACATTCTATTAAACAACTCAGTATCTGGAAACGTTTCTCTTTGACTTATTTCAACATATGCCGAATTGTGGTGAATCATGTGTGTTAGAAAGTGTAAACCACAAAAATGTGCAAAGCACGGGGTCACTGGGACTGGGATTTTGAGTTACAATTTCTGCTTTCTATTGGACTGTAGCAGAATTCAACGTTGTGAATGGCTAGATTATAACTAAGAATTTATAATTGTTATTCACTTTGTAAAAAGTAAATCTTTCTCTTTTAGACTGCTATAGACATCCTGGGCTTCAGTGCTGATGAGAAAATAAACATCTACAAACTGACTGGTGCTGTGATGCATCACGGCAACATGAAGTTCAAGCAAAAGCAGAGAGAGGAGCAGGCTGAGCCTGATGGCACTGAGGGTAAATACAACAAGATTTTCTTGGTCTGTCCATATAAAGTACAAAACATATTGTTACATTCTGATTCTTGTCATTAGTGGCTGATAAAATCGCCTACCTTATGGGCCTGAACTCTGCTGACATGCTGAAAGCTTTGTGCTACCCGAGAGTGAAGGTCGGAAACGAGTTTGTGACCAAAGGCCAGACTGTACCTCAGGTAAGGCACTATTATTAATGAACAAAAGAGGCAATTAAGCAAACATCTATTTTTTCAACAAAGTGCTTTCCATACAGGTGAACAATGCTGTCATGGCGTTGTGCAAGTCTGTCTATGAGAAAATGTTCTTGTGGATGGTTGTGCGTATCAATGAGATGCTGGACACAAAACAGCCGAGGCAGTTCTTCATTGGTGTGCTTGACATCGCTGGATTTGAGATCTTTGATGTAAGTATGGGTTGATTTTCAGTGTAACATTTTATTCTGTCAATTTTATAAGCACTTAGCCACAATTATTTTTGTATACTGTAACAGTTCAACAGCTTGGAGCAGCTGTGCATTAACTTCACAAATGAGAAACTGCAACAGTTCTTCAACCACCACATGTTTGTGCTGGAACAAGAGGAGTACAAGAAAGAAGGAATTGAGTGGGAGTTCATTGACTTTGGTATGGACCTGGCTGCCTGCATTGAGCTTATTGAGAAAGTAAGCTATTCTGTTGCTTTCATTAAACAAATAAATAAACATACAGAATATAAACTTAACTTAGGTATATATTTTACTTGTTCAGTGTTACTTCTTTTGTAGCACAGGCTTATATATATAGTATCAGTTGATCTATCTTCTTCTAAATTTGTTCATCAAAAATGCAATTTTATCAACAGCCAATGGGTATCTTGTCCATCCTTGAAGAGGAGTGCATGTTCCCAAAAGCAACAGATGCATCCTTCAAGAACAAATTGCATGACCAGCATCTTGGCAAATCAAAGGCCTTTGAGAAGCCCAAACCAGCAAAAGGCAAAGCAGAGGCCCACTTTTCTTTGGTGCACTATGCTGGCACTGTGGATTACAACATTTCTGGTTGGTTGGAGAAGAACAAGGACCCTCTGAATGACTCTGTTGTGCAGCTGTACATGAAAGCATCAAATAAACTGCTGGCCTTCCTGTATGCAAGTCATTTCTCATCTGACGGTATGATGTTATGTTTGTGTTTACTGAATTTCACATTTGAATATACTAATAAAAGACTGCAAATGAAAAACTAATGAAGATGTACTGGGATATTTTAACAATAAAACAGATACTGCAGGCAAAACCAACGGTGTTGGCAAGAAGGGCGGCAAGAAGAAGGGCGGGTCATTCCAGACAGTGTCTGCTTTGTTTAGGGTAAATACTGTCATTTGTAGATTTTTATGTAAAATCAGGAGACTACAAAAGTACTTAGTCCACAATCTACCTGTTTTTTTCCAAAGGAAAACCTGGGAAAACTGATGACCAACCTGAGGAGCACTCACCCACACTTTGTGAGATGCCTAATTCCAAATGAGTCCAAGACTCCAGGTACGTGAAATTCAAACTAATGTCAACAAGTGTAGAAGACAATATACAAAATGGTAAAATAGACTCTGTACCAACAAGAGTATTTTTCTTGTTTCTTTAGGTCTGATGGAGAACTTCCTAGTTATTCACCAGCTGAGGTGTAACGGTGTGCTGGAGGGTATCAGAATTTGCAGAAAGGGATTCCCCAGCAGAATCCTCTATGGTGATTTCAAGCAGAGGTACAATCAGATTATTCTTAAAGCTAAGCATATGTCAAAGGCGTTTTACCTCACCACACCTGTCCTTGTAAATAATGCAATCATGCAACTAAACAACGTGAAGGGGTCTGAAAAGTGTCTGCTTTTATAGCATTGTAAATATCAATGTCATCTTTCTAGATACAAGGTGCTGAATGCAAGCGTCATCCCAGAAGGACAGTTTATTGACAACAAGAAAGCTGCAGAAAAGCTGTTGGGCTCTATTGATGTGGACCACACTCAGTACAAGTTTGGACACACTAAGGCAAGAGAAAGTATTTCCAAGCAATAAGTAATGAGTAAATGTAATACATCCTAAATAACACTAATGCCTTATACTGTAAAATAAAGTTAGCATAAACTATTGAACTGTACTTTTAACCACATCTCTTACTCATTACTTAAACTCTGTCTATCCAAATCACCTTGGAAATAAACAAAAAACTTTTTATGATAGGTATTTTTCAAAGCTGGTCTCCTGGGAACCCTTGAGGAAATGCGAGATGAAAAACTAGCAAATCTAGTAACTATGACTCAAGCATTGTGCCGTGGCTACCTGATGAGGAGGGAGTTTGTTAAGATGTTGGAGAGGAGGTACAGACGAAATAAAACACGAAAATAGATATATAGCTTATATGCTTTGCAATGTATATTATATATTGTCACTAATACTTTAATCACCACTGTATCCTGATCACTATATGTGTCTTCAACAGAGAGTCCATCTTTACTATCCAATATAATATTCGTTCATTCATGAATGTGAAACACTGGCCATGGATGAAGCTGTACTTTAAGATAAAGCCTCTTCTGAGGAGTGCAGAGACAGAGAAAGCATTAGCACAGCTGAAGGAGAATTACGAAAAGATAAAAGAAGACCTTGCTCATGCGCTGACTAAAAAAAGAGAGCTTGAGGAGAAGATGGTTATGCTACTGCAAGAGAAAAATGACCTGCAGCTGCAAGTAGCATCTGTAAGTATTAAAATATGTATCCTAGATGTTCACTATTTTAAGGGATACATGTGGAAAACTTAGGTGTTCAATTTGCACAGGAAAGCGAAAACCTCTCAGATGCAGAAGAAAGATGTGAAGGGCTCATCAAGAGCAAGATCCAGCTTGAAGCCAAACTCAAAGAAGCAAGTGAAAGACTGGAAGACGAGGAAGAAATCAATGCTGAGCTGACTGCCAAGAAGAGAAAATTGGAGGATGAGTGCTCTGAGTTGAAGAAGGACATTGATGATTTGGAGCTTACGTTAGCTAAAGTGGAGAAGGAGAAACATGCCACTGAAAATAAGGTTTAATATTTGATTAACCTCAGTTATCCTGTTTCCATAAACATATACATAATCTGAAATTCCTTACATAACTTTTTTATAATACTCTTTCATAGGTTAGAAACTTGACTGAGGAGATGGCCTCTCAGGATGAAAGCATTGCTAAGCTCACTAAAGAGAAGAAAGCCCTCCAAGAAGCACACCAGCAGACACTCGATGATCTCCAGGCAGAGGAAAACAAAGTCAACACTCTGACCAAATGCAAAACAAAGCTTGAACAACAAGCCGATGATGTAAGATTTGATGATTAATGTTTGTCATATAAATATTTAAAAATGTGTAATGGAGTAACATTGGTAAATGTGTCATTTCCTACAAAACAGTTGGAGGGTTCTTTAGAACAAGAGAAAAAACTTCGCATGGACCTCGAGAGAGCTAAAAGAAAGCTTGAGGGTGACCTAAAACTGGCCCAGGAGAATATAATGGACCTAGAGAATGACATGCAGCAATCCGAGGAAAAAAACAAAAAGTATGCTTTTTTAAATATTTACCTTATTGTTGTAAATAACCAAGTTTATTTCTGGATGCCCTAACTGTCAATTTCCTACCACAGGAAGGACTTTGAAATAGGCGAACTTTTAAGCAAAATTGAAGATGAACAGTCTGTTAGCGCTCAATTTCAGAAAAAGATTAAGGAGCTACTGGTAACCTCAATTAATTCATTAATCCACACATACAAGGCTCAAAGAAAGATGTTTTAAAGAGGGGAATAATCAATGCTGATTGTGCTTTTTAGGCTCGTACTGAGGAACTGGAGGAGGAAATTGAGGCTGAGCGTGCAGCTCGTGCTAAAGTCGAGAAGCAGAGAGCTGATCTCTCCAGGGAACTTGAAGAGATCAGTGAGAGACTCGAAGAGGCTGGTGGTGCCACTGCTGCTCAGATTGAGATGAACAAGAAGCGTGAGGCTGAGTTCCAGAAGCTGCGACGTGATCTGGAAGAGTCTTCGCTGCAGCATGAAGCCACAACTGCTGCCCTCCGCAAGAAACAAGCTGACAGTGTTTCTGAGCTTGGAGAGCAAATTGATAACCTTCAGAGGGTCAAACAGAAGTTGGACAGGGAGAACAGTGAATACAAGATGGAGATAGATGACCTGTGCAGTAACATGGAGGCAGTGGCCAAAGCAAAGGTTATGATTAAGATGTGTTAACATAAAACTTAGTAACATTTTCTTCTAACTTCCATATTAAACATGTATATTTTCTGACAGGCAAATCTGGAGAAAATGTGCAGAACTCTCGAGGACCAACTGAGTGAAATTAAAACAAAATATGAAGAAAATGTTCGTCAGTTGACTGACCTGAGTACTCAAAAATCTAGAATCGCCAATGAGGCTGGTGAGTGGGAATAATACAAATGTATGCATTTAATTTGCAATGAACTACCACTAAACTAAGCAACTGAACAGGTGAGCTTGGACGCCAACTTGAAGAAAAAGAAGCTCTTGTTTCTCAGCTCACAAGAGGGAAGCAGGCCTACACACAGCAAATCGAAGAGCTCAAGAGATACATTGAAGAGGAAGTGAAGGTAAAGCACAATTTCAACTGTTAATTAAATATTATGTTTGAATGCTGACCATTTAAATAGATCAAAACCATGTTAGGCACTTTCAAAAGGAATGTAATTCATAGAAGAATGTGTAACAGACACTTTACCCTAAAATTCACATTTTAAGCATGTCTGAAGGTTTGTGCTTACAGATTTGAGTTTTTTTATTGACATAGCATTCAAGCGCCTTATATGCATAGGTGAATTTGCACTATAAGGCTGTCTTAGCAGCCCTACGGCAGTCAGGTTAGCAATTGATTAGTCAAGATGTTGACATCTAAATTAGCAAAAAACACTACCCCACAGGATAGGGTAACTAAGTTTGAACAAAACGTTTTACATACAGACAGTGGGAAATAACTTAATTTAATTAATTTAAGTTCTAATATTGCGTTAGACCACACTCAACAAGCTATAATTCTGTGCCAGCTGTAGAGTGAAACTCATTTTTCAAAAAGTGGGCTGCTGAAAAAGAGCCATGAGATGGAGCTAAGAAGCAAAAGAGAATTACTTTAAGAACACTTTAAGAATAGTGTTTAAGAACACGCTTGACTACCCAAAACTAAGAAGCTACATTCAACGCAATGTCAAGAACACAGGAGGCTTACCTGTTGCAAATACACTCAGACAGGACTTAAGGTATTTGAGGCAGAGTTTGACGAGGTGATGTCACTTGTAAATTCATGTGATTCTTTTTCAGTAATTTACGGAGGAACAGGACAATTACCTTTTGCACATTATTTTCAGTTTTATGTCAAACATCACAAATCAAGCTGGAATGTTGGCAGACTGCTTTTATTTAGATGCTGAAAATCATATCACAAGCTATAATTAATTCAAATGATTTTTTTGATAGGCAAACTGCAAAAAAACTTCTACATTAAGCAAATAAAAAATAATTATATTTCAAAATACTAGAATAAAAAAAACTACCCAATGAACAAACATCCAAATAGTCAAATATTCGGGTCCAGCTCCAAAGACTTTATAAAAGAATTTATAATACCTCATAGGCTCCCATGCATAACACTTAAAAAGCCTTTACAACAATCACAGTAAATATGCCTTTTAGATGACAGTAATCCTGATTTTTAAAAAAGAAATAAATACAATATTTTTTATGGATTTATTTTTATTTATTTATTTAGAAAATACAATTACATTACCTATCCCTAGTGCCTTGCTAACTATTAAAAATGTAAAATAGAAACAAATATGCATAAGAGTATTAACTATTACACAAACTCTGCTATAGGCCAAGAACGCTCTGGCTCATGCAGTCCAATCAGCCCGTCATGACTGTGACTTGCTCAGAGAGCAGTTTGAGGAAGAGCAGGAAGCCAAGGCTGAACTGCAGCGTGCAATGTCCAAGGCCAACAGTGAGGTGGCCCAATGGAGAACCAAATATGAAACAGATGCTATTCAACGTACTGATGAGCTGGAGGAGGCCAAGTAAGTAAATTACCCAAACTACAAGTTAATTTAACTAGCATAACTTTTAGATCTCACTATGTCAACTTTGCATTGACATATAGGAAAAAGCTTGCCCAGCGTCTACAGGAGGCTGAAGAAACTACTGAAGCAGTGAACTCCAAGTGCTCTTCTTTGGAAAAAACAAAGCAACGACTGCAGGGTGAAGTGGAAGACCTAATGGCTGATGTTGAGAGATCCAATGCACTTGCAGCCAATCTTGATAAAAAGCAAAGGAACTTTGACAAAGTAATAAAATAAGTCTTTTATAAAACACACTTCCAGCTACTACTAATAAGGAAAGCCTGGAACAGAATCTAATTTTTTTCCAAATTGGCAGATCTTGGCTGAATGGAAGCAGAAATATGAAGAAAGTCAGGCTGAGCTAGAAGGATCTCAGAAAGAAGCTCGCTGTCTCAGCACTGAGCTCTTTAAGATGAGGAACTCATACGAGGAAGCTCTTGAACAGCTGGAGACCCTGAAGAGAGAGAATAAAAATCTACAACGTATGTGAACCAAACATAAACGTGCATGAATAATCATGCTAAATTGTTGTGGCCAGCTTATTAATTAATAATCATGCTAAATTGTTGTGGCCAGCTTATTAATGAATAATCATGTTAAATTGTTGTGGCCAGCTTATTAAATATAAAATAATTTATCTGTATTTTGACAGAGGAGATCTCTGACCTGACTGAACAGCTTAGTGAAACTGGAAAGAGTATCCATGAGCTGGAGAAGGCAAAGAAAATGGTGGAAACTGAGAAATCAGAAATCCAGACTGCCCTTGAAGAAGCTGAGGTATTTAATCTTTATTTTGCATTTTGTTCTGTCATTAAGAATGGATTATTTTTTACTGATAATTTGCTACGTCTCAGGGCACACTTGAACATGAGGAATCCAAGATTCTTCGAGTCCAGCTTGAGTTCAGCCAATTTAAGAGTGAGATTGACAGGAAGCTAGCTGAGAAGGATGAGGAGATGGAGCAGATCAAGAGGAACAGCCAGAGGGTGATTGAATCCATGCAGAGCACACTGGATTCTGAGGTCAGGAGCAGGAATGATGTTTTCCGTATTAAGAAGAAAATGGAAGGAGATCTCAATGAGATGGAGATTCAGCTGAGCCATGCAAACCGTCAGGCTGCTGAGGCCCAGAAACAATTAAGGAATGTTCAAGGACAACTCAAGGTGCACTATCATCAATATTTTTATATGAAGTTGTGTCCCTGAAATGGACAAAAGAGGGCAGTTCATGAAGGATCACAACTAACAGCATATTTTATGCTCTTCTAATAAAACGGAAGTGACTTCTGCAAAAAATAACTAAGAATTCATATTACTTGGTATAATTTCAGGATGCCCAACTGCACCTTGATGAGGCTGTCAGAGGACAGGAAGACATGAAAGAGCAGGTTGCCATGGTGGAGCGCAGGAATAACCTGATGCTGGCAGAGATTGAGGAGCTGAGAGCTGCACTGGAGCAGACAGAGAGAGGCCGCAAAGTGGCTGAACAAGAGCTGGTGGATGCCAGTGAGCGTGTGGCACTGCTGCACTCTCATGTTAGTTAACCCACTTTTAAATTTACTTCTGACACTGACAACCCCGGCAACTGACTAATACATTTAATGCTTTTATTTTTCCAAAAGAATACCAGCCTACTTAACACAAAGAAGAAGATGGAAGCTGACTTCATACAAATCCAAAGTGAAGTGGATCATACAATCCAGGATGCACGAAATGCTGAGGAGAAGGCCAAAAAGGCTATTACTGACGTGAGTTTTAAATCCATAGCTTTGGAGCAATAACCTGGGACAAACAGCAAATACGCCCCTATTTTCATTATTTTTGCCCCTCTAAACATGATTACAGGAGCAAGACATTTCTGACAAATTGTAAAATGTAAATATAATCTATTTTCTTTCTAAATTAACATAATAATAATAAATTATAATAAATCAGCCAACACCTTGTTCATTGAAAATTCTCAGTCAGTAAGGGTAAAACTTCTGAAAACTTTCTGAAGCCACACAATTTATTATTAAATGAAAACTAAAACTGTTTTGTGGTTCGTACACCAGGCTGCCATGATGGCAGAGGAACTAAAGAAAGAACAGGACACTAGTGCTCACCTGGAGAGGATGAAGAAAAACTTGGAAGTTACAGTCAAAGATCTACAACATCGTCTGGATGAGGCTGAGTGTCTTGCCATGAAGGGTGGAAAGAAGCATCTCCAGAAACTGGAAGCTAGGGTATGCACTTGTTATATGCTGAAACTGAAAACAAAACATACATTTTGTTATTCAAATTTTATATATAAAATACATATACTAGGTACGTGAGCTGGAGGCTGAGGTTGAAGCTGAGCAGAGACGTGGTGTTGATGCAATTAAAGGAGTTCGCAAGTATGAAAAAAGAATGAAGGAACTCACTTACCAGGTAGAATTTCTACATTTCTATCATATTTTTTTCTGTGTGAGGGGGAGTCTTTCTTCATTACACAAATCTGACTACTCTTCACTGTTTACAGACAGAGGAGGATAAGAAAAATGTGAACAGACTGCAGGATCTGGTGGACAAACTGCAGCTGAAAGTGAAGGCCTACAAGAGACAGGCTGAGGAAGCTGTAAGTATACTTACAGCTGTAAGTTTTTCAGACCTAACACTTAACACTGTTATGCTGACAGCTCCTGAAAAACTAAATCCTTGAATGGAATATGCTTGACTGATGCATTCCTGACACCTCAGCCATTTTGGACTGCATGAAATTAAACAGCTCAGCGGTTAATGTTACGTGGGTCTCATGAGGCTTAGTCGATCCCAAAAAGAATGGTTTACTCAGTTCCAAGCATTCTGCAACTGAGAGTCGAATTTTGGAACTTAAGTGGGCACACCTGAAATGAGATAATCTCCTTTCACTTTCCAACGTTGTATGTTTTATTCTACATGTCTAAGTTTTCAGAATTTAGCTTATTGTGTGGAATTTGTAAATGGTTTTAAATGTTTAATTAAACACTCTTAGTGCAATTTAACACATTATTGCAGAATGTGTTTTCTTGTGCACTAGTTTAAGCAGTAATTTGTTTTGTGTCTTAAGCTTAAGCTATTACGCTCTTCTACCAATCCTATGCACATTAGAGTGTGGAGTAAAGCCTAGTATGGGCCTGTTTTATATGAATGAACTTCCTAGAGAGAAATAATTAGCAAAGGTTTAAAGTAAATATTTTATCAAAATCACTTACCCCCATTCTTTACTTTTTCTCACAGAAATCTTTTAATAATTTTTATCTAATTTATTTACTCTCCCCTTCATCTTCAGCCAGTTGTGGTGCACAAGCCCTCTCACCCGCCTTTCGGCAGGAATGGCGACCTATGAACCCATGGAGGGAGTGCAGCTCGCTGTTCATTATATTAGAGCTGTACTAAAAACATATTTTTAAATGGAACTTTGACTGTTAAGAATTGTAGGCATTAAAACCATGTACACTCTAGTTTAAAGCTGCCATTTTAACTCTCAATAAAGTTAGACTCTTTGCAGACACTCCTCTGTCGAAGAATCGACTCCTAGAATCATTGGCGAGTCTATCGCAAGTTGCTGACGTGCTGAAATCGAAGAACCGACTCTTTTGAAAGCGACTCTCCATCACTACTGCTGCTCTGTCTCTCGGAGCAGAAGAGATACAGAGACCGCTTCTCTGCCTCTCTCGTGCCTTTCACTCACGGGCAGTTTTTGTGATTCTCTTCGACGGGCAGCAGCTTTGGTTTGTACAAAAAGTCTCTAGATCTGTCGCTGCTAGCCTTTTTAAAGATAACTCGGGGTCTGAGAAGTTTACCTGAGAAGATATTTAGCTTGCTTGTTTATTCATCACTCAGAGAAACGGGCAGAGCAATTAGCAATGGTTTTTGTCTATTCTAAAAAGTTTTTTTTGCTACGTTTATATAACACACTTAAATGGTATCGAAAATATACACTCTGTTTAGGCTTATATTTCTTCCCGCTCCGCTTCTTGCCGTTCCGTCAAGTGACTGAACCAGCAGTTGAAGTAGGCTGCAAATGTGGCAAACTGTGATGTGTGCAAGTAGGCTGTTCTACAAATTTGTATAAAATCACAAAACAACACGAAACCCCTTCAAAGGATTTTCCCATTGGCTCAGCCGCCTTGCACTAGCAACAGCTATAGTTTAACGTTTATTTCTCCTTAGGCACTTGTACCACTCATATGTTTACAGATGCTCGAAGTATTATTTATCCGGCAACGCGTTGAAATTTCCATCTGGATCATATCATTTTATTTATGAAATAGGAGACGGCAATGACTGCAGGCTGCTAAGACATTCGACTCTTTGTTGTCAAGAGAGCCTCTTTGCTTATTTTATGAAAATAACAAAAATACAAACAAACATTTTTATATTAATATTTTATTATTATTATTATTATTATTAATAATAATAATAATAATAATAATAATAATAATAATAATAATAATAATGTAAATTATTAATATCAAATATGATTTGTATTAGTATTCTTTTCATTATTTCGTTATTAATAATATAAATACAATTATTATTATAACAAATAGTTAATATCTGCTAGTTTATAAATAGACTTTATTTAGAATCAGATTCTAAATCCCAGGGGGAAATAGCAGTTTTTACAGTAGCAGAAGAAGAATATACACTCTAATAATAATTTACAACATAAAAGAAATTTGTAGTATTTACACATATATAAGTCATATATTACAACAGAAGAATAAAATGTGAAGAATAAAATGTAAAGTGACTGTGTCTATAATATTAAGTACAGATATACTGTATACAGCAGTAAGAGTTTAGAAGTAGGAAAGTTATTGCACATTTGAGTTGTTGCACACATAAATAAATAATAGTTCTACTGGTATCACTGTACATGTGAAAGGTGTCGTACGTTAAGGGAGGAGTTATAAAGTCTGATAGCCACTGGTAGGAATGACCTCCTGTGGCGTTCTGTAGTGCATTTTGGCTGAATGAGTCTTGAACTGAATGTGCTCCTGCGTCTCACCACTGTGTGATAAAGAGGGTGGGAGCCATTCTCCATGATGGCCTGCAGCTTAGACAGCATCCTCCTCTCAGACACTGCTGTCAGCGAGTCCAGCTCCACACCCACAACATCACTGGCTCTGCAGATCAGTTTATCAAGTCTGTTGGCGTCTGCTACCCTCAGCCTGCTGCCCCAGCAAGCAACAACATATAGGATGGCACTGGCAACTACAGACTCATAAAAGATCCTCAGCATAGTCCTGCAGATGTTGAAGGACCTCAGAGGCCTCAGAAAATAGAGATGACTTTGGCCCTTCTTGTAGAGGGCGTCATGTTCTTAGCCCAGTCCAGTTTATTGTCAATGTGCACGCCCAGATATTTATAGTCCTCCACAGTGTCCACACTGACACCCCTGATGGAAACAGGGGTCACCTGTGTTTTGTCCCTCCTCAGGTCCACCACCAGCTCCTTTGTCTTTATCACGTTGAGCTGCAGATGGTTCAGCTCACACCACGCAACAAAGTCATTCACCGTCGCCCTGTACTCATCCTCATCACCCCTGCTGATACATCCAACTAGTGCAGAGTCATCAGAGAACTTCTGGAGGTGGCAGTAGTTGAAATCAGTGGTGTAGAGGGTGACGAGGAAGGGAGAGAGGACAGTTCCCTGTGGGGCTCCAGTGTTGCTGACCACTCTGTCTGACACACAGTGCTGCAGATGTACATACTGTGGTCTGCCAGTCAGGTAGTCAACAGTCCAGGACACGAGGGGGGCGTCTACCTGCATCACATTCAGCTTGTCACCCAGAAGAGCAGGCTGAATGGTGTTAAATGCACTGGAGAAGTCAAAGAACATGATCCTCACAGTGCTGCCTGGCTTATCCAGGTGAGCGTAGACTCGGTTCAGCAGGTAGATGATGGCATCCTCAACTCCCAGATGAGGCTGGTAGGCGAACTGGAGGGGGTCTAGAAGTGGCTGGACCATGGGCCGGAGCTGATCCAGGACAAGTCTCTCCATGGTCTTCATGATGTGGGACGTCAGTGCCACTGGCCTGTAGCCCTTGATGTCACTGGGCCGCGGAGTCTTTGGCACAGGAACAATGCAGGACGTCTTCCACATCACAGGGACCCTCTGGAGACTCAGGCTCATGTTGAAGACATGCTGCAGGACTCCACAAAGTTGGGTGGCACAGGCTTTAAGCACCCTGGGGGGGACACCATCAGGGCCTGCAGCCTTGTTCGTGTGGAGTCTCTGTAGCTGTCTTCTCACCTGGTCAGCTGTGAGATTCAATGTAGAGGTGAATGGTGGGGGAGGAGAGGAGGTGTGAAGTGGACTATCACAGGAGGGTGGCAGGCTATCAGGAGGGGGAGGGAGTGGAGTGGGCTGTTGAGGCCTGGCAGCAGAGGAGTCAGGGAGGGGGAGGTCAGGGCTTACAGTGTCAAATCTGTTAAAAAACAAATTTAACTGGTTGGCCCTGTCCACACTGCCCTCTACTCCCCAGTTGTTGCTGGATCTGAAGCCAGTGATAGTTCTCATACCACTCCAAACATCCCTCATGTTGTTCTGCTGGAGTTTTCACTCCAGCTTCTTCCTATATCTGTTCTTAGCCCTCCTGATGGTTCTCTTCAGCTCTCTCTGAATCGTTCTCACCTCCTCCCTCCTCCCTTATTTGTATTAGTATTGGTGATACTGACCCTGTATTTACTTGAAATCGGATCGATACCTAATTTTGCAGTATCGCACACCACTAGTATTAATAGTTGGTTTTTCCTCCTTGCAGGAACAGGCTCTACTTTTCTAGAAAAAACTTTATACCAAAACTTTATCTATACTTTATAGGTTTTGTAATGACAGCAGTGATATGCACTAAATAAATATAGTCATTTAATAAATCATTATTTTTGGACGTATTATGTTTTTTCCCAGCCGCTGTTTAAAGTACACATGCACAAATATGAGTTGTTTCTTAAAGGACTTTAAGTTATTTTTATATATATATATTTTCTATCTGGACATGATCTGAACTGTTTGGATCTGATTGCCTAAAAAGCATTGTTATGCTAGGTGATTAGTTCTGTATTAGATGGAGCTCCATCACTGCAGTGAACACAGTTTCACTTCTCCACAGCCCAATGCCGGGGAAAGCCTTTATACTCCTTTAGCCCACGCTTGGCATTTGGTATGGTGACCCTAGGGTGATATCTATGAAGTATGACTATGCAGGGCAACTGTAACAGCAATGGGTGAAACTTGTAAGATAACTCTGACAGTATAAAGACAAATGAGTAGAAACTACACCTATGGCTTATGCCCTTTTTCTTGCACAGGAGGAGCAGGCCAACACTCACCTGTCTAGGTTCAGGAAGGTGCAGCATGAGCTGGAGGAAGCTCAGGAGCGTGCTGACATTGCTGAGTCCCAGGTCAACAAGATGAGAGCGAAGAGTCGAGAGCCTGGGATGGTAGGTGGCATCTGTTGACTTGAAATAGGGTTTCACATAGCATATCACTTAAGCAGACTTACTTATTTTCATTACATCCGGTTAATATGTAGATGCTATTGTGATTATCTTAAGATGCTGTTACCATTTACTCATGCATATTTCATGGAAAATGGAGATCATTGAAAGAGCTGTTTCTTTTTCCATTTCAGGGCAAGGACACAATTGAGTAGAGAAGATCATGAAGGTCATATTAATCAAAAAATGTAAGTGAGTTATGTGAAAGCTTTTGCATCGTGATGATAATAAAGACCATCAATATTTTGTCTCAAAATATCTTAGATGTGCTTTACATTGGTTGTCATGGGAACCATTGGTCAACACAAATACAGAAATTGTATTTACTATCAAAACCACCAGTGAACCTACATGTGTCTTCTGAGTTTTATCTGGAATGTTGATGATGGTAAACTAGTGAAAAATCTGAAATGAATCTGTTTTCTTTGGGGGAATACTGACAACGCCCTCCTTCAAAACGTTCTCAAACTATCATGAAACAATATCTCTGTCATTAGGCAGCGTATTTATAATCATTTCATATAGTAAATATCTGTGAGGGAGCTTTTAGATGTGGACGTCTGGTTCCATTCACCACCACTGTAAATACTTCTTCACACCAAAACACCTCGAACGACTCTGTTTACATCTGAACTAATTAAGTATGTAGAAATGTAGTAAATTAAGAGAAGGCCCCCTATAAGAGACACCCTGTAATTGTGGGCTGCTTTTTATACAGCTTTAAACATCATGTAGACTAAAACAACAAACACATCACACAGTTGACGTGAAAAATATGACTGTCTTTATCACTAATTCTCTTATAAACATGTTTTTTTTCCATTTCTCAGAGATGAATGACACAGTATGTTACAAAGTTAGCCTTTCTGGACATTTTTGTGCCATCTGTACAAAATGGAGCAATACGGAAGACTCGAGAAAAAGGGACACACCTCCCTCGCGAACATCAACAAAAAAAATAAGAAGAATGTTAAAAACATAATAGTGGAGGGAGACAAACATTCCTGTTCACATAATTAAATTCACTGCAATACTGAAGGCTTTTACATAGTACTGATTATGTTAGTCATAAATAATTTTAGGAAAGGCAAATAAATAACAATAATTTAATTTTTTTAAAATATACAAACATCAAAGCCAAGCCTTAAACCAAAACGGTTACAATGAAGCTGCGTCATGCTGTTTCACGTTCTCAGTCTCTGAATCACATACTGTGCTCTCATAAAGAAATATTCCAAGGTTTTAGTTCCAAGACTATAAATGTTACAGCAATTGTCTTTGTTTTCTTAAAACAAAAAGTAAATTCAACAGAGAGTCCACAAACTGTCCAATATAATTCAACAAGAAAATTTAGAATAAAAAAAAGCTTGACACTTCATTTCAGAAGCGAACACTTGGGAGAATGCCGAATCAAAACTGTGGGATGTCTGAGGATAAACATTTGCATAAAACTTAGGTGCAGCTATACCTCTAAAAATCTAGGATTTCTCATGCAGTATACATATCAAAAATCTAAATGCTTGTAAAAATCCCACACAAACTTATAAACACATTTTGAAAGTGTATGTACCCAGTCGGGACATTGGCTGCAGAGTCTTGGGCAGTTTCCGAGCTATGACTGTGCTTCTGTGAAGAAATAAAAGTTCTGGGCTTGGAAATGTCTCCATGACTGATACACAGGGCACTAGTTAAGGTGCAAAAGCTGTAAGCTCATACCTTGTACAGCACACTGCATATCAAAACAGAGACCATTTTGAAATTAGCCTAGAACCGTAAGTCAGACCATCATGTTCCCATCATGCACAGGGCAGGCAACACATCAGCAAACATTCTATTCATCAAAAAAAAAGGAAAAACATAAATTACACTGACCTGGGTCAGTTTTAGAACATCGTATTTACAAGAATACATCACACAGGCAAAATAGTAGATTATTTCCCTACAGACAGTGAGAGTGTGGGCCAGAGTTTAGAACAGGGAGACAAGCCAGTGTTGGAGGCTAAGCCAAAAACACACTGGGGCTGTGAGACTTTTCAGTGACCCAAATGTAAGAATTTATAACCTTCCTCTATTCACATTTCTTCAGGACTGGCCAAACTCGTGACCCCTACCTCAGGTCTGTCCAATGGGAGTAGTGCACCAAGGCACTGTTGGGTAGCAAACCAAGCAGCCACGTTTTGTACACAATATATGCCCTTTGAACATTCTTTAGCATCTTTCCTGAAATAACATTGCAAATAGTTTTTTAATCCTCTGTTTTAACAAAGCAAGTGACCGATAAAGGCTGTACCATCAAAGATATGGGGGAAACATTTGTAAATCAATTTAAAACATCCCAGACTGCAGCAACCACAAACCAGTGGGCATGATGTCAGCAGACATTTATAAAAACAAACAATAAGCTAACAACCCATAAGCAGTAAAAATAGCAAGGCGCACATTTTCAGAAGTGCTATCGTCGTCATTACATTTCAACAGAGTGTAAACACAGGTCAAGATCCAACACACATGTCTCGTCCTTAATCAACTGCTGGATTTGGCAAGCAGGTTTTGGGCTTTGAAGCACACGCAACATTTATGGCAACTTGAATGTTTTCCAAAAAACGAAACCAAAAAAAGCAAGACTCAGAAGAGTCTGTAGAAGATATGCACAACGACGGGTCACCAAGACACAAACAGCATCTTGATCAACCCGTCCAGCTCCGCTGAGAACATCAACTGCTTTTCCAAAAAGCACTTCAGAATTGGGGTATGTGGTTTGGTAAGACAACAGGACCGAAGAGGTACATGAAGGAGTGTGAGGGTGCTAGGGAAGGAGATTATAGGGTCTGAGAAGGTCACACAGGAGAGGAGTAGCAGGAAAGGAATTCAAGGTCGAAAAACAAGGTAAAGCAACGTTAACTGGAGCAAGATGAGGGCTACAATTGGACAATGTAAAGAATAGCCCCTCCCGCACTCTGATGTATTCTCCTGAAGAAGAGAGAGGAAGACAGATAAATATAGAGATAACATAACATAGACAGATACAAAGTAAGACTGCTTCTTAAAGTTACATTATGTAAGATATTTGATTTTGGAAACCTCTGATGGAAATGTGCGCTAGAACATTTTGTAGCATGGTTGTGCTTTGGCCACCTTCCCCGAGCGGGTGAGGGAGAATTTAAACAGCATTCATTCTAAACTTGGTGAAGCACCAAGGTCTTCTGTGGATGTGAACAAATGATCCACTACTGTCATGATGTCTTCATCAGTATTATTTTGATTTTGATATTGTATGCAACCTAAACATAAAGCTGGACCTCCCTTAAGAATCTGTGCGTGTGATCTTAATACTATAGATGTTAGACATGGAGAAAAATTTCTTAATTCTCACATCTCTTGTTTCATCTTAAATTTTTGAGGCTATTTTAAGAGGGCAACTCTCTGCAACAAATGTGCGCAGCTTTAACTAAAGAGGACATCAATGGTAGTTTTAATATAAGCAAGATGAAATAATTAAGAATTTACTGCACCATAGCAACCTAATTAACTTACCTGTACTGTTAGTTTTTGTTAAACAAGCAATCGAAAGATTATGACTGTTCTATGACTAAATATACAAATGAGTTAGATTTTTTTATACCTAAGTATCTTACCCCTTCGTTATAATCAAAGCACTTCTCTGGTCCTTTCCTGTATCGAGCAGAGCTCAAAACTTCACACGGAATCTCCTCTTGAACTGGACAGGACATATTTAGGAAAACCTCCACGATTTGTATATATGTATCAACCTAATAATAATAATAACTTAAACCACCCTAGTATAAATCTATATAAAACTATGAACACTTGAGGAACGACTTCATCCATAGTTTTTCAGACTAATGTAGTCTTTTTACACAAAACATTTTTGAAAATGGTTCTATATAGCACACATCTGTTGTTACAAGCTAGACATCATAACAATAGCCGAAGCCTTTACTATATATCCATTAATCTCCCTCTATCTGTAGAACTATTTAATCAAACAAAGAACCATTTATGCCTTCCTTGAGTGCTCATGGCTCTGTATAAAATCCCTGTCTTTACAAAAGAACCATCTTTTTAAGAATGTACAGTTTATCTGTGCTCATGATTTACTGAGCAGAAGAAAGCTTATGCACAAATCAGACTGAAAGGATACACTCTGTCCTGACTTGCGTGAGTCTCTCGATCTCACAGGAGCTGCAGGGTAGAGTTTCAGCCACAACAAACAGCAGGTTAGTGTTCTCTATCCTCTTAGCATGGAATAACCTGACAGACAGAGAAACAAGGAAGACACAGTTAATGAAAGTAAAAGGGGAACTGCACTGATTCTACATAATTACACAGTTGAAATATAAACATAGCCATTCATAGTGGTTCGATTTGAAATGGTCTGTTCTGGAGAAACTTTTGAGACAGAATTATTTACAGTTGCAGTGATGGGAACCAGGTATCTAACTCCAAAAGCTCCCTCACGTTATGAATACACTGTCTGATGCAGTTTTGGCTTAAAATGTATTTTAATCTATTTAAGCCATTCATAGTAAATGGATACTTCATGGTAAGGCAAATGATCCCTAAACAAAGCATATTAAATTTAGATTTTGCACTACCATCATCCTTCCATATAAACTCAGAAGACATAGGCATGTAGGTATGGTGTCCCCTCGTTACTATCAGCTTTAATCTAAAGAACGTCTGAACCATATCACTCCATGCCCATTGAATCACTCTGTTTACTCTAAACCACTAAACTGTACAAACATTTTGTATTAACTGTGAATTATTTGACAGTGATTGTATTTCAAAGTGTCCATGACAACAACATCATGTGCTGAATACCATTGTATTTGTATGGTGTGTAGATATAGGTATGGTGTTATCAGATATAGCAACACAGGTAGAACACTTTTCACCCAATCAGACTATGGGCTAACCTTTGTATAACATTTTTTTCTGAACGTAAAGAATGATGGTCAAAAGGTCACATCCTCACTCTCAGAAGGCTGTACCTTGAGCAGTTTCCACAGTCCTGCAGCATGTTAAAAGAGTTAGTGTTGTTGGTGAAGTAGAACTGGCTCTGGATGGTCACACAGCTGCTGCTGCCTTTGGCTTCTGTTCCCTCGGCAAAAACATCACCTGCAAGACAGCAGTGCAGTTACCAGCAGCAATAAGTAAAAGCTGCAAGTTATTTCTGACTCACAGCTCTCTGAAGCAAGTAGAGAAACTATATAAATGTGATTCCAAATTATGATTTGTTTAAAACATATTTGACATGTTCTTTTGTACTCAAGAATAAAAACAAAAAGTTGGTTCAGACTGAATATGAATGGCATAATTAACTAATTATGTAATTATGTAATCAAATGTAAATACTTAAATGTAAAGGTGAATTTTTAGCCAAAACACAATAGAAAACAAAAACAAAAAAAGCAAAAAGGACTGACCTGTGTTTAACCAGCTGTTGTAAGCCAGGCCATAGAAAACTTGCTGCAGCAGAGACCTGAAACGGCGACAAGTTAAAGATTTTTATCTGTGTCTGTTAATGCAGACAGATAGAACCAGGTTAAAGATCAGCAGAGTACCATATTGATGCAATTAGATTTGTATGTGTGAATAAATAAGAACACAGTCAATGTACAAGGGAGGGAAGTGTGTATTATTTAGGAATACATATAGAGAGAGATGCTTACCAAGCTACTGCTGATGTCCACCAGGCCAAGTTGAGCAAGTCAGCAATGGAGGGCTATAAAAGAAGGAAAGATTAATAGAGAGGACGTAGGAGGAATAGGACTGATACTATTATCTAAGACATTGATGAAAGTTTATTGCATAGCAGAAAACATTAGTACCAGCAATCTGGAAGTCTGAATTTTGTCTGTACTTCTGACCAGGTTTATAGATAACATTATTTCATAGAGTGTCAGAAACCACATAATCAATCTGTGTCCGTTTGTGTCACTGCATCCCCATCCCTGTTCCATCCCCATCCCTGTTCCATTACGTTCCACTGGTGCTTCTTGTTCCATAGCTCCTTGTAGTGTTTGTTGCTTAATGTTTGGTTTAACAAATTTGAAATTATTTAACAACATGACACAGTTGTAAGTAAGTTTATTATTTAGACAGGCACTTTGGTAATTGGTAGGCTATTAGTAGGCTGTACTAGTTATGTTAACGCAATAGCTCCAGTGCTAAAACAAAAGAAATTTCCAGGTTTTCTCAAGTTGATTTTGACTACTGAGTCAACAAAAAATGAACCACAGCTGTCTATGAAAAAATACTGCTGAGATTTAGCACTACCACAACTAGAATATATAGCCACATAACAGTGTTAAGCTACAAATTATGCTTTGTTTTAAAACATCATTCTGTTGAATGTAGATTTGAACTACAGTATACAAAGGTGTATGTTAGCCAGCAGTTATATATATATATATATATATATATATATATATAATATGTGCACTACATTACATTGTCTTCCATTATGTTACAGTCATATCTGTTACGTTAGGCTAGAATAAAATAAATGACAATAGCCAGTTTGTCTCATTTGTCTAAAATGCTACAGCCACATGCACATGGTCAGTTCACTGTGTTGAGTCTGCTGTGTCTGGTAACTGGCTTTTTATGCACTTGCTATTATCTGGACAGAGAAAATAGTAAAGTATTCCCTGGTTTCTGTTGCACCTGTTTCTATGCCCTTGATGAATGCAAGTAAAACTCACCACAAAGAAGCGACGTGGTGCAGCTCCGGTGCGGCTGCTGGCTGTGGGCTCACAGGCTGACTGATACTGTAATGACTGGCGGCGGGCGTAGATGGAGTTATTGTAGAGTGCGTACATCAGGTAAGGGTCAACATCTCCAAAAAACAGCCCCACCTGGGAGAGAGGCACATAAAGATGCAGAAAAAAGTTCAGTCTGAGTGAAAATCTGCTATACATAGACAGTAGAAAGGAGCTGAAGAGTGAGAACAGCTATACTAAACCCATCATATTGTTTTTTGATTATCTTATGTGCTGTGCATCACTATCTTGCTCATTTTGTCTTTGAACTACTACTCAGCGGCTGTGAGGTTTTGGAGTGTTGCTGATAATAGTTTAAATCCATTTTAAAACATTTAAATATTTTAATAACATGTAAATATATGTATTAATTCACCTGTGTATGGTGTTTACAGTAAATTCTGGTATGGGCTCAAGCACCCCCAAGACCCAGGAGGATGAGCAGCTTAAATGATGAATGAATAAATTGTATTTAAACTTTGATTATTTTGTAGTTCTTTGTGTGTTTCCTGTGAGTCTGACCCTTAATATATATATTAAATGTATGAATTAAGCACATATTAAGTGTATGTATTATATTTTAGTGTTTATTATTACAATATATTTTCTCAGAATATATATTCTATTTTATTTTTGTTTGTTTTATGGTGCTCTTATCTTCTTACTGTTTTTGTATTTCAGATATTCAGACTTCAAATTATCTTATTGTATTATGTGAGCGGGCAGTTGTCAAAGCACACTGTGTATGAATTTGTATGTGACAAATAAACCTTGGTGATTTTTTTTTACATTTAAATCTCTTAAAAATAAAAGGAAGGAAATAATTACATCTGCTTATTATTTGTCAAGTGCTTCTTAACACACAGATCTATAATCCACAGCTGATGATAAGCGTGACTAAAGCAGGTATTCTTCCTTTCCACTCAACTTTTAGGCTAAAATTTCCTATAGTGATGCTGCAGCAACACATTTTTCCTCTATTACCCCTCCTACTACTGAGTTCTGTCCCATTATCTGCATATATACACATTTGCACAAAAACGGGCTTTTAATTACATTTCACCTGCCATTGGCTTCTGAACATTCAAATAAAAATGCTATCACCAATGAGTTCATATGTAAATAGTCATATCCAACTGGTCATTCACTTGTACAAAACAAACATTTTCTGAGAAATTGGGACATTATATTAAAAAATCTGCTTGCTCGAAGAAATGAAAATTTAGGAATGGTGTTAATCAGGACCACCCTTCATATTGTATTTTCTTTTTCAGATTTCTTTTTTAATGACACTATCACATGAACAGTTTTATTAAAGTGGGTCAAAAGGCATTTGAGAAAAATCTACTAAAAGTTTTTTATTAGGCCCTTTAGAGTAGATTCTGGGCTTACTATCTCAAGAATATATAGGAGGTTAAAATAGCAAGTAGTGTCCACATAAAAAAATGTAAAAGGGAAACTACCAGCTGCATTTCCAAGTCTAGACAAAACATTCTAGACAGTCTAGACAACACTCAGGCTCTTCCAGCTGCTGGAGGAACTGCAGCTCCCAGAAAGCCAATCATAATTATGCCTGTCCAATGGTAAATACATTCTGGTGTAAGATTTATACAGAGACGGCCACTATATTCAGGACCAAACCTTATTCTGGGCTTCTACACTCAACATTTACAAATATAAAAAACATACTGCGCCACTAGAAAAGCAAAAGAAATGCCTTAAACCAGACCGTTAACTATACTGAAATCACCTTCTCCATGAGACCAGGAAAACATGTTTGAGGCAATTTTGGAGAAGTGGAAGTTGTACATGTAAATATCTTTGTTTTTTTTCTAATCTTTAACAACATTCCATTCTGTGTCTTTGATTTACATTGTGGAAAAGTAAATAATCAATGACATATTTAAACAAAAATGACTGTTAATTACTTTTATATCATTGTGGTTTCAAAAAATACAAAAAAATGCAAGAGTTTGTGACTTGTTTTTTCTCTTGAACTTCATTTAACTTAAAATACATAAAGAAAAGTTTCCAAATGTAATTGTTTGTAAATATAAACAAATTTAAAACACAAAACAGGGGCATGTTCACTACTGAGTTATCGCACCTTTCCTCTGTTTACACTGTTAATGGTTTGGGAACTAAGGATATAGATTCTATTTGCAACTGGAACTTTTGCCCATTCCTGCTTTATACAAGATTGCTTAACGGCCCATGCTCATTGTCTTATTCTTTTCTTCATAATACTCCATACATTTTCAATAGCTAACTCTCCAGTGTTTCAACCTTAGAATAGTTTTATGGCTTTTATGACTTGTGTTACATCGAGCCCATGTGTAACATGACAGTTTCTCTTTTAGTTCTGTCTGAGGGCCCTCTGAGGGCTCAAAGGTCCTTCCGGCCTTACCATACACTGACTGAGACCTCTGAAGATTCCTAAAATCTTTTCACAGTACTAAGTAAAAGGCTATAATTCTTTTTGATTTTGCATTGAGAAATGTTCTTTTTGTACTGTTTGATGATTGTCTCACAAAAGTTTGAGAATTTCTGCTTGTACAAACTGGATCCTTTATACCCAGTCATGATCGCTTACCTGTTACCAGCTCACCTGTTTACTGTAGGATGTGTCAAAATGGTGTAACTTGAATATTCTATAAACTTACATTTGTTTTGCATTCAAAATTTCTTTACAAAATACAATCAGTTTTAACATCAAACTACATCTAAACATAATATCTTTATGCCTTGCCAATAAAAAAAAGGTTGAAGAGAATGATCAAATAACAGATTCTTGTTTTTATTGCATTTCACAACTTTTTTGGAAACAGGATTTGTATAATAGGTTTTAGGCTGCTATGGTTAGAGTTTGTCCAGACTGCTGTTGTCAGGAACACTCATTCTTATTTAGAGAAGCACGTATTCTAGGATTAGAAAACATATAAAAGTAATGTTTAGAATTAGAATGCACACTAAGTTTGAGGTTAAGATTAGAATGTCGTCAGCATATGGCAGAAGTATGAGGAAGGACCGATTAAGCGATGAAAGAAAACTCGGGCTGGAGTTCTGGCCAGCTTATGCTTGGAGCTAGAAGGACATATGCCCAACTTTTAATTACTGGACTGAGACACAATGAAGAGGTGTGGATTGCGAAATCTTCATCGCCACAGGAAACAGAAAGTACAGATGGTATTTTATGGGGCATCAGTTTAGAAGCCACAGTTTTAGGCATGGTCCATCTACCAAAATTATTCTACAACTTTATTCAATTTTGTTTTGTGTCACAGCACAGAATACATAAACACATGAATAGGTATATCATTTCAGTTTGCCCTTTATCAATACTCCGATTAAACAAATTAAGTGTTTTTAGAGCGACGCAAATATGAATGTGCATGCTCTCTTGGAAAATATTGCAATGCATCCAACAATAGGGGCAACATGAAGCTTCTCTCAGAACGTAATACACAATGAACACAGTAGAGCATGGAATCCAAGCTGATCCATTTTACTGACCAGGTGTATTATCATTACTACCATGTAACGGGCATCATTTACAATTTCCGAACACTCTTTTGCTGCAGGCAGTCTAATGTCTATGTATAATGTAGTATAATATAATAACAATGCAATACTATGCTGGCCTGTAGGTGGTGTTTGCAAATGGCCAAACCAGAGCCTGATACCTTTTTCCAGTGGTCCCTCTGATTAGACATCACCAAAAATCCCCCATCATCGATCAGGTAGCAAAGCAGATCCTGAAATGACAGCAGATTCAGATGAGGACAAAACACAGGACAAATTACACCTGTTTAATGAAAAGAAAAATAAACAAATTTCTTACATCACTGTTGACTTCACAGTCCATCTCACAGGATCTAGAAGGACCACACTGTACAATACAGGCACAGAGAGATTTATGTTATGAATTAAGACTTCTCTTTTAACTAAAAATGAATTCCGCCCCCTTGCCCCAACTAATACATGTTTGATGTCTGAAGTTTGCTTTTTTAGTTCTACAGTGGTGCTATGAGGCTATGTGGTATGAGGTTGTGTAAGTTTACCTTTTTGCCATGCTATTGCTCTGAGGTAATTATATTCTTTAGTAAGACATTTAGGTTTAGTATTTGTCCACCCTACCTTATGAGAGCCCTGTCTACTGTCAGACACGTTACTCGCCAGGATCTTAAACTTGTCCACCCACGCCTCCAAATCCAGCTTAACACCCACCACTGAACACACACAGGGGAACACATATAACAATATTTATGGTTAATGTGTTTATTCATCATTAATATCATAATCGTTAATAATATCAAATTATGCTTTTCTGAGCATGCCATGGGTATCTTCAGTACTTTGATTACCAAGACAGCATAAGTAGTCCATATAATTGGATTTGTTGCAGCACAGTGCATGAAATTGTAAACACAACTAATTGGACTCAGGGCACTGTTTGTCGAAAAAATGCATCATATCAGAAAAACTTCTTGAAGTATCATGTCTACACACATACATATACACACTGCCTCAAATCTGTGGCAGTACCTTTATGTACTGCGTGTGTATGTATGCGTCATATGACCCCGGTATTGCATGACGTATAAGATTTTAAACACCTTATTAAACAATCATTTAAATGTATAAATCCATGCTATGCCTGCAATAAAAGTATGATTGCAAAACACTACTATGTCTTTAAAATGTTACACTCAATCAAAACATTTACTTTCTCACTAGGTTCAAAATATAACTCACTCTAAATGTAGGTATTGTGATATAAACTGTGTCACATTTTATAGTTTCTCATTAGGTTGAGCGGGCTTGCTCTACATATGGGCACTGTGATATAAACTGAGTTTACCAGCATGCTGTAAAGTAGCTAGAAAAAACATTTAAGACCTTAAGATTTACATTTAGGCCACTTAAGACCCTCAAGAGTTGGAATGGACATTTTAGAACAGTAAAAAGTACAGTGCTGTTCTCCTCTGGGACCATCTTGACCTTTCTCCTATAAGCCTTCTCAAAGTACACACACACATTAAGGTTCAATTAATTTTTGAAATTGTGATGAATATATTTATAGGAACAGTCAGCACTGTTATCTGAAACTCTTTACTCCAGAGAGTCGTTACTTTTGGAGATGAAAGAGAGCTCTCCCTTTAGACTGCACATACACACCTGCTGGCTTCAGGATTTTGCCACCCACAGTGATCTCCACTGCCGTTGTGACAAGGATACCCACTGTGCCATTCTCTGTGATCAAAGAGTCATCCATGGCTTGCAGGTCACAGAGAAAAAAGTTAAGAGAACAAGTTACAAACAGTTAACAATGGAAACAGTTTATTTACAAATAATTCAGTAAGAATTTGTATGATTACATGACATATCGGCACCAATAAACTATTTTCAAAAAAACAGTAAAATGTAAATTATATTATGACCAACAAAGGTGGGTAGTAACTGGGTGGGTAGTAACTAGTAACTGGGTAGTAATTATTAACACAAATACATGTACTTCAGTAAAATATTGATGTGTTTGTACTCTGTTGAGTATTTGCCAACAGTAATTTTTCTTTTTTGTGTTTAATTCCATTTTGTTTTGTTGTTGACAAGATCACATTTCTGACTTCAGAGTTTGTTTTAGACCAAAATAATAAAAAAAAGAAAAATCAAGCCATACAAACTTCCTGTGCTGACAGATGCTGGATTTACTAAGAAGTCCTACTGCAGTTCTATAAGTTACCCAGTAGTTAAGCATTTTGTAGACCTGATACTTTTGTACATTTACTCCAGTTGCTTTATACGAAGGCATTTCTCACCTCTGATGACCAATATGATAAATTTGATTTTAGAACAGTGGCTAACACCATTTTTCTACATATGAAAAGACAGTCCAGTCACACATAACAATGACTGTTTATGTTAAGCAACTGCTATATCAAAAGCAAAGTCTTGCGAAAGTCTCCTAGCAACACAGTTGAAATTGCTGCTAAAAAGCCTACAATGTTGAATAAAAATGATCACCTGTATAAGGTTCCTATAATCTAATATTAATCAATAACCAATCTTTAGAGTTTTAGCCTTACACTAGCTGCATATCCTATATTATAATAAAGTGATTTTCTAAAGAAAAAGGTAAAATTATTGGCCACTGATATAATCATCACAAGGTTATCATATCAGCCTAGATATTTTACATTAGAGTTGGTCATATTTTTATGCAGTAAATTTCAACTTGCAGGCTGAGAAAGAGTAAATATGTCTAAAATGTAACTAATATGTGCGTAACTCACATGTCCGAGTTGGAGCCCTAAAGATATAACCTTTATTATCAAGACTGCGGCGGTAAAAGTTGGAATTCAGAGGCTCCAAATCTTCATCCCATGATTCAGCCGCTCTAAAAAAGCATACACACAAAAAGCATTTCATACACAAAGATAAGGACTGAAATAGGAACTGCATGATAAAGACATAAAATGTCAGTGAATTAAAAATACTATTTAACCGTTTTATTAAAGAATAATAAAGTATAGTATTCCAACATTCTAGAGTTATAAACATCATAAACTGCGTACGACAGGGTAACATCAACACTATGTGACCCTGCAAAGCTTAACTTCCCAATCAGACACTCTCCACATTTTCTAAAAAACTTACGCGTTAGGATACACTCTCGTAACACCTCCATCTGTGATCGCAAACAACGCCAGAAAGCCATACCTGCCCAGCAGAGAGGAACACAACATATCTCAAAAACACCACAGTGATGTCTTTTCTAATGTCACTCTGTGTTAATCATGTATTTATATGATAAGCACATTATACACAGTGCGTGTGATCAGTGTTTTTGTGTGCCCTCACGTGTTTAGGTCTTTGTTTTTCCAGACTCTTGTCGCCAGCTGCCAGATAATTCCAGAATCCAAGATCAGATTGTGAATGAGGCCTTGGTCACCTTTTTAAGACAAGACATTCAACCACTTAAACAGAGTGAGAACGTTTTATTAACCAACTAGGGTACAAAAAATGTCTCTTCTTGTAAAGGACAGCTGTCTTTTTTATACGAAGTACAAAACATTAAAAACAAGAAAACTAACAAATATTCTACTGGGTGAATCAAGAGTCTCAGGACACACTTTTATTTCAGAAACAAAACTGGAAATGACATCTGAATACTCCAGCAAGTAATGGGTGAGGGCGCCTAGGCTATGTCGCGTACATGGTCGCCATCTTGAAAGCCGCAAGGGCAAGTTTTTTTCAATGGGAATGTGGTCATAGCATATCAAAGAAGACCAGAATTGTCTGAGAAATTGTTTGATGCAGAAAGATTTGGAATATCTTGTTTGGTTCAAACGTTATCTACACAGAAATATAGGCCCCCGCACCCATTACTTGCTGAGTTTTTAGATTTTTAGATTTTTTAGTTTTTAGATGTCATTTTCCCTTCAGTTTCCAAAATTGTATTTTAGTATTTTAGACTGTATTTTAGTTTTATGTACTTTGTTATAGTATAGTAGTGTTATTATCATAACAATGAAAACTAGAATCTTTGAAATCATGCATTTGAAATTATGATTATGAATTCAGAAAGATTATGAATTCACTATGTCCCTTTACTTTAGTGCACTGGCAATGCATGAACTCCACAAGTTTGTGTAAAAGCCTCTGATGAACATTTTTTAGAACCTGAGATTTAACAGGATGCATAAATCTCAAAACAACTATTTTGCTGCTTTTGCTATATTTATTTGCACACATTTGAGAAGTGACTCCAAAACAGAATCCTTCCCTTTTCAAAATAGTTGTTATTTCTGTTGTTTATTTTTAGGTTTAATACTACGATAGGGAAAATGAGGTAAGATACTGATGTTAAACATTGCTATGAGTATGTAATTAAGCATTAGTGAGGTGAGGCACTGATGTTAAACATTGCTGTGAGGATTTGATTATTTGTGAGGTCAGGTACTAATGTTGAACATTGCTGTGAGAATTTAATTGAGTATTAGTGAGGTCAGCTACTGATGTTGAACATTGCCGTGAGAATATGATAAGGCATTAGTGAAGTCAGGTACTGACGCTGGATGATAAGTTCTTAATTATTCCAGACACGGATGGAGCTTGATTACTCCAGAAAACTCCACAGGCCAATGCTGGGGGGCTTTTTACCCACAGTGACCTTCTATATTGGACATAGTGAAAGCATAGTGAAAACCTTCTTTTGGTCAGTGCTGTTCTGTATTAGTAATTCACAGAAATTCGTGTGACAGAGAGGGAGTGAGAGAAAGGTATACATACAGTCTTCAGACTCAGGTGTGATTTCCACCATAAGAGAGAGGAAGTTTTCCAGAAATTGGGTGTTATTTTCAGCCAAGTGCAGACGCTTACAGTATTCTCTGCAGAGACACAAAACAAACATTGAGCTGAAACACATACACTGCATAATAAATCCAATAAATTCAAATAGGCATCATATTTACATAGGACATCACATTATTTCCTACATAGTTCTGCAGGAAAATTATAAAGACTGCAATTTGGCAGCAATAATAATAATAATATTGTATCATTATTATATGAATCATGACCTGTTCTGATTCTTTTCTTATTCTCATACAATCTTCCAATATTCAGCACACAAACACAGTCACACTTTATTTTTAAGTTGTGTGCAATTCTTATTCTGTACCTCGGAGCTAGGAAGACATGTCCAGTGGACTCAAATGATGTAGGCAGAAGAGACTGTAGATCTGAATAAACAAAAAACAACAGTTCATTAGTGAGAAAAATAAAAATAAATGTGACCTAGTGAGAAGCTGTAGAAGATGATATCACAATACCTACATCTGGAGCGAGTTATACATTCAACCTAGTGAGAAACTCTTTTAGGAGTGTAATTTAACCTTGCCTTACTGTAACAGCAAGCATCTTCTATCTAGTATGGTTTAGCTGTTTTGGGAAAATGTAGATCATTTCTATAACTATTTTTCTTTTTCCACAACTGTAATCAGGTAGCTTGATTTTACTGATGGATCTTAAGGCAGTACATAATCATCCTTTCACTTTTTGCTGTTATGTCAAGTATTTTTAGCTAGCACAACAAGGAACATGTTGTTGGCAAATTAAAGGTTTAAGTGACCTTGAAAGAGAACACCAGAACTGCTGGCATTGAATTGCTTCTTCCATTCCAAAATACATTCAAAACAGCACACTTCCCTCTGACCTTTCTCTCTGACATTTGGCTGTTTATTATCTGATTTACAATCATCTTAGCTTTATTTGTTTGGTGTATTTCACTATATACATGTCTATCTTCTATAAATCAATGTTTTCAACAATATAAATACACTTTGCATGCATATCCAAACTGTAGAACATTGAGAGTCATAAAAAAATAATGTGCAGAATGATTACATTTGAAAAGTGGCAATCAAATCTCATGGCAGATAAATCATTGTTATGTTATTATTAATTATTAACAATTCCATTTAATAAATACATTAAACATCATTTGTCAATTACATTTTTGTAAAGAATTCTATAATATAAATAGCTTGTAGGCTTGTATGTTTAATATATTTGGACCTTCACTTTATAAATTATAACTGTAAACGAATAACGGAAATCATTCATATGAGTATTTCCAAACTTTTGAATGGTACTGTTTATTGCATATAAAAGCAGAGCTGGTAAGGAGCACCCTCTGCAGGCACTTCACAGTTTCTCAGAAGTCTAGATTTGTTTGTCAAGTCATCATGGAGAAGTTTCCATTTCAGTGGCAAATAAAAGTCAACTGAAGTCATTAAGTTTCAGGTTTCCATTCCTCAAGTGTCTATACAAAACGGCTTCTGTGGCAAATGCATTTCTTTTTAAAACAGCAGAAGGTGCTGTAGGTTGCCAAGTCAAGTCTCAAGTTGTCACTTAAGACTTCAGTCAATCCTCAGGCCAGGTCAAGTTCACATATCTAGGCCAGTTTCCCAAACTTTCATGGTGCTGAAGTCATTCGGATGATTTATCCCAGAGCATTCTGATCCCAACCCAGCAAGCTAGACACCTCCAAAAAATATCAACAATTTATAGTCCACAGGCCACTTCATACTGTTCCAGAAAAAGAACGGACAAGCCAAGTGAACCAGCATAGGCCTTTTAAAGACTTTCCACAATCGGTCACATGTTGGCTGACCTTCCTCAGCAGCAAAGGAGGTTTAACTCCAGCCTTACACTGGTAAAACATCCTCCCATATATAAACGCCTGACATAAGACTGGGTACACCAAGTTTATCAATAAGTTAAAATATGAAAATTAAACACGTTTGCTTTGTTGGTTTGCATATAAATACAAAGACTGAAGACATGGGAAGGAATTCAGTCAAATTAAACAGCAATCACTAAAGTGAAAAAGAAAAATGGGGAAAACAATGCACACTAAATTATTTCTCCATAGTGACAAGCAAATGTGCCACAGTTAGAAAAACCTCTATTACATTGCTTTTATGTCACTTGACCTCTTTTCCAAAAGACAACATACAAAGACTTGCATTTTAGAAATAAATGTGTGATCCACACTAAAATGCAATAAATCAGTTACACTGCTTCATGCGGTGCAGTGCTTTAAACCACACTGAACATCTTTTGCCTTCATTTCGGCTTGTTTTCTGCATATTACTGGCTATATACAAGCTCTTGTGTACACTGAATTTCACTGATTGGTTACATAAAAAACAATGTAACAGAGGCTTTGTTTTTAATTTAGGCATGTATTTAGAAATGTAATTTGTGCACTAAATTTAACAGTTTTCACTGTAGTGACTTTTTTTATTCAAATTTCTGATTAAGAGGGTTGATTTGAAGAGAAAACAATATTTATGCAATTAAAATAAAAAACTGTACCTAAAACTTTACGTCTGGAAATACTGACACAATGTTCTTAAAATATGCAATATAACTTAATTACATAATTTACTGTAAGTACTCACATTGCAGCTGGAGCATGACATCACTGAGGTCAGCTTGGATATAATACTCGCTGTATTGAGGCAGTACCAGGCCCAGACTGCAGGGGGCAGCACAGAATAAGAGCAAAGCAAGAAGACATGAGACATGAAAAAGAAATATGTTTTGAACAAAGTGTGGGCTGAATTAATGCCATTTTGCTGGAATACAAAATAATAAATTCATAAACTGCACCAAATCTTTCATATAAACATACATGCATTTTGTGTGAATTTTGTGTTGAGTTTGTGTTGGCTGATTTTCCACATTTTTCAGTGTATTATTTTGTCATGTGAGTGGTTAACCTCCAAATCTCACCTGTAGTCAGTGTCATTGATGGGGGTCCAGGTGTATGTCCGCACTGCCTCATCTATATATCGCTGGAAAGAGCAACGGAATCTAGTTACTTGTCTGTTGTAGAGATAAAACAAAGTTAGTCTCTTGCATTGGCTAAAACCAGTGAACGTAGACTGTGTGATAACAACTTTTTTAGCAAATCAGTCAGAATACAGAATAATCAATGACTACAACTTGCACACATAGCAGGTAGTACTATATCATGTACCTCGTCCATGGACTTGACCAGGGTCTTAATGGTCATCTCGCCTGCTCTGCCATCTATCATTTGCCGTCGTATCTTAAAAAAGAAAGACGAGAAAATTCCACTTTCACTAAAAATAATAGACTTTTATGAGATTGATGGACATTACCCTGCCATCAAATTAATAAGATCTCTGGAAACACAACTAAAACAACTAGAACCAACTATTCTGCTGACTCTGCTGATTCAGCTATTCTATTGACATCTGCAAAAGAACTGACGTGCAATCTGGCAAAGCATGTTTGATTTTTTTCATGTTTGATCATGTTTGGGTTTTTATATTACCATTTGGGTTTGTTTGTGTTCATACCTCATGTTTACTGTTGTCTTCCACCTCGGCATCCAAGAAGTCCAGAGTCACAGGCTCGGGCAGGTCAACAACCTGGAGCCAAAAATTCAACCTATTATCACTTTTAGAGTGCAGCCTTTGGTGGAGGGTACATATTTACAGATGGATTTGAACTGTCCTGTAACATCAAATGCTAATGTTTTATGTAAATGAATCTTGTTCCTCAGTTCTATTTAGTCAATACCATTTTGTTACTGATTCCTTGGTTTTCATTTCATTCTGCTATATCAGTAATAGGATCTACACTGCTTCACGTGTTCACCCCATTCAGATAACAGTGTGCATGGGGAGAGAATATTCTAGAACATATGAATATAGGAGAACATTTTAAATTAGCAAGCATGGAAAAGAACATTCTAGATCAGTATTAATGTGGGCAACATTGTGAATGGATGAGAACACTGTAGAACAATGTGAATGGGGAACAGTGCGAAAGGAGTATAACATTCTAGAATATTTTAGGAGAATATTTTAGATCAGCATGAATGAGAAGGAAGATTCTAGAACATTGTGTCTGAGGGAACAATGTAGATAAAACAAAACATTCTAGAACAGTGTGAATGGAGAAGAACATTCCAGAACCGTGTAAATGTGCGAGAACAATGTGAACATTTTAGAAAATTGTGAAAAACGTTTTAGAACATGCTAAATGGGACACTTTAAAACAGTGTAAATGGGCTCTCATTGCACATGTGCTCACAATGCAGCGTAATGTAGATACACATCAGTTAAGCTATAGAAACCTCTGCGTTGCACTGCCTAAATAGGTCACCAAAGGTCCCCAAATGACTGTTCCTTTACTGAAGAAAACAATCATCATGACATTTTATATCCATGAGTGGCAAAATCCAGGTCGATCCAGGAAATTTGGCAACCATAATGTGTAGAATTTTTTTTCAGCACAGCAAACAGACATGAGAGCATGACATGCCAGTGGTGGACACCGACACCCTCTAGTGGCTGACTGCAGTGTTACTGTTAACCCCACCCACACCAGTAGAGGTGATGCAGTACAAGCCAAACCAGCCCAAGAACATAAACAGACTTAGTAGACTCCATCAGAGCATATTGGACACCATCCTTCTGGCTTTGATGTCATAATGTTTATTATAGAAATGTTACATGCCTTGGTCTGGAGGTTTGGGTGGAGGAGTAGATATCCATTGGGGTCGATGGCGAAGATGTATCCATTGGCTCCCAGCTACAAACAGAAAAATAAACGCAATGTCTCTGCTGAGAATGTGGCTAAATCGTGATTTATAAATAGCATGCAAGTGGAAAGCTCACGTTGTAGCGTGGTGCAAGCCTCTTCAGCTCATCCAGGTGCACGTCCACACCCATCACTCCCAAGATCAGCTGGTTCTACACAAATAGAACACGAATTAGACTGACTACAAATAATAGAAGAATGCTCTTCTTGAAGGGAAATTTCACTGATGTTCCAACACCTCTGCATAAATAAATCAGTTCAGAGTGGTCTGATTTGAAACGCTTCATTCTACAGAAAGTCAAAATAGCTCAAAAAAATATGCTGACATGAACCAGATGACCACCTTTAAAAGCTCCCTCCCAAAAAGTTTGTAAATGATTGTATAATTATATAAATATATATAAGACCCCGCAATAGTCCCCAAAAACGTCGTATTTTTTACTTTTTTACCATCATCGACATACCCTGTACTCAGAAGACACGTGTAGGTTCACTAGTGGTTTTGATTGTAAATAAAATGTAAATATTTGTGTATTAGACATAACAACCCCTGGTTCCTATCACCATAATTGCAAATAACATCTGAACCATTTAACATCAAACCACACTGAATTACTCATCTTATCTAAAACTCCTAATTATGCAGAAACATACAACCTGCACAGACAGTTTTAAAGAGACAAACTAATCCAGAACTACCATGATAAAGCAATACCTGTGAGTTTCCATCCATAGAGAGATTAAAGACTGGCATTGTTCCAGTCACCACCAGTCCAAGACCCTGTCATGAGTACAGTAACACCATTACAGAAGTAGAAAGGAAAGAAATTATGCATGTGGCTAGCTTATTTTTGAATGGTCTATTACTGGTTAGGGTATTGCTGCCTTCAAGTCATGTCAGACAAATTGTATATGGCTACTTGACAAATAGGGGAAAACAGCAAACAACAGGAAAACAACAGGAAAATAACAAAAACAACAGGAAAATAACAAAAAAAACTTGTATTCAAATTTTAAGGATCGCTTTATGCAGACTCTAATTAGCATTTGCGTATGTGTAGTATTCTTAGCTGTTCTTCCATTCCCTATTTTATTTGTGGCTTACAACATTATTAATGAACATTTTACATCATTTACATTAGTGACGCTAGAGAAACTTTTAAAATGATACAATTATGCATATATAATTATGCAGTGTTTGAGGATTGGATTAACTGAACCTTTATAGAATCCATTTAATTTTATTTCAAGTGATGTTACACCACATGGCATAATGAGACACAAAATTTTACTAAATGCTTTTAGAACAATGAAAGTTAACATTCACTTTTTTCACATTAGATATATGACCAGAAATAAGACACACTAAAATGAAGGACATTTTGGGCACAACGCATTATTCATCTCATAAACATCCACTGCCTATTATTCTGTTGCAATCAAGCAACATAAACTGACTTTTCATGAAAATAGAACAGTTTAGCAGGAATATTTTGAAAATAAAAACTAATAGGTTTATATTAATCCTGGTGAATAACTGGCAACCCAAGAACACTCAAGCAGTAAGAACACCATTCTTTGTAAGGAGACACTGAAGATTATTTACAATGTTAATGAGTGATCCAAGTTTATATTTGTGTTTTTTACAGCCTTTTATAGATGCTTATATTTGGACATATTTGGGCATCAGTTTTAGCCTCTGGTACGTTTAAAGTACATATTCTGCTGCTACTTCATTCACACGTTTGGCTGGCTGTGTGGAGCAGCAAAAAAAGATCTGCAGATATCTGTTATTCAAACAGATAAGCAGTCAAATCAGCCATACTGCTCAATAAAACAGAATTCTTAAAGAAGTGGGCATATCTATTTACCCTCAACAGCATTCTGGCTCCTGATTGGGCAAAAGCCTGATGGACCATCCCAGAAAACTGTGTGCAGTAAGAAGTGATTAACTAGTATTTTTTGGAAAACATATTTACCCAACATATTTACCATTCCTGTTCTTTATTTTGCAGACAACGCAATTAGGTTTGAGAGGAGACATAAAGTTGACATAACAAGCAGTAACATCTGTTTGACAAAATTTAAACACTGGAAGCTTTTTTTTCGGAAGCATTTCGTGTCCCGTTTTCTCCTGACATCGGTGGTGCTAGCCCTGTGTTGATGCTCTCTCCTCTATTGTGCGATGGCAGAGTGTGTGAGAGTGAGAGAAGGCTAGCACAAGCCTTCAAGAGTGTGAAGCCAGCTCCAGTTCCATCTCTAACCGTCGCCCACACAGCATCTCCAAGAAACTCAAACTGCCAGGCAGTATCTACGTGACCTAGCGGATTGGCTTTTTTCAATTTCTGATGCTATTTTAATTTCAGATCCACCATATTCTGAAAAAAAACTACTAAACTCTTACTAACACAGTCCAGCATAAAATACAGTGAAATAGAGAAGATTAATCCATCTGTGCAGATTGTGAACCTTTTTAAAAACATATTCACTTTAGTTTACTGATACTTAAAGAGACACTTTGACAGAAATTTTAATTTACCCCATTTTCACCTACATGTATTTAAAAAAAGTTATACGTACTGTTGGCAATGTGGGTTCTGACACTTACTGTTATCTACACATGACAAAAGCTAAATGTTAGCACAGCTTAAAACAGGTGTAGCAGCCTGAATTTTGTTCACAGTTTTAATAAACATATGTATCATGTCTATTATGTCTACTATGAAACATCATTTTGTGAATTTAGCCACAAAGTTCCAGTGCAGCAAACTTTAGATCCTCAACATGTTTTGGCTTAATGAATCACATGATGTGATGAATTATGTTAATTTAGCGACTGCATTGAGCACACGTTCACGTGAAGCAGAATGCAAGCAGTCATTTTTCAATTTCTGTTAACCTAAGTTAATACAATCAATACATTTTTCACGACTGCACTGCACACACCTTGATCGCTCTGGGTCCAGGTTTCTGTAGTAGAATCGCAGCCAGCAGTGGCCATATGTCAGAAAAGACACCAGAATGCAACTCAGGGCCGAGTGAGTACTGTTTAAAGAATCAGAGAGACTCTCTCACCAGGGCGTCCTGATAGACGTTGGTCCACTGCACCTGCTTGGCACTTCTCCCAGCCAACACCATGGGACGTCCTAGCACGTCCAAATACTCCTGCAATACACACACAAATGCACACAAACACACACACATTTAGGACCTAATTAGTAGAGCACATGGCCACACAATGTTGATTATAATACTTAATAGTATGAGCCGCTTCATAGTATATTCAAATAATTTGACCAGTGGAAAGACGTGATTGCATTATTTTAACCATAAAATGCCTTTTCATTGGATAACCTTAATGGATTGGAGCTGACTGGTCAGGATTAGAACTCAATATCAACATTTAGTAATAACCTGAAAATGAATCTATTTCAGACAAAAACTGTCTAGTTTTTGATACATTTGCATATTATTACTATCAGTGCTTCTGGATTAGTATATAGTCTTCTAGATTAGTCTTTTATAGTTACCCACTTTATGCCATCCCACATATAGTTTGTGCTTTACAGCAGCCTTATGATATAATAGGTATTTTTTTGCTTCTGGGCTACCCCTACAGTGTGTAATTCACTGTATTGTATTGTGCTTTGAGCCGCTCATGTTCAGCTGCACAAGTTACGCTACAGAGTGCAGCACCTATATAACTTGTGTGCGCAAGGGGGGGGGGGGCACAACCCCAATAAAGACTTTTAGAAGAGAAAGAACCATGTGAACCCACAAGGTACAGTAATATTACAGGATTCTAATCACAGAAAGTTCCAACATTCAAGGCTTATCTGTGGTGAGATGGACAAAGACTGACCACTTTTTGACAAAATGAATAATAAAACTACAAAATTTGTAAGACAGAGATGACAGAGATAAGACTACAGCATTCATCTCAATCTCTCATAAATAATATTAGCATGGATGAACACTCTTCCCACTAGCTGTCTCACATTTTTATCTCTTTTAGCTCTCCCCAATGAGTGGAAGGCAGTTTGGAATTTACTCTTGTCCGGTCTCTTACTCTCTCCTTTTTTCCCTCTGACAATGTTTTCTTTCATTCTCTGCCATGATGTCCATACTGGTAATAACAAGCTAGCTTCTTTATATACCTATAGTCATCGGTGTCGCAAACCATTGTGCAGTTCTCACGAGGTCTCAAACGCGTTCCCTCAAAGTTACACAGAGCTATAGTATGCGTTCTGGGCCTGGACCGGGACTGGCAGAGAATTTAGTCTTCCTGTTATAAGTCCTATTATAGAGTGGATATACAAATTTTAATACTTAAAAACCAAACTCTGCAGGTCAAAAGAGAATGGCATGCCCCTTCCATCAAGCCCTCGATTGCTTTTCAGGCAACCAGAGACACAGACCGTCTTAGACACATCCTAGAGAGACAGTGAAATTTAGAGTGCCATAAAATAAAAGAAAATAAGAGCAACTGATTTCAAACTTTACAGGATTATATAGCTATATGCTCCCTCTACAATCACATATGACCTTTTATTGTTGTCTTCAGGAAACCAGATATGGAGCTCTTTATATATGGAACCATTATTTGGAGCTCTGAAGATCAGTGGAGAAATGTTACAACAATGAAAACCTGTACTGATCACAATGCTGGCCTCCAGAGTACAGGAGATATGGATCCCGGAAGCACCAGACTCCTCACCTGTCCTCATCTCTTCCTTGGTGTTAGCGTCTTGATAATGTGACCTGCAACTAGTTGATTGAATCAAGCTTAAAGCATCATCACATAACACTAAGTCCACTAGTCTGTTTGACACCTAGCATGAATTAGTGCATACAATATGTAAACTGCTCGTATATTAGGGTGAATTGGGGCATGTCCTTTGCAAATTAATTAGTACCTATAATGGGTGGATTTTTTTCCACACACTGAAGGTGAAACATCTAATGCTCTGAATCTCTGTTGGTTTCTGTCACATAAAAAAATGAAACACATACTAGTTATAAGTCACGCAGGGTAAAATCTCAATATGTGCAAGACATGGCCTCATGCAATGTAAAATAATGTATCATTTCCATTTCACTAAGGTTGGGCTTGCATGTCACCAAGCTCCAGCAAATCACCTACATTCTTTCTGGTCCTGTCCTTTATCACATCAGTTTTGGGCTAAGATTTTCCAAACATTTTCTGACATCTTTGATTGTCGTGTCGAGCCCAAGGTTTTTATTGCCGATTTTGTTTCACTTGCCACTTTCCCTGCCAGAAAACCTATCCTCTTGAAAGTCCCCTACTCCTCCCTCGCATTCTATGTGGATACAGGAACTGTGTAGTGTTGTGAAATTAGAGAGGATCAGGTGTATTAAATGTAATTCTACACAGAGATTTTATAAAACTTTGACCCCTTTTTCCACTACTTGGAGAATCTATCCTTACTAGACTTCCCTGAAGACCTTTAATGAATTAACATAAAACTGTGGTATTTTGGTTCCCATTTCCTTAACTATGACAGCTGCTTATCTATTTATTTTTATCTTTTATTATTATATATATTTTTTGTATTCTATTTTATTTATATATTTATATATTGTGGGTTTTTTTTATTTATTAATTTTTTTTTGCTATTTTCTATTACTGCAATTTTATTTGTATATATTTGCCAAAACCCTAATAAACAGATTGTTAAAAAAAAAAAGTCACACAGGGTGTTTAATTTCGAGAAAGCAAACATGTCATCAGCAATCTATTTTGAGAATTGGTGACTTAAATCTGCTGCTAGAAAAGTGCATGCTTGTCCATGTCAACACTTGGTCTTTACCTAGATCTTAAGAGTCTGGTGGGTTTGAGTGCCGCAATTTCCATGGGAATCAGGTAAGTACTTTGAGCGTTGTCATTATAATGTCTGTATGGTATGTAGCTAAGGGGTTATGCATAGCTGGTGTTCAATGTGGGAGATGACACAGCAAAATAGCTAATTCTTCACAAGCCTTAACAAATCTGTGACTGTTTTTATGCAACTGGTGATTGGTTAAAGGATTCATTTGCATATTGCAGACCTCTTTGTTATTAGCTTAGCAAAAGCTAATATTGTGATAATGATTAACAAACCATGCATGATGATTACTGATTAATAAATGTAACAAAATCCTATATTAGTAATTTGATCTCTGAGTGTGTGTGTGTGTGTGAGATTCTCACCTGGGTGTTAATCCTTATGGCACAGATGGAGCGGATCTCAAAATAGTAACCTGCAGGGGGGTGGAGAGAGAGAGAATAGAGAGAGAAATCCTCCTTTACCACAATGCATTGTTAATGGTAATGCAACCTCCAGTAGATACTCAACAGCAGACACTATAGATAATACATGCAATCAGTTGGGGAACCCTCAGGGTCTTCTGGGAAAATTAGCCAACCAGGTTGGCTAAGTAAGCTAAGTGAGCTCTCATATTGGTTAGAACTTCAGGAACTAAAATGAAAACTCAATGTATATATATATATAATCATAATAACCATCTACATAATTAAGAAGTCAAATCAAATCAGAGCCGTCTATTTTTCACATACATAGTCTTACACGGTACAACTAGCAGTGTTTGCACTTAGTTGGGACTAAACCTGTTTGTAGTAGGTCAAGCTAAAGCTACAGATACATACTTTTGTAAGAGGCTCTGGGTAAGAGTGTCTGCTAAAGGCCATAAATGTAAATGTAAATGTAAATGCTTTGATAACTGCCCATTCAATTGAAACAATAAGATAATAAGGATGGGATAACTGAAATATTAAGAATGGTAAGAGTAAGATGAAATAAATATAAAATATGATAAAAAATAATCTAAGAAATACATTTATACCAACAGACATAAATATACAGCATAGACACAGGAACTAGACAGAAGTGTGCAGTGGGGATGAACATTTCTGAATAATAAGCACAGTGTCACGCCCTGCCTGTCTTTGCTTGTCTGTGTCACCTGTTTCTCATTTTCTATTAGTCTCGTCAGCTGTTTGCTTCTCGTTTGCCTGTGTTATTTATAACCGCTGTCTGCTTTGTTGGTCATTTTTTGTGATTCCTGTGTCTCTGTATCTCCGTGTTTCTGTAACCCTGTACCTGCCCGTTTGTTTTCATTTCAGTTTGTTTATTAAAATGTCTATTTTGTTTAAAAACTTGCGTGTGTGTCCGCCCCTGCCTATGTCTCGTGTGCTCCAGCAGCACACCAGCTTGACACCCAGGGCAAAATGTGCAGAACGTGAAAGAATTGAACAAATAAAATGAATGATAAAGAAACTACAGCTGTGCCACTAAGAAGGAGTCTGTCAACGTGGTTCTAGTTGCTACCCTGGCCTTCAGAGCCTGAATTGCCTGCATGAGGAAGCTCTTTCTTCCCAATGCTGGGATGGCTAGGGTCCATCATAATCTTCAAAGTCCTGGTCCAGCACTGCTGTAGTAGATGGTCAGCAGGTCGGAAAGCTCGGTACGAGTGATGCGCTCCACAGAAAGCACCCATCTGTCCTGCTTGGTGCTGTTCCCAAACCAAGCTGTAATTGTCCCTGTGAGCATGCTTGCGATAGAGCAGGTGTAGATGTTTCATAGCACATTGGAGGGCAGTCTAAAGTCCCTTAGGCTCCGGAGATGGTAGATACATTGATGGGCCTTCTGTCTACTCTTTCCTTGGTAGTAGCTCTTTTTCTGTTTCTTTCTGCAGTCCACTATAGGCTTTAATGTCTTTTTGATGTTAAAGGATTAGATTATTATCCAGTTGTGGCAGTATGCAAACTGATGTGGGTCCATGAAGTCCGTCAGTGAAGAGATAAGGGAATCTCTCACTAATTTTCAAAGCACTTCATCATGAATGATGTTAGAACTACTGAGCAACAGTCATGGATGCAGGGGTGGCTGGGGTTTCTTTAAAACAGGGTAGGAGGTGACTATTTCTAGATTTATGTGAGCAACAATGTCACTCTAGGCCTTCTGGAAGTTCTAGATATGTCACAAACATAACATAAGCAAGTTTCATTAACAGCCGCTCTACACTACTGAAAGAGTCACCGTGAAACTGAAATAAAGTAAATGACATGACTTTTATAAGCTTCAGGTCTTTAGAATAACCAAAAAAGTTAACTTTACTAGCAGACTGCTTGGTTCAATGCCATTCAGTCCAGCTTAACTGAGTTCTAAAATAATGATACGTCAGCTTGGACGCAAATGCTGATAATTTAAGTTTCCGTTAAGACGCACGCTGCATCCTAAAGTGCTTGCATTCCCCTGTTGCCACTTTGATGTAAGAACACCTGGTGAGTTTGTACAGATAGGCTGCACGTTTGCAATTTGTTGGTTCAAATAGGCTGCACGTTGCCATTGACATTTGCTTTCACATGTTGGCTAGTATGTTTCGGGCCTTAATGTTAGGTTAGCTCCCCTTCTAGCATAATGTACAACAAAGATCAAAGTTTCCTCACATCATAGTTTTTTTTAGCAGAATTTGTGGAGACTAATGTCAGATGAAATGACTCGAAAAGTACTGGTCTCATTGTTCTGTGCTGTTTTCTTATTCATTTTATTATTAGTGTATGTACAGCAAATATGTTACACACCCTTTAAAGGAAACTCAATTCTACACTTTTTAATACAAAATTACTTTTTTAATTTAATGAATTTAACAAACTGAATACAAAATGTGGTCTATACAAAGGATACAGCACGTGTTATATTTTATGTTTTATTTTTTACATTTTTATCTTGTATAAGATGTGTACTTTATTTTTCTTTATTTTCTGCACTTCAGGGACAGGCACTGAACTAGATTACTATATAATGAATAATGGGCATAAGTCATTACAAAATTGATAATGGTGCAGAAAAGTGAACAGTAATAACATTAAACCTCTAAAGATACACACACACACACAGCTCACCTTTGTTTGCACATGCAATCCACTGCAGCGGAGTAACGTCGTAATTATGCTGCCCCACAGAGAAGGTAAACACTCGCACCTTCAGAAGAGTTCAAACAGCCGTGTTTACTGAGGCATAATTACACAGCACACTTCAGCTCAGCACACAGACAGCAGCACTAAGCACTAAGAACACATTTAGCCAGGCCCAGAGATCATGCTGATGGAGTAGAGGTGTGTTTAAGTGGCTGTAAGAGGAGACCGTTAATGCCAGGAACTCATCACTGTGTCTAAGACACTGAACACAATTAGAAAGTAGCATGTAGCTGGTCCTTCAAGCACAGCCCTCAATAGAGAAGCGCTGAAATAGACCACAGCCTTCATCAGAGCTTTAACAGGAAAGATGTCAGAGCACAGTAATATTGTCAGTAAAATATGCATTGCACATGCCTTTTTTAAGCTGAATAAATATGTTGAATAATCTGTCCATAAGTTTGATTTTTGAAAGAGGCTACTTATTTCACTTTGTGAAGACCAAACTGTCAAGAGCCGATCAGAATGCGACTGAAACATAATCTCATCCTGATACTGAGTAAACAGGCTATAGCTTAGCTAGGATATAACTTCCGATGTGCCGATGAAAGGAATAATGCAGGTTTGTGGTGGAAGAGTAAATAAATATTAGAGACAAAACAGATGCATTAGTTTACACATTACTTTTAAAAAAGAATTGGTAAACAAATAAAGCAGCAGACGAGTGAGAGAGCAGTGTCCAGCAGCGGTAAACTCTGTAAATCTAGTTCAGAAGTTAGCTAGCTAATGTAATTAGTGGTCTTTTAGAAAACAGCTAAAACACAAAGTTCTTAAAATGTTGTTTTCACACAGGAAGTTACCCTTTCTATTGTATGATAAGCTGTCTAGTAAAATAGTGGCCTTTTTGATTTAAATAATTAAATATTTAAGAATATTTGAATGAATAATTGTGATGAATATGTTTCAACTGGAGCAATTCCTTTAACCCTAACTGATGCAGTGAGTAGCTTCTGTGGAGGCAGTGCTAAAGCACATTAGCCTTTTGGCAGTTGTGTTTCTTTTCATTTAAATTGTGTTATGGCATAACTAAAGTTTAGGAAGAGAACCACACCTGAAGCTTCTCCTATTTGCGTTCTAATAACCAGCTATTTTTAAACTAGGCATCCCTATGCCACCCCAATTTTTTCATCTGTCTTATCTCTCATCAGTCCCACCTCTGCTCCTAAGGGGGGGTCTGGGCTATCAAGTTTGAAGCAGAAAGAGCACAGGATTCTAACAAAATCTTATTCCCTCCTAAAGTCATACTGTCTCTCCTGAAGGTGTGGTCAGAACTCACAATTCTGAAAAAATTCACAGAGTGTGGCCTAGTGTTGGCTCTAAGAGAAAGACGGTGGTGCGAGTAGGTCCGAAATCAGTGCTTTCCTGTCTTATTCTCATTGTCACGCCTCCTGGTTCTCCCTCTCTTGCACACTACAAATCCGAGAATTTCCTGGCTTTTGACATCCCGGTCAAACACATTCTGAACGCACCAATCATGGACTCTCTCTAAGATCATGTTTTCCCAAATACTGATCAAACTCACCTGTTCATTATAAGGCTGTCTATTTTGCTTTGTTTCTTGTGAAGTACCTCTGGCATGGTGAAAGACCTCTGCCTGTCTTTCACCATGCCTTCTGGAAAAACCCACATATTTGTCATTAGCTATCATTGTTGTGACCAGGATTTCCCTACGCTTTTGGAATTCCCTACGTTTACGCTGTTTTCTATCCGCACGTCTTTTCTCAAACCTGAGACTCATGAACAACAAAGTTTAGTATTTTCCTGCTATGACACATCTGATCAACAGGGACTGAGCTAAGCCAGGTATGTTAGTAGCAAAGACACAAAAACGCAAAAAAATGCAGATGTTTCTGTGGTCAGTGAAGCTGGACACTTACTGTCTTGTTTGGCCAGTTGTATTGCTCAAAAATGTCCTGAGCCCGGTCCTCACCTCCATCCGTAAAGAGCATGATAATTTTATTGCAGTTAGCTCTAGGTACGTTTGTCTTCTTCAGACAAGACAGTAAAAGAGAAAGAGAGAGGGTAGGGGGATACCAGGACAAAAAAAGTAAAGGACGTCAGTTTTTCCAACAAAACATTGAACTACACTAATCTGCCACTATGTTATGTTAACCTCTATGTATGTGCAGGCATTGTGTGCTGGAACATTCTCAGCACTGCAGTGAAGCAGACTTGGTGGTGACGTGGTAATGTGGAGTTTTAAGCACCTTAAAACTGTCACTGTGTCCCGTGACCACTGATGAAGGACTAGAAGATGGATGACCCAACACAAAGTGTGCAGCAACTTACTAGTCGTTTCTGACATTACATCTACAAGATGCTGAGAATGATGTGCCCAAATAATACCTGCACTGTTGTGGCCCAGTGGGGGTCCTGATCATTAAAAATCAGGGCAACAAATTATACAGAGAAAGAGATGAACTACAGTCTGTAATTGTAGAACTACAAAGTGCTACTATATGGTCAAGGAAGCTCATAAAATGGACAATTAGTGTAAATACAAGAAGATGTATTGTATATACACAGTTAATAATACGTTACTGTATTGATCCAGACAGTAAAACATTATATAGGATTATAATAAACATAAAACAAGTTCTGCATATGTAGGTTAGAGGTCTGGTTCCTGATGTATTTCTGTTCTGCAGGCATTTAATTTAAGTATTAAGTATTGATGGGATAAACAGGTTTTAGATTGTCATTGTGGAAAACGGAAAAGTGCATTTCCAAAGAAAATGCAGAGTGATTGCTATGCTTAAGTGATTTACAGATTTGGTGCTAAGTGGTTGCTATGATTTCCTAGGTGGCTGGTAAATTGTTGATAGGTGGTTGCAAAGGTATCCCAGCTTGTTGCAAGGGTGTTACTAAGTGATCCATGCAGTAAAACACTCACATATAACACACCCTAGTAAACAGATGCACTAGGGGTGTGCACACTTGCCCAGAGCGGTGGGCACCCTTACCACAGCGTCCGAGGAGCAGTAAGGGGTTAGATGCCTTGCTCAAGGGCACTTAAGTCGTGTCCTGTCGGTTCATGGGATTGAAATGGAGACCTTCCGGTCACAAGGCTGGTTCCCTGACCTCCAGCCCACAACTGCCCCAATAGCTATGGTTTCTCAGGTGTTTGCTATAATGTTGCTAGGCAGGAGCCATGGTACCGAAGATTGCTGCTATGGTGTTGCTAGGTGGTTGCTAAGGTGTTGCTAGGTGGTTGCTATGGTATCCCAGGTTACTAGGTGGTTGCTAGGAAGTGCAGTTCAGTATTACTGTGGATTAGACGCATGGAGGAGTGAGGGACAGTGAGCCTGTGGATTAGGCAAATAGAGGAATGAGGGCCAATACTGAGGATCAGACACATTCAGGAGTGCAGGTCAGTACGGCTGTGGATTAGACACATAGAGGAGTGTTCATCAGTAAGACTGTGGATTAGGCTCATAGAGAAGTGTGGGTCAGTAAAACTGTGGATTAGACACATAGAGGAGTGTTCATCAGTAAGAAAGTGGATTAGACACATAGTAGTGAGGATCAATAAAACTGTGGATTGAACACATAAAGGGAATGAGGGAACGGAGAGAATGGGAGGAACGACAGACAGACGAGTGCAGCTTGGAGCAACACTAAATTTGTGCTCGGGGGTCTTCTCTGAGATAATATATGCAAAAAGGTGTCTGTCAAACAAGACAGTATAAGCACTATAAACCAATAACTCATTCTCTTCTAGGTGAGATGATCTACAGAGCTTTAAAAGAACTGGATTCTGATCAGTGGGTGAACATGCTGTACTGTTTTCAGTGTCTTACATTGAGCAGCTGGTTGAAGGCAAAGTGGAAGCCAGATTTATAGTCGGTTGTTCCTTTGGCCTGCATCTGAGCCACATGCTCCTTAAAGATCCTCTTATTCCGCACATTCGCCTGGACCAAGTGTTTAAAACACGGAACCACTGCCTCAGCTTTCTCATTAAACTGCACAGAGAGAAAAAGAGAGAGAGAGACAGTATGAGTCATTAGATCACTCCCTGGAGATGTAAGAAAGTCTATATTTAGACTGTGTGTGTGTGTGTGTGTGTGTGTGTGTATTTATATATATATATATATATATATATATATATATATATATATATATATATATATATATATATATATATATATATATATGTGTGTGTGTGTGCGTTTCATGCTCGTGAGAAACATGCAGAAAGTCAAAGTTCACCAGAACCCCACTCGCTCACTCACTCACCCGCGCTACATTAACATAGTCGTCGTCAGACAGCGTGTCCAACATCTCTGTCACTGACGCTTTAATCAGCTTCAGAGTTAAACCACTAACACTGCCACTACTGCAGAGAGAAAGAAAGAGAGAGAGAGAGAGAGAGAGGAAGAAAAAGAGTGAGAGAGAGAGAACAGAAAAAGAACAGAGAACAGAAAGAACAAAGAGAGATCATGAGAAGTGAGACACTTCAGACAGGGGACACTTGTATTAAAATAAATAAAAAAAATAATAATATGAATAAGTATCGATTTAAATAGAGAATTGTGTGTTTGTTTTTCTGCTCACTCCTCCGCCCAGGGTTTCATTAATATCCAATTACTACTTTATTAAATCCAGTACAGATAATGGAAATACAATTAATCCATGTGGAACTGGAACTAAATCTTGTTCTGGTGGCCAGGTCAAAATATCAGCTACATTTGTAAAATGGACCATTTATACAGGGGTCTAAGTCTTCTCCACAGCACTGTACATTAGAAAACAACCCTGAAATCAGAACCTTCAGTAGTAATGGCAGCAGAGCTGGATGTTGATTATTTTGTAATGCTAAAGCCAGCATTATACAGCGAAACATTGTAAGTGTACAGAGCTTCATCCTGACTTACATATTGCTTGAAAATCATCCATTTTCATTGGTGACACTGTCACCATGCCAGTGCCATCAACGAAAATGCAGCATAAGAAACAATGTTAAAGCTTTTAAAGGAGCAACACGCAAGATTTAAGAAGGATCTGTCGTCTAGCAATCAGAAAATCCATTAGCATGAGTTTAAGTTATGATTTCAACCACATTAAAAAAGTAAAATGCAACAGAATGGTAGAAACATAATTTTTAGCATATAAAAATAAAAAAGAAATACGCTGTATAATGAAAGATTTGCTTTAAGGCCTATTTAAATCATCAGAATATTATAGCGATATGGATTTGTGGAATAATGAGACAGACAGCACATATTTATGTGTTCAAAAATATCTGTACTTTTGCAAGTGCATAAACAATGGAACAATTAAAAATAAACTGCATTGACTGATAACTGATAACTTACATCTTTTCTTAAGGAGGATCATCCTTTCTTTATAAATGTTAAAACTTCCAAACTTTTGACAGGCAATGTACACGGTTCCCAATACAGTTTTTTCTTTAGTATGAACGACAGCACAGATATTATTCATTTACAAACTCACAACTTTAACGTTGTCATCATGCAATTTTAGTGGTTATTCCAATTACAGTTCAAAATACTAAATAAAAGAGAATTTCTAGAGGGACAGAAACACTTACACATCCACTAGGATGACCATATCTTTCGGCGATGAAGCTCCTTGGATATACCTGCAGAACACAAACAGATAAACCACACAAAACAGTTGGTTATGCCTACAATACACACTTAGATGTATCCACATTCAAATTCACACCTACAAGTTAAAAATACTGTAGTTAAATAGAACCCTGGCTGTGAAGACTTGCATGCCCTAAAACGATGTACATGTCCAAATATTATTGAAATATGGCTTAGAAACCATATGGAAAGGTTTTGTTTAATTACAAAATGCAAATAATTTTTCCACAAGTAGGTCATCACTGTGGCACTGTGATGATGTTATATGGTTGCAGTGGAGTTCAATTCAAAACCCTCTCTCTGGAGAGGATTTCAAAAAGTAGTACTCTTAAGCAACATCACATTTTGGCTAAAGCTGAAAAGACAGAGTGAGATATTAGGTTACTGAGATATTTAGCTTGCTGAGGATGAAAGAAAGAGCACATCTGAATGGTATCAGATGTTTATTTTTATGTCTTAAGAGTCAGGGTTCACTTCCAAGGCCAATAATTAATGCCAATAAGACATGTAATGTAATTTTGCGTAATACTAACTGGCAATTAATGACTTTCAAACATTATTAACAAATAGGATGTTAGCCATTTCAGGTGAAGTACTGATTTAAAAGTATTGTTCAGTGAACAATGTGCAAAGTGCAATGCCACCTATTATGACACCAAGCTCACTGGTCATTACCAGCTTGCATTCACTACTGGTAGCATTAGCATATGGCTAGACTACTCCTTTAGGGGAAAAAAGAAAAACACATGCTAACCAAGGTCTCCGACGCACATCATAGAGGTCAATCTTATCCGGCGCTCTCCAAGGTGTGGCTACAGACAGAAACATGAAAAAACTAAAATTATATTTTGACCAGCACAGCAAAACTTAAAGAAATACTTGACCTGCATTTGAGGGTTACATAAGGTTTATAAAACACTGACCAGGTGGACACCTGGTGGACACTTCTTTGATCTGTTTAAGGTAAATAATAATTTGTCTGTGTGCACAAAAATAAATGTGGCGTGAGGTCAGACACATTTGCTGATCAGTATTGATTGAGTTTACATTCTTACTTATCACAACTTATTACTAAGGACATAGTTCCCACTCACCATCTAGTTATTCAACATACAAGTAGACTATGAAGAAAACAAGAACTCTTTTAATGAAAAGACAATATATTTCAGTTTTCTGTGCTTTGATACACTTCAAACTTTGGAACATGTTCCAATATTTTCACCAAGACATTTGGCATAACGTAATTCAAAATCCCCCAAAAATATGTCCCTCAAAGCGAACATAAACATAATTGAAAATTGTATTGGCTTATGGCTTATTATGTGTCTTAAATACACTGGACATAGGGCTGAGCAATGAAACGATAACGATGATTATTGCAAAACAATGTTTCCTCGATGGAACTATAAGACGTAGTCAATAGTAAGTCGATAGAATTAAGTTCCATCAATGTTTGGAGAGACAACACGAATAGCCAATGAGAATAGCGCGGCCATGTTTGTGACGCTTTTCGTACTGTGCAGTCACCACAACACTAGGACTCATATTAGCATTCGCTTACAGAAATAGCCATGAGCCCACCCCCAAATTATCAAACCACCCCCCATGCCCACCCCCAAACTGTCAAAACTGGCAGATTCCAATACTTAAACAGAAAGCCATCAAAGCCACTCAAAGCCATCAATGGCTTTTTACGTATTTTGAAGTGACAAATCGTAGCAGCGTAGTGTCATGTCTAAATGCGTATCTGCTACACAAAATGTGTAAAGGTTAGCAGGTCTACAGTATATAGTGTATAGAATAAGGATATTGTACATAGTGCATAAAGTAAGGACTTATGTAGGGTGTAGAATAAATACATAGTGCCCTAGGTGAAACAGAGACAGTTGCCAAAGGAAAGCATTAGTAGGTTAGAGGTGAGTAGTCATACCTGGATAATACCTAGTGACTCCGGTGGCGCTGCCAAAAGCCTGCCAGAGCAGTGAGGGGTCCTCTCTGCTGTTCTCCATAAAAACCCTCTCTAGAGCCTGCGTCCAGTTCAGCTCATTCAGAATAACAGGAGCTAGAGCAGAGAGAGAGAGAGAGAGAGAGAGAGAGATACACAGAGAGAGAGACACACACAAAGAGAGAGAGAGAGAGAGAGAGAGAGGATTATACTTCATTACATCATTTAAAACCCACTGGGATTCATTCCCATTTCCCTCAGCTATCAATCTTTACAGTGTGTAAATCAGATCAGTTTTTTGTAAGCAGTAGCTAATTCCCACTGCGCTAGGTCTTTCCCCCATCTCAAAGCAGCTAGCCTCGACAAGTCCCAGCTGCCATTACAGGTTGGAAGGAAGCCTCCTGTTTCTCAGGAGAGATTTACTGGTTATGCAAATTCAAAACACAAAAAATAATCAACCTTTCCCAATGCAGTGCTGTTCAGAGACATTCACAAACATTCACCTGAGTGCTGTGATCCAGTCCAATTCTGAGGACCAATTATTGAAAATAATAAATCAAAGAAGTTTCCCATTTTACCTCAAATTAGCCAAGCATGTTTATTTTTTTCATTTTAGCACTTTAGCTGAGCTAAGTAATGGAAGCTTATAAAATGTAAGGCTGCCCTCAACGCATGTGAAGAAGTAACTAAAACTAAAGGAGAAAACTGTATACATTTGTTAGCCCCCATATGTATGTCTGGGTTTAGGTTAAGGTTAGGGAATTTAATATATATTTAGTTGAGGGTAAGTTACATGCTGTCCAAGTAATGTGCTGTCAACAATCATTTTAAAACAGCACAAGTTTATACAACAACAGTAAAAATCCAGATGTTGGTTTGTACCTCCTTTGTAGATGTCAGTGGGGATCTGTACTGCTGTGTAGGAGTAGTTCACATTGTTTTTGAAGTTTGGGTCATACACAAACTCCAGCTTCAAGGACATTTGAGCCTCAATCTCATCACCATCCTGCAGACACAAATATCATCAAACAGAAATCATACTCAGTGCCCCCTCACAATTTCTGCTATTTTCACATGTTTGTAACATCTGAATGATTCAGATAATCAAACTATTTTTAATATTAAACAAAGAAACCCAACTGAGTGTACAATGTTGTTTTTGAGTGGTGATTTAATTTATTTTTAAAAAATCTGTTCAGTCCTTCAGTCCTTCCTGTCTAGAGTGAAAAAGTAATTACCCCTTAACTACTGAACCAAGGCCCAGGCCTGATTACTGCTAGACCTCCAAATCAAAATATGATTTTAAAAAAGCCTGTCTGGCAATGTGAAGTAATTAGACGTTCTCAGAATACAGCACATAGTGCCATTCTAAAGAGATGTCAAAGTCACTGGAAAGGGTTACGATGTCATTGCTAAGGCTCCGTGACTTCAGTGAACCACAATGAGAGCCATTATTCATGAACGGAGAAAACTTGGAACAGTGCTGAACCTTTCCAGAAATGGCCAGAATTTTCACAAAGAGCGTATCAACAACTTACCTAGGACATCACAAAAAAACCCAGACGAACACCTGAAGAACTAAAGGATTGCCTCAGTTAAGGTCAATGTACATGAGTCTACAATAAGAAAGATGCGAAAAAATCTGAATGACTCCCAAGACTTTTGGAATAATACTCTGTAGACTGATAAGTCAATAGTGGAACTTTTTGGAAGACATGTGTCCCATTACTTTTGGCATAAAGCTTCCACCAAAAGACATCATGCCAGCAGTGAAGCATAGTGGTGGTAGTGTGATGGTCTGGGGCCACTTTGCTTCTGCAAGACCTGGTTGACTTGTCATAATTGATGGAACCGTTTCATCCATCTCTAACCAATCTATGCCAAGGATAACTCTGAAACACTGTACTATGTGCCATAACATAGTAGTAAATCTGAAAACTTAAGACAGAGGAGGGGGTGATGAGTAAGATGTCAGGTAATGTGTGGAAGACTTACTACACTAGACCAGAGAATTCCAGAACCAGAACTGTTAAACCGAACATTTTGTTGACATTAGAGCATCGGTGACACTTGAATACCAGGGGGTATTTTGTACATAGATCCTAACTGTTGTTGAAAACGTGAAAGACCCAAAACACAACAGATTTCACAGATTTCTGTTCTGTTTCTGTGTCATCAAACTACAATAATTACCAAAAATAAAAGACCAAACAAGGAATGTTTTAGCTGTGCATTCAGCATCAAGAAGGCTTTCAGAGAAAAACAGATGGAAAAAACAACGTAAACAATGTATTTATATACTCACGTAATCCAACTCAGCTTTAGAGTCGTAGTATTCAATATCCCACTCCTGCAACAAACATATTATAAACAAATATTACCACTGTTAAATCAATACCTCTGTAATCCATTTTTTGTGATTTTCTAGGCTTTAGGGAGTCTGTTGGGTTTCCTCGCTGAGTGAGCAACGTACTTTAACAGGTCAGACTTGACTGCCATGAAAATCGACTGATCACAGGCTGTTTTTGTGTGATGTGTAGTGTGGGGAAAGTGTTACGCGCGTCAGTTTAGATATTTACTTTACTTGTTTCATACATCAAACAAAGCTGCTGAAAAATATGATCAAATATATCAATATGTTGTGAAATATTTTCTGTATTTCTGTATATTCTCTCTGTATATGTTTGCATTGTCTTATCTGTGTGTGCCATTCCAACTAGGGGAATATATTCCGAATGGGCTTATCGGGGAGGTTAGCAGACGTATGTTGAACATACTTGATCACAGTTCTTGTTCCCCTGGTAATACACACACACATACGCCAACAAAAAAAGCTAAGGTAAAAAAAAAAAACAAAAAAAGGTGCCTTTGTTGAATTGTTTGTTGAAGCAATAGTGATGGAATCAATGGTGGAAAACTGTAAGGTCATTAGATAATTTGCAGGGGGAAGTCAGGTGATGATCGTCCTCGCCCCAAGAAAAAGCATAAAAGCTGTATACCCTTTGGGTACAAATCAGATGGTGCTGGCTCAACTCAGATTAATGCTTACTTTAATAAATATTACTTAATGGTAATAAAAGGATCTTTTTGCCCCTTTCCTCTGGTGTCCATGGTGTATATAACTTTTGAGACTACAACAAGCCATCACAATGACTTGTTTTTTCGATGACACATACATAATAAGAACTTGAAGCAGGCAAATCTTTATGGGTGTACACTGGACGCTCCTTCAGGCCGTTTGCTCTCAAAGTAAATTCAGCCTAACAGGTTAAATCGGCCGGAAAAATTAGCTACTACTGAAGCACACTGATGCACACCTTAAAACCCTACAGCAGCCAATCCAGCTCAACAAGTATGACAGAATCAACACCACTATCTCCAAACTCAAAGTGAGTCAGAGCATGAGTGCATATTTAAATTAGAGGTCTTTCTCACTCTCTCCCTCTCTCTACCGCTCTCTCTCTCTCTCTCTCTGTGTCTCTCTTTGTAGAGTTGTGTGGAAATGGGGTCAGAGGAAGAGGAGCTATGCTGATCTTCATCTTCACATCCTCTACATCAGAGCAGAAGCATCTGGGCCACGATACACTGGCATCCGTGCCGCTGGTGACAAAGTGACATATATCTAAACCAGGCCACTTGCAGGGTAAACCAGGCCAACTCAGGCCTACTACAGCAGAGATTCTCATACTGGTCCTCAGGGAGTGCACATTTGTGCTCCATCCCATCTCACAGTACATAGTAATAGAAGACAAATTCAGATCTTTTGGGGGTCTGTGAAACCTGTTAGGGAATCACCAGGTTAAACAAAGTTGACTCAGATTTAGCAAACCAAACTGAACCGAGCTAACTCAGGTTTGCTTAAAAAAATTCTTAACCACTTTTTATGATAATTCAGGCCTCCAACAGACTGCAGTGTTAAAGCATGCTAAATCAGTCAATCAATATTATAGCAGTGGTTCTCAAACAAGTTATTAGGAAACCCCAAAACAATACCATTTTTTACTCTGTCGCATCTCACAGTATATAGAAATAAAACAAATACACTCTTTCTCTGTCTCTTTCTGAGATCCTGTCTGTAAAGCCAAATGTTAAACCAAACTAACCTAGACCTGCTACAGGGTAACTCAAGCCTGCTTACAGAGTGACTAAACAACTTATTTTCGGTCAAATCAGGCCTCCTAATGGTTACAACAATAAATCATGCCAAATCAGCTAAACCCCAGCTTATCTAGGCCTGCTAAAATGTACAACATGCTAACCTAGGCAAAACCAGATCTTCTAAGAGTACAGGTAAGCTGCTTTGGTAAGATATTGCAGAGAAAACGAGGCTAAATCAAACTACGCTAGTTTTCTTACATTATTTACATGTAAAATTCACAAAACACCTATTTCAGATCTGACATTTCAACACATAGGTAATAATACAAGGTCAGCGTTTCTCCACCTGCGAAACATTTCAAAGTTAAGAAATGCGTTATCTATGTTTGATGCTGAAAAGTTAGTGCATGCCTTCATAACCTCAAGGCTAGATTACTGTAACGCATTGTTGTCAGAATGCTCCAGCAGGAACCTGAATAAACTCCAGTTAGTTCAGAACGCTGCAGCTAGAGTACTAACTAAAACCAGGAAATCCGATCACATCAGTCTATACTCCTGAGCCCAACTAACTTTCTCTCTTTACTCTTCCTGGGGTAGTGATTGTCCTCCTGTCTGTTGAACGCTGTTGAAGGACTGACCATCTGGGCCTCCTCCCCACCCGTCACCAGACAGCTCACCTGTCCATCTGTGTCAACTGCTACACCCTCAGTTACATCACTGTGCCATCCAGATGTACCAGCATTGAGATAGGATGGGACTGTTTCAGCTCACACCCACTTTACATAAAGACTCAGTCATAGATTTCCTCAGTCAGATACTGCCTTAGTCATACACTGCCTCTACCTATGCAGCTTCTAAAGCTTTGCTACCCAGATTTTAAACAGAGACTCTTTTCTTTGGTATTTAGTTTATTAATCTGTAAATACTGTTTGACCAGAGGAGGATGGGTCTCCCCCTGTGAGTCTTGGTTCCTCCAAAGGTTTCTTCCTCCAGTTGAGGGAGTTTTTCATTGCCACTGTTGCCTCTGGCTTGCTCACTGGGGGATATATGTTGTAACTGTCTGTTTTCAAAACTCTGTAAAGCTGCTTTGAAACAACATCGTTGTAAAAAGCGCTATATAAATAAACTTGACTTGACTTGACTATGTGTGTGTATTTTGTTATGTCAAAATGTCATTAAGATTATGAAAAACACACATTCAGTCAGGCCAGTCCAAATGCTTGACTGCTACTGTATTGTCAAGCATCCTGTTACTTTTTTACAATGCAATAGTTGCAAAGAATAAACAATGAGACAAAAATAAAAAGGTCACCTCACCTTAATACTGTCCTGCCATCGATGGGCTTTTTGCACCCTCTCGGCTTCGCTGGCCAGTTTCTGTAAGACAAAGTGTTATTTACGATGTTTGCTTCATTTAACTGTAACTTCATTTAACTACAGCGCATGGAGCTCCGAATCTGTAACTGAATGGTCAGGGTCATAGTAATGTCACACATCTACCTCCGAGATTATAACTAGTACTTTGGCCTCAGGAGCATCAAGCTGGCACATATTTAAGCAAGTATGACCTGATTTCAATATCATTCAAACAGCATTAGCAAGACGGATTGCTCCACTCACTTCTAACGCTCTCTTTTTCTTCGCCAGAAGTTTCTCGATGTCCGATGCCACCTTTTCCACTATCTCCCTGGGGTTGTTCCGGACGAGGCTGTACTGCCTCCTCTTTTCTGTGTAAATCTGAAACAAAAATAGGCAAGTTGTTTTCATTCCCAGATTGGGCCTCCATTTCTCACACAATTTGTCCATGTTTATAGATAACAGTGAGTCATACAGAGTTAGAAACCACATCATCAAGTCTATTACAGGGTACTGAACATTTTCACACACTGTGCAGAGAGTGAGTGATGATTTAGACACGCTGTTATCATCATGCTAATAGGTAGGCTATAAGCTTCCTTTACTTGTTAGCTTTAATTACAAAGTATTTTTCCTTACATGCCTACTTTTACAGAAGAATCAGCAGAACATTCATTCATCTAGACATCATGGTCTCATACAGGCTTGGAGCAAAAGCACTGATTTTGAATAAGTGAAGAACTATGGGTCAGTTGTGTTCATTAGACTCAAACTGGTCCAAGATCAATGTTCCTTAGAAGTCAGCATACTGTAATTTGTTTTGTACGTTTGCGCTTGTACTTATAACAGACACGTGAAGGTTCACTGGTGAGTTTGGATAGTAAATAAACTGCCTATATTTACATTGTAGCAATGGTGACCTTTGGTTCCCATCAACACCACTATAACGAACATATAAACCATTTCACACCAAACCACTCTGAATCACTCTGTTTACATCTCAACCGCTTAATTATAAATTAATTAATAAAATCAACTATTATTATTTATAATTAACTATTTCCCTTGAAGAAACAGAAACACACCACACAATTATGTCATTATTACTATGATTTAAAAACATTTAGGATTTTATTTATTCCATTGGCTACAATTTGATCACTATAATGTTTGGCTAGTAAGGGGGAGCACTCATTGCTTCACCTCAAACTCCACCTACGAGCACAGTCATTGGCTAACAAGCTGCTGAATGCTGTCACTCCCTAAGTTCCTTGCATGAATTAGGATGTGCTTCATGTAAGTAATATGTAAACAAGGTGATGAACAATTTGGGAAAATATTAAATTTTTTGACTTGTGACTGTGATTTAATCTGTGATAATGTTTTATAAATTGAGGTCTATTTTTTGTGAATATCCATTTTTGAACTCTGAACACCACACTGCCAGTTGTGATGTTACAACACATGGAGGTTTGGTAGGGTCTGATTGGTCTAGGCAGTTCACAAGCAGCTCTAATTTGGTTAAACTAACCTAACAATAAACCTTAACCCAACATCTTAATAATAAAATTTAACTCTTAAGTAACTCTTTTCATTTTAAACTTGCAATTTCAACATAAAAAACATTTAATACTGCAGCCCTAGTTTGCCCTATGCAGCTCTATGTCACTAAGCTAAGATATTTAAAGAATAAGGGCAGAGCAATATTTCACATACTGTGTTGCACTAAATCTGAATAAACAGGACTAACTGTGCTGTTTTTATATTGAAAGTACTGATGATATTTAAAAGAGGGCTGAGAATACAATAGTTTCTAAGAATCAAAAATATATTATCAAACATAATATTGTGATGTTCACTATCTTCAATACCTTTTACATGCCTAATTCACAACATATTCAGCACACTGTTCAAATATAAAAAAATATCATGTTGCACACCTCTAGTTACCATGGAAGCAATAACATCTCGGGGTGTGTGAATTTGTAGCTGGCTACCAATTATTTTAACAGATATGTAGACGCTGAGGGTTGTTGGCTGCTGTGTGTTGTGAGTCTTTTTTCCGTCAATGAGAGATTTAAGAGACTAACAAGGTTTTAGCGTTTTGGTTGTTTTAGTGAGGACGGCTCATTAGTTCTGTAAAAAAAAGTCATTATGTAGCCTGTCACAGAAAGAACCTCCACTATTTAGCGCTCAGATCAATAGCAACATGTCCAACCGGGCATGACTCCTACACACACACACACACTCTCTTGTGTTCCCCCAGAAGAACACACGCTCACACAGCATCTCCATCCTCCATAACCACAGTTTATTTATAGCCTTCGCATGTAAATCAACAAGAAAACACATCCGCTCTTTTTCCAGAGCATATGCCTTGCGTCTACATCTCACGTATATACTACAACCTCACTCCATTTTTGGTGATTGTGCCCTGCAATGTCATCTGATTTACCTTCGTCTCCTTTACATTATTTGTCTGCTGCATGTCCGCTCATTTAGTGTTCTGTCCGTCCTCTGAGTTCATTCCGTATTTGTGAACATTTCCTCAAGGTTTACAGATACGGAAATGGTGCAGTATCACTGGTAATCATGTGAACAGTGTAGCCAGTATACTACTTAGTTATTATTGTGATAATTTTGTGATGAAAAAAAAGGAAAAAAATGAAACGAGAAAAAAGGAAATGGCTACAGTTGATATTGTAACTTATGTATAACAAATAGAAAAAGGTTTTTCTAACCTAGCTAACATTAGCACCCATTAACAAAAGCCAAACTGGCCCTTTGTGGATCTCCTCGATACCAACTATGGGTTTTATAGTTTCTTGCTATAAACCCGCATTTTTCGTGTTTCAGTGGTCAGGCTTGTCAGTCAAACAAGGGCTCACAAAGATAGCTAGCTACCTGGCTAAGACAGAACTTAGGCAACTGGTTTGATAAGGCAGAGCTAGGGCTAGATGGCTAGATAAGATCGAACTAAGGCTAGCTAGCTAGGCAAGGTGGAGTTAAGGATAACTGCCCAGATAAGGTGGAGCTAAGGTTAGCTTTCCAGTCAAGGCTAGCTTAGATAGGAACTGCTCGCAACTGTTCCCCGGGTGCTGTGGATAGGGCTACCCACCACTTCAAGGCAAGTGTGCTCACTGCCTTCTAGTATGTGTATCCAGTAGTGTGTATGCGGGTGGTTCCCCACACGAATGGATCATATGCAGCTGGTCAAATTCATCTACGTGCAAGCACAAATGGCAAATAGTTTTACATTCTAAATTACAGGTTCTCTAATTGTTATTTGATTTAAGGGTTGTTTGAACTCGAAAACGGCGAAAACAGCAACAACCTAGTAACCACCTGTGACACCATAGCAACCTCCTAGCAACACCATATCAACTATTCGAGATACCATAGCAACCTTCTAGCAACATCCTAGCAACCTTTCAAGATACCATAGCAACCTTCTAGAATAACATAAAAACTACCATAGTAACCATCTGGCAACACCATCAGATCTTTAGTAAATTCAGTATTTCCAGTTAATTACCTCCATGTTTATACCAGCACCAGCAATTAAGGTGAATCAACCAACAGAACCAGAACTACAGAGAAAACCTTCTTAGTGTTAGAGTTAAGGTTTAACCCAAACAGTAAGATCTCATTTCAGGTACACATACACTTGGGTTACAGCAGCAATGATGTGCTCCATATCTTCATCTTCATAACCTGCCCTAACCTTTTACATCTCGTTCTCTCCTTTCTCAGCCTCATGGCTTCTAACCTGATAATACACTCAGAGACAGTCTAAAGTGGAGAAAAAAAGTCCAGAGGGACAGACAGAGACACTTAGAGAGAAGAAGAGAGAGAGAGAGAGAATGAGAGAGAGTCATTCAGATAAAGATACCTCTAGGCAGGAACACTCAGCTGGCAAAAAAGCCCATCTGGAGCTTTAGCATTCAGCTCAGGGCAAGAACTAAGATTCGGATTGGGATTAAAATTTGATGGAAATTAGATCATTGCTAACTCTATAATAACGATAAGGTGGAAATTAGCTATTAACCCTTGTTTTACAATTCAAGGAAAGTTAGCCAGTAGCTATGCCATAGGGGCAAGATTAAATTTTAGAAAAATTTGGCTTAATGAATACCCGCTTAAGTCTAGAGGTTTAAGTGGAAATTAGACAGTATCTAGGGCTGGGCGATAAAACAATAACGATAATTATCACAAAATAGCGTTTCCTTGATTGAACTATAAGACGTAGTAGATAGAACTTCGATAGAATTAAATTCCGTCCATGTTTTGAGAGACAACACGAATAGCCAATGAGAATGAGAATAGCGCCGCCCCAAAACCAATCAGATGGCTGAACTAGAGTTCCAGCCATTTCATGTTTGGTTGAAGCACACAGCACAGAGTGTAGGCGTAGCAGCAGCTTAACACACCTGCTAGTAATATGGTTACCGCAGGCGTCACAGTTTGCTTCAAGTGCTCATATATAGTAGCTGTACAGTTGTGTTGTGCAGAGCTGACAGAGCACCACACTGTTGTGTTTCTGTGTGAAACACTCACACAACTTTAGATACACACGAGCGATGGTTTGTAGCTGCAGCTTGCGCTCCGGATAAATCCATGCTTTCAGTAGGCGCGGCTACCTTTGCGACGCATCAACGCACGTTAATCGCATGCTAATGGATGTAATCGCTAAACATAAATATGTATACTGTGGGAGTTCGAGTGAGAACTCGAGCAGCAACAGCCTGCTTAACACAGTGTCTGTGTGTAAATACTGTTCATACTAATACTGCCTTTTTAGCACTATAATTTGAACTATACAGTTAAAGCTATAGCTAATTTTAGAGTCTAAGATTAAATGCAAATAAGACTTGGGGTGTGGTAAAAATTAGTTCATTGCTAATCTAGAATAACGGTAATAGGTAGAAATTAGCTAGTTGCCAACTCAAAAATTGGGTTTAGATTGAAAGTAGTTAATTGCTAACTCATTAAAATTAGGTGGAAATTAGCCACAATTAAGGCTGCGTGGAAATTAGCTAGTTATTACCTCCAGACTTAAGGTTAGGTGAGAATTAGCAAGAACGCTAGCTGGGAAACCACATAAAACAATATTATTATGCTGCATGCTCAAGAAGGTCACAGAAGAGAATATCAGACTTGCAAATTAAATTAAATTAATTTACAGTTATGGTGCATATCCTTGGTGACACACTTGACTTTTTTTTAATAATCCAATTTATTACAGAAATGAACTGGCTCAGTCTAGGTTCCAGGATCCCAAGAACAACAAGAGTGCTGTAGATACATTCTTGCGCCATTTAAGGTGAAATAGAACATTTTATGTTGACGAAAATTAAACACACAACTGCTCCGTTTAAAGATAAACATCAAACATGTACTGTTTATAGGTTCGGTTTCTTGGGAAGGGAATAAAATGTGTATAAATTATCTTTGCAGCCTGGAACGATTGCTTTCTCCACATTTCATTGCTATTGCTCTTTTGTGATTGTATGTAAATCTCGGGGGTGTAAATTTCAATGAGTCTGTTACATAACAGTTTAGGATTAAAGAATCAGCCTGTTTTACCGTCCTCTTTTGTAAATGATACAGGATTTGTATTCCATCTGATCTATGAAGAGATGCGTGCATTAATTTCTCCTAATTCAGCTATGACAAATACAGTTGTACACTCTATGGCACATAAATGTACATTACGCTGTGATTTAAGGCTGATTTATACTCCCTCTATGTGCGAAAATGTCTGTGTGCGTTTCAAGCAATATAACCGTCACTACCATACACATTCTCTGCGTCAGCTCCGTTTACATGGTTGCTGAGCAACACTTATTAGCGGGCAGTTCGGAGTAAATAAAACATGTGGATGAGCTCGTAGTTCTTTATTTACTTGTCTCTGCGCCGCAGTGAAGATACATCATGGTTAAAATGTCTACGGTCTGCAGCGCTATTGCTCTGTCCTGTTCGTTTCCGTAAGCTTTGCGGCATATTTACGTGCATATTACGCACAAAATAAACACAGAGTGAGGACAGAGCCTTTAAGCACCGTTATTTTTCTGATTGATCGTCCTGAATTTACAGAACTGCATGTAGTGATGGCTACGTCAAAAAAGTGCTGACGCTGCATTTACACTGCTCCGTCGCGTCAAACCGACCTGAACGCACTTCCCCTCTTTAGCTAGCTGTATGTTAACACAGGTGCTCCTTGCGTGGTTTTATACAAGCTATATTTCTTGTAAGCATGTACACTTTAGCCTACAAATGTTTCATAACATTATCTAGTGAGCAGCATATCAGCACATTCAAAATACATTTTTAGTGCGTATATCTACTGCTGCAATTACAGTAAAATGAAATTAATTTGTTAGTAATTATTCATTATTCTGTACATTTGTGTTTTTCATATTTTAAATACAGTGTTATATATATTTCTTTGTTTTGTTTTTTTCCTGAGGCCTTCAAATTATTAATATCGTTTTCGGAATTATATTGTATCTACCGAAATTAAGGGATATATCGCAATATAAATTTTCTGCTTCAGGCTAAACTACAAAGGAAAAAATACACAGATCTCATCAAGACTTTATCACCTGCAGCCTAACCATCTGCTGAGCACAAAAACAGCATGAAGGACACACATATCTCCATCTATTCACTCACTATTGCTGTCCAAAATCATCAAACAGATTCAGGCGCTCATTCAGATAACCTGTTACCAAGAACTCCGCCAAACCACAAACAATAACACAGTATCACACAACAATAAAAACAGACAACAAACATCTTATCAAGTAGCAGTTTTTATCAGCTAGTATTTGTCACACACAAAACCAGCCTCTCTCAGCGTGCTCTCAGATTATTTATCCTTTAAACTATATTTAAGAATCAGTTACTAAAACAGAGCCTGTACCCTTGTGAGTTGGTTGTTCCTGTAGCTGGCAAACTACTTTAGCATTAACATATTGCAGCAGCTCTTGACTATTCGTGTTACTGTGATCTCAGATGTAAGTCTTATATTAAGTCTTCACGCATGATAGACAAAAAGCAGAAAAAGTGCATACATGAACAATACATAAATATATTCTCTGTAGAGGACGTGTTAATTGTTCTTCACTTCAAAAATCAGTAGCTTTGACCGGAGAATGTTTATGACAGTACCAGTGGTTATTCATTCAGTTTTGATTGATTAGTGTTTTTAATAGTGATGGGCTGTAATGACCGCGCAGAGCTGAAGTGTAGAGATGAGTCACAGAGCCTGACATTTCAGCCCACTGTGCTCCAAGTTACATACAAATATTTGGCAGAAGAAATCTGGAAAGGCAGTACAGTTATTTTTACTGCTCTCAGTATACACATACACACGCACACACACACATATTATTCAGTTGGAATGCACTATGAAAAACGGCAAAACCTGCCAATCAAACCACTCTTACCCCCTTCAGCTGCTGCGCTCCGCTGATGTGCTGCAGGACTCTGTCAATCTCTTGCTCTATTCGCCGAGCCCAGTGCATTATCCTGTACAAAACACACAAACACAGAATGAGTAGTGCCACAGTGCATGTGGGATGGTCAAAGGAATCATAATGGTCCATATATGTGTGCTCTGACTGAGTTTGATATTCACATATCAGTGACAGCTCGCAGACGGACATCCGGTGAAGTGCAGGAAAGGAAAAACAACAGCAGCACTAAAAATTATTTTAATGTTGCTGAGGAACGTGTTTATTATTATAAAATTATGTGCATTTCATTTTTTAAGCTTTCCTTTTACCACTTTTGTGCTTTATCAACGGTTGTTTCTTACAATTAAGTTATCAGTTAATTACGTTTCATGCCAGTGAAGCCACTCAATTCTGTTTGGAGAGGGAAAACGGAGACAGAAGGACTCTGTCTATTCCAGATGCTGCTGACTGACAAAGAGACACAAACGACTGAGAATCACTCCCCAACTGTGTAACACACACCAGCAATTATCCTTCACAGACAGAGAGAGACAGACTCTGCAGTACAGCTGCACTCAGCACCACCATATCTCAACATCTCTGCTAATAAACAGACTTAATGCACCACATACAACAGGGAAGTACACAGGGTTTCTCTTATCTTCTACCAATCTTGTTACATCACTGTGGCACTGCATGAGTGGCCATTTGAGCCATTCTCACATTGGAGACTGATGTGTTTATTGCAAAAACTTTATTTAATAAACGGTGCAGCTATAATTTATAATGAAACCATCAGAATATCTTATTTATTAAACTTATTAAAGCAATACCTAGAGGTGGGCTATATGACAAAAGTATTTGTTCACAATACTTTACAACACATCACAATATTTTGTCTTCAAGAGATTTTTTAAGTTGGTACAGAAAACATATAACCTGTTGTGGCATATTTAAAAATGTTTTAACAATAGGAATAATAATACAACTGCAGTCTTCAACTACAGTGATTTGAAAAAAATCCCGAAAACAAATCTGTTGTTATCTGGAATCTGTGCATCCGATCCAAAAGCTGTATACATGTCCGAATGACACAATCAGATCAGACAATCTCGAGTTGGAACGGTGTTGATATTTTGAAAACTGCAGGATAAGTTACGCAATGCGCAACCATAATAATATAAAACAAATAACAATATAGTTGCGCAGTGCAATGTAGAACTGCAATTATAAATAGAAAAGTGTGTTTCCTGCAGAAACTGTGATTGCGCACCCACTTTCTGTCTCTCTCCCAGTCTTTCTCTGCTGGTTGGTACTGTTGGCAGCTGCTGTTTTTCTGTAAGCTTCTGTCTTAGTTCAGCTTTGTTTCATTATTTATGTTTACTTTTTTATGTTCCAATAATCCTGATCTATCTTTCCTCCTTTTAGTTTTTAGGGTATATCCCATCACAGAAATTATAAATTGGTGTTTTTCATAAAATAGTTACTCTGAGGTGAATTACCCAACAATTTCAAATTCAATATATGAGGTAGGTGGATCATTTTCAGCACTGCAATGACACTGACATGGTGGTGGTATGTAGGGCTGGGTATCGCCGTGCAATCCTACATAAAGACTGTGAGTTTATATTTCTGAAAGTCGGTGTAAACCCAAGTCAAGCCAGCTACCCGAGCCACTCTGCGTGGGTGTTAGCTACAGCCCAGATAGCCTAGCGCGGAGGACACTGATCATAAAACAGTTACTTAACTCGCAAACACCCGTCTGCTTCCTCTGAGCTTCATAAGCGAGCCATTTCTCTGGTGCTGGTTCTCCTCCACAGAAAGGTAAGAACAGACATACGGACGTTTCGGTGGATGTTTTAAATTTAGCGCCTTCAGCCATAGACGCAGGTACTCTTCTTTGTAAGGCGGCTTTACAACACTCTGATCTTTATGTGCTGTGTTCGTTACTCTGTTGTTCAGGATTATTATCGGATTATTCAAATGAAGATCGATTTGAATAAAAAAATACATTTTTTAAACACACCCCTATTGGTATGTTAGTGTGGATTGCATTAGTGTAAGTGAATCAGACACAGAAGGCTGCTGGACACCTCAGTGTCACTGCTGGACTAAGAACAGTCCATCAACCAGCAAAATCTAGCCAAAAGTGTCCTGTATGGGGCATCCTGTGACCACTGATGAAAGACTAGAGAAGGACCAACACAAACTGTGCAGCAACAGGTGAGCTACTGTCTCTGAATTTACATCTACAAGGTGGGCCCACAAGGTGGGCCCACAAGGTAGGCGCATCAATTAGAGTGGACAGTGAGTGTACACTCCAAACACAATGCACATTTATATACCACCACCACACCACACAAATAATATCTGCTCTCCTCTGGGGTGCCTGATCATCGAAGAACAAGGTGAAAAGGTTTAAAAAAGTTTGCAGAGAAACTATGTGTGGTTATACAAAGCTGATGTTTTAATGTTACACCTGATCAGTGTATAAATACATGTATTTATATATAATACATGTTTCAGGTATAGTATTTGAAGCACTTGTGGCATTGACATGCTGCAATAATACATAAAGGAGCAGTTACACTAATCAATATTATTGCACATTTGACAGATGGCAAGCATGATGTCCACATGTTCAGCAAACTGCTCAATAGCACTGCAGTCAGCTTTTATTGAGACAGAAAATGTTGTATGCCAGTTTTTAGCCTGATAACACAATCAATACTATCAATATGGCCTCTATAAACCAATGCAAGCCTTATAGTATATATCCAGTATTGCAGAACAATAAACAAACGTGAATAAATAGATCCACAATAATGCTTGAATGAAGGGTGAGTGTGAATACATCTGCAGGAAAATTGTGCAGAGAAAGCTAGGTTGAGAGAGCAAGAGAAGATAGTTGAGGTTGCTTTAGAGCTGGGAGAACATATGTAAACAAAACAAATGCCATTTGCAAAAACATTCAGGACAGAGATAAATATATTATTGCTGATGTTGCATCTCCGAAATGCTAAGTTCACAGAAAAAGGAAAAAAATGCTTTAAACTTGCACGTGACTATATAAAGATTTTAGCAAGTAAGTCTGGATCCATTTATCATGAAAAATTGCAAAAGGTGGCGGCTAGTTTAAAAGGTAAATAAACATTGATGTGTAAAACAGACAGTATGCAGTAGAAGCGCAGCCTCTTAAAAACTGAAATGGATGCAGATTTCTGCAGAGAAACAGCAATGTGGAGGTTTTTTTCCTGGTTACAGCAGCCCAAAAGCTATTGAAATGTTGCAGACACTATTTCCTCTGAGAGGCCAATTTATGATTTCTGTGGAGTAAGCGAGGCTATAAAAAATGTAAGGTCCACTGGGCCTCACTAGCCCTGTTTCAGCAGACACACGTCACTAAGTAGAGCGATCTTACTACCACTATGAGCAGTCTATAGAGCCTGTTAGCTGGTATGTGCCTTTCAAATGACCTTAACAATGAAACAGGGATTGTCAAAAAATGATCGAACAGTAAATTCCATGACAGGGAGCAACTGTTGTTAAATTTCATCAGAAAAGTTGGAAGTCACTGAAAAGCTAACCTTGCAGCCACTAGCATGTTGCTAGCTTTCAACCAAAGCCATTCAACACCTTTCCCATTGTATGCTTTCTTCAAATTAAATCTGAACTAATGCCAACCATTTATAAAAAAAAAAACCAGAATGTCAGTCAATATACTTGTTACACTGTGTTATATTTCAGGACTAGCCACTAACTGTCTTAGTATGAAACAGCCCCACAGAGTGTAGCTGCTATATTTAGCTAAATGAAGTTTCTCAAATTAGGACAACCTCGACAATGTCACTCAGAAGTCTCATGTGCTTTTAGGAGTTTAATTGATTTAATTAAAACTGTGACATTAGAAGCATACTCATTTTATTTGTTAAATGAAGTAAACTTCAAATGATCACTGGGGGATTTATCGGTTCTCTATGAGAGGCTAATTTTAGAGGTTCTTATACCTAGGCTAAGCTAAACTAATTTAATTCAGCTAGGAGATTGCAGGAGATCAGGGATGAAGGAGCCAATCATTTTATAATTTTTGTCAGACGATTATTCAGTTAGTCATGTTACAACATACAACAATGTATTAGTAGTTTTTACTGTTTTTAATTTAGGTAAAATTTCCCTGAAACGGAGCTCAACATAAGCTAATTCTAATAATGTTCATTTTTTTAAAACTACTGCACATACATACATTATTTTGTTTTTATTTATAGAATTATATTTGTTTATGTACTATATAAATTAACATGTCATATCAGCTGCAAATGTAAAAAAATTGAGATCTGGATTTGGGCTTAGTATTTGGGGTTTTCTGTATATATACCGTTTATCTTATTCCTTTTGCCTTTTTACATTTGCGGAAACAAAACCTGATGCTCATGAGCCCAGTAAACTGTTATTTCAGCACTACATCTGCGAAATAGTGACAAATGTCCACATGCAGAGCCATGAAAACTCCCAAATGTAGCCAAGAGGACAAATCAGCTTTACGCCACAGCAGCAAAGAACATACTTCAGGCTGGATAATTCAGGCAGCGCTGCACTAATACAACAGGATTATGTACTCATCCTGAGGGATATTCAACCGACATACTGGAACAAATCTTTCCAGATCAACCAATTTACAACTGTGGTTAATTTTTCATAGAATCACCAGAGTCTGCACCAGTCACACCTGTAACTGCAGATTTAATGAAGAATTTTTCACTTTAAATAAAAGTGTTCTACAGCACATGCAAAATCAAGAACCCGGACATGAACCTACTAATGTTTTTTCACCTGCTCGAGAGACAGAAACATTATAATTAAATCTTTATAAAATAATGATTAACAACTTATATATTATATCTACAGACTAATAATCTTTTTCTGTCTTTAATGTCACTCTAAAGCATTTAACTAGGCTAAGTAACTACTTCACTTGTGTTTTCTAGCTTACATTTCTGTGATGTAATTTGTATACATACAAATACCCATTGAAGTCTTAAGAAAGTTTTTAGAGTGCTTTTCAGAACGAGGCCATGTTTGGTACATAAAACCACACAAATGTTTTAAGTTACCCTCAAGGAGGAAAAATACAATACAAGGAAAAAAGGACGTGGGCTCGATACTAAACTAATGCAAAAAGAACACTGAGTTTCACTTCACATGCTGCATTTCCTTGGTGGCCAGGTTGCTAAGCAATGATGCAGTTGCCCATTTAAAAATAAATCTAATTACTAATCAAATTATTGCAGAAGCTGTCTCTGCAGTTATCAGATTATTATGTGCATGTAAACGTTCTCATTGATTTATGGTAGTGTAACTAAACTAAATATGAATGAAGAAAAATTATGCCCATAATTATTAATAATCTAAACGTTACTAGAGCTAGGAGGCAGGAGGCATGCTAGAGTCAGGCTTCATAGCTCCAGTGTGAAACTAAAAAAGCAAACTTAAGGCAGTAAACATGTCTTGACATTTAATTTTTTTTCACAAAATTATCAATTTACATCCCAGTGTTAAAGGGGAATAACAATTTCCAGACTTTTCCAAAATGATCTGCATGATGAAATGGTTAAGATGTAAACAAAGTCATTCAGACTGGTGTGGTGAAATGCTCTATTTTAGAATTGTGGAATGTGACCGTGACAGTAACCGGAAGTCAACCCCACAGAAACTTATTTCATATAATGGCTATGAATATTCTGCCTGATGTCTGAAATGTTAATTTATGGTAGTTTTGAAAAGCTCTCAGCCTTAAATTCTATTCATACATAATATATAGGATGTTGTGAGGCAATGTAGTCCCCACAGAAAACTTTCATTCAGTTTCATTGTCACTTGATAGTAAATAAAATGTCTATATTTGTGTTTCGGACATGGTGATCCCTGATTCCCATAACCACCACTGTAAACGACATTTAATCCATTTTACACAAAACCACTCTGAATCACTCAGTTAACATCTTCATAATTAAATTAGGTAGAGAATCAGAGAACATTGTGGTATTGGCTTTTAGTACTCTTGACCTTGGATTTTTTATAGGGAGTTGGGGGTAAGGTCATTTCAAAAATCTATAATATTTCTAATCAATTTATATGCAATAGGGAATTTATGAGGATGGGATACAGAGATACAGGGATGTGAGTGCATACGTGATTGAAAAACTGTGGCAAAACATAACACAGGATTATTTTATACAGAATATAGCCAAAAGTATAGGTACACTTCCTAATTATTAAGTACAGGGGTTTCAGTTTCTCCCATCACTAACAGTTGTATAAAATCAAGCACAATGACATGCAGTCTTCATAGGCAAACACTGGCAGTGACTTTAAAAGTGGCGGTGTCATCAGATGCCACCTTTAATAGTCAGTTTGTGAAGAAACTCCCTCATGTAGTGCAATGCTAATCACTAAATCACTATGTGCAATGCTAAGCATCAGCTGAAGTGGTGTATGGGGCTTGGGGGGGTGGTTATCAGGGTTGGGGCTCAGATCCTTCGTTCCAGTAACAGGTGATGTTAGTACTATAGTACACAAAGACATTGTAAACAATCTTTGTGCAGCAGTTTGGGGAAGAATCCATTCCAGCTGGCTGCAGCAGGAGGTGTGGGAAAACTCAAGTGGCCTGCATAGAGCTTTGACCTCAACCCCACTGAAGACCCTGATTAATGCCCATGATTCTGGAATGAGATGACAACCAAGCTCTTACGGGTGCAATGTATAACTGTCTACATAGCAAAGCTCAGAATTAAGATACACTTTACTTATTGTTATTTAGCAGATAAAACTGACAGAATCTTTTCTAATGCAGGACACATCAGAGGATTCAGAGGGACTAAAATTACTGAGAAACACCAGAAACATTACCTTCCTCGTGTAGAACTAATCCCACCCTAACATTGCTTTACTCAAGATAAAAACTACAGTCTGTGCTAAAGTCCTCTCTGAACACGCTTCCCTTCATCCGCCCTCTGGGGCTACGCATATAGCACTGAGTTCTACACCACTTCTCCATTCTTACCTGACATCTACACCAAAGGGAGAGAGAGAGGGAGAGAAAGAGGGAGAGAAAGGGTGAGAGGGTAATGGAGAGATAGAGAGAAGAATTCAGGAAAACAGTAAGGGGAATGGGACGGATACAATGAAGGAGGTATTAAAAGAAGAAAAGAGTGTAAGGGGGGAAGGGAAAACAACGGGTAGGGGGAGAGACAGAGGCGGAGAGAGAATATGCTCTGACTGGTGCAGTGTTAATTCTTTATTGTTGCTGTGGCGATTCTGCTTTGTCTTACTTAGAGGCAGAATTCAAGCCTCATTAGAGAGAAAGAGAGAAAGAGATAGAGAGAGAGAGAGACTAAAAAAGATTAATACAGAAAAAGAGGAATGGGCGGGGATATAAGAAGGGGTGACAGAAAGAGCAGAGGAGAAATACATATAGATATAGAGACAAATACATATAGAGATCTAGAGATATATACAAAAGAAAAAAGAGAGTGGTATAGGGAGAGAAGAAACAAAGAGTGGGAGAAGCAGGGTAAAAGAAAAATAATGGAGATAAACATGTAGAGATATTTACAAAAGGGATTAATAGCGAGAAGACAGTAGAGGGGATAGATAAAAAACAGATTGACAGAGAAAACGATAGAGAGAAAGCAAAAAAGAAAGGTGGAGGCAGAGAGAGGAAGAAAGAAATAGAGACAGAATAAGTTCTCATCATACTGCACAAGTAGATTAAGACAAAGACAGAGAGAGGGAGCAGAGAGATATAGAGATACTGATGGAGTAGAGAGAGAGCGAGAATTGGGATACAGAGAGGAGAGGGAGAGAGGGAGAGAGTATGTGTTGTGCTGCCCCTTCTTACACTTATGCTATTCATCATCCTCAAACAGGCTCCGGGTCCTAACATCCCACAGAGCTGCTCTCTGATTGGACGACAATTTCCTCCTTCAAGCAAATCCTGCTGTGATTGGATTTTAGGTCTGCCCCAGAGAGTTCTTGGGGACATCTGCTTTTCCTCTTTTTTTACCAGGAAAGCCAGCAGAGCAGCTGAAAGCAGAACGCTCTCTCTCTAACAAGTTTTGATATTCTAGTATTAAATACCATGAGGGTTAATGAGCACATAAGGGATACAATTAATGTAGGGCTGAGAGACTAATTGTTTGTATGTTGAAATGCAATTTAATTGGGTGCCATTTTCCAAACACAGCACCAGCAGCTACATTAATAGCACTGCCTTACCAAGTTTAAAGTGACATGGAGCTTGTAAACCATCTCAATCTACCAAACATCCATGCACTGTGACATCACAAACATACCAATTGGTACTATCAATATTAAATGCTGATGGCTCATGAACATCACTAATTGCGACACTGTTATACTCAGATGTAAAAACATTGCTGTTTGGCAAAATGACAGTGTTAATTGTTATTGCGACAAAAAAACTGCATCAGAATAAACCTTTCTGAAAATATCTTCAGTACTTTAGTAGTTATTAGTTATTAGTTTAGTATTTTAGTCATACTGAGAAATACAAAGAAAAATATAATAACAATAATAATTTGTTTGTAGGAATGGAGACAGACATCTATAGAGAGGTTGTCTAGTTTACTAGCTTTTGGTTTTGCTGGGTTAGCTTTAGCACGCTATGGTTTTCTGATTCTAAGAAGCTTTTGTGATTGGTCAGGGGAATGCTTACAGAAGCTTAACCCAAGATTAGGACCGTGCAACTTTTTATATGGAGAGAAATATGGTGAAATATATCAGCCATTCATTATTCAGTGGAACATTATTTAAAGAGTTTACTCTTTACCTGCAAGAAGCAGATTAATCTTATTTAGAAACCTTGTCTGGACTTTAGATGTGGCACTATCAGTACTTGTTCAAACTCATTAGTTTTCAGATATGGTCAATTTTGTGAGATTGCATGAATCAATTGTGTATTATGTATTATTATATTACATTTTTGTTGTATCTCTCACCACTAAGGCACTGCATTTATCTTGCCATTCTTACTAATGAACATGCACCAGCATGTTTATTAGTAAGTTGTAAGCAACAGCATGGACACAGTCACTCATTTCCTTTAGTCCAGTTTTACTCCAAAGATTCTGAGAATATTAAATTGTGAACCTGGTTTTGAGAATTAAATTGAATTGTGGGCCAAGTGTATTGTCACAACCTATTCTCTCTCTCCTGGTTCCAGCTGTCCTCCTGGATATACGTTCTGAGGTGAGAATGTTCCCTCAGGAGAACGTGCAGCTGTACATTACTGTCCTCAACAAAACATCTTGAACAGAAAGCCTGTGCTGTAAATACAACAGAATAATGAAATTCCAACTGCAACTTTGTAAACTAGAATTACCAGAAAGGTGGTAATAGTGACCTTGCTGTAGATTTACGGTCATAATGATTGAAATAGCAGTTAACAAATTAATTGTACATTTTTTACTCGCTGTGTGCAATTGTTTCAAGTACAGCGCCGGGGTGGCTAGAACGGCTTCTTAGCTGTCAGTACTTGTGTTGTGTTTAGATGCTTATTGGAAGGTTGTGTATACCAGACAGGACTGCTCAGGTGCTTGTTTAATAGATGTGCCCACTACTCAAAAAGACAAGGCATGAAGAGCTGCAGAGTATGTACCCTGCTTTTACTGTGCTCCAGAATGTATTTTTTCCGCTGTTTTTAATTTTCATACAAGGAACCTGTAGTTAGCCACCAGTAAAGTGGAAGTAATCTAAAGGTGCGAGACCATTAATATGTTTAAATATTAATAGTAAAATGTTATAGTGAATTCTAAAGGCAGCCAGTGCTGTGATGCTAAAATCTGTCTGATATGGTTGTGTTTTCTATTACCCATTTGTATACTGGCTGTTGTATTTTGCACCAGCTGGAGTTTGCTTACTAGAGTTGTAGGAAGGCCAGTAAGTAATGCATTGCAGTAAAGGCAAGAAAAGACAAATGCATTAATTAAAAACAATTATTATAAAATAAGTGTTGTTGTTGTGTTTAAAATAGTTAATTCTGTTGAAACTATGAGTATCAAAATTATTGGCACCAATAAAACATAAGAATTATGTTTCTTTATGTTGTTTATACTGTCTAGGAACTTTGTCGTTGCCTATGAGCACTTTTTTACCACTTCAAAATTAGCAGCAATTTCCACAAAAGAAGCCATGACTTTGCCACCAGCATTGGAATTACAGCTGAAAGGTTGTCAGATGACACTGCAGTCAGATAAGACAAAATCTGAGCTTTCTGGTCTCACAACTTTAGTTTAAAAAAGTGGTGCTGGTGGTTATTATTAAGGTCAGAAATGAATTCTGTTTAATACCACAATATGGAAATCTGGCTGCCTCTGCCAGAAGACTGAAACTGGGCCACACCTGGGTCTTCCAACAAGACTGTGATCAGAAGTACATGTCAAAATTAACAAAGACATCAGCAAATCAAGGTTTTGCAGCAGCCGTCTCAGCATCCAGACTTCTAATGAAAATCTGAGGTATCAACTAAAGAGGGCAGCTCACATGAAAATCCCAGGAATCTCAAAGAGCTGGAGATGTTCTGTATAAAAGCAAGGATCCAAGATTTATCCACAAGTGTTCTCCAACCTTGTTAAAAAGTGAACTGGTACACATGACTGCTCAGGTGTTTGTTAACAGATGTGCCCAATACACAAAAAGACAAAAAGATCTGCAGAGTATATACCCTGCTTTTACTGTGCTATATTAAAATGCACATACAGTCAATTTGCATAGTATTGCTGGTTGCTATGGTCTATGCTGTTTTTTGCAGGGATAGCACCAAGTTAAAGGTTAACACTTATGACTCATAACAATGTCTGTGGATTTTTATTTATGTGTATTTGCCAGACGACAGATTAAACACAATATTCATATTCTCAACACAAACAGATGTGTAAATGTGTAAAGATCATGTAATACTTTTTACAGGCTTATTAAATTGGAGTAACTCTAACAATAACCCAGCGTAATACATATAAAATACAAATCGATCTTCATTTGAATAATCCGATATCGATTTGTATAAACCCGAGATCGATCTTTAAAATTAGCATTCCATCCACCGAAACCTCCGCATGTCTGCTCTTACCATTCTGTGGAAGGGAACCAGCACCAGAGCGTCCTTTTCCAGAGAAATGACTCGCTTATGAAGCTCAGAGGAAGCAGACACATCGGGTGCTTGTGAATTAAGTAACTGTTTTATGATCAGTGTCCAGCGGGCTAGGCTAACTGGGCTGTAGCTAACACCCACGCAGAGTGGCTCAGGCAGCTGGCTTGACTTGGGTTTACACCAACTTTCAGAAACATAAACTCACCGTCTGTGTGTAGGAGTACACGGCCGACCTTCCTACTGTGCAGGTACTGATACACTTCAGTACTTTTATAGTTTTTCATTGCCGAACCGTGTACACCTTCCGAGAGTACAAAATAATTAAAAACGTCGCCATAGGTAACCTCAGGCAACCTTTTCATATAATCCACCCACTGTGTTATTAACCTTGAATGAGACATTGTTGTCCCTTTTGAAATTCTTATTGCCTCTCTGGTCTCCTCCCATGTAATTTTATTCATTTTGGTTAGCTAAGCGTAAGTTCTAACACAAAGGCGGAACAAACACAGCTTGAAAGTGGGTGTGGCGAAATACGGTGAATATAAACATATAAACACTATTGTTTTTAGTAATGGTAGGTTGAGTGTTCCTTGTACATGTACCACATTAGTTCTTTGAAAATCTCTTTTCATATTCAAACAAAACATATTATTGTAACTGAAATATCCCTAAATGAATAGATATTGAATTTAATCGAATCGAATTGGAAATCGAATTGAATTGAGACCTTGTGAATCGAGTTTGAATCGATTCGGGAAATCAGTGGCGATACCCAGCCCTAACAATAACCCAAAGTAATGCTTACAATAACCCAGGGTAATGCTAAAATAACCCAATATAATACAGACAATAACCCAAAGTAATGCTAACAATAACCAGGTACAACATATTTATATAACAGTAACTCTGTACCAAATGATTTATCAGAATAATGTTAACGATAACCCTGGGCAAAACATTCTCCAGAATATTCTAATTTAGCCCCAGCTGCTGTGTTTTGGAAGATAATGAATTTGGCCGAAAGGATATAAAGGAGTCACAACTCATAGTCAATCTTTAACTTTAAGAATATGCACATTACATGAGTAATAGTTAGCTACTGATAACCAGCTGAACCACATCACCACTGTTATCACAGCCATGAATATTTGAAATTTGTACATTTACAGGCAAGTTAATGTAACAAGATTTTATTACAAGTAAGTTGGGTCTTTTTTACTTATGAAATGTTTGATATCTAATATCGTAAAGGATAGCTGGTGTTTCCAGATATCGCAATAAAGAATAACTGTGTTACCATTTTTCCGTGACAGTGGCATAAAACTTAAAATCTAATTTTATAATAAGTGTGTCAAAACAGGGAAACACTAAACTGTAAAGTGCTGACTGGATTAAAGTCAGTAAGTATAGACATGACCCCGCAACATGAAAATCTGGCTTTGCTGCATTACAGCTCTTGACTGAACTGCACTTGTTAGAACTGATCTTGAGAACATAAAGGGTCCTTCGCTAGTCCCAGAAGAAGAATAGTGATGTATCTAGCTGAATTCTAAAGGACAATCTTTTCATAATTCGTATGTAAATATATGATATTGATAGGCAGTCAGTTGGTCAGTAGTCAGGTTCTATGACATATATCAAAATTAAGATCAAGATGATGCAACCTGTTAAATTCATACTCCAAACATGTTGGACTAATTCAACTTGACACTACAGTTACTCATAATCTCCCTCTTGAGTGACATTACAAGCCAAGACACGCCAGGGCGAGCTGGTTAGCATGCTAACTTTAGTAGATACCAGTAGTCATCTTTGACATACTCTCAAAATTGTTACCTTTTCACATAATTTTTGTTCATTTTGGAATGTTTTAAACTAAAATATTTCATATTGTTCCTTTACATATCGTTCCTATCCAAAAGTGTGGGAGTGTTACCAAGGGCATAGGAGCGGGCTATAAGCTATAAGGCGCTGATAGTAAATCACTGTATGTATAGTGATGAAAAACAACATTTGTGGAATTATGGTAAATTGCAAATAAATAAACAAAATACAACATTACGTGTACTTCTGTTTATTATTGGATAAATCCAATTAAAGATCACTTTGCAAATTAAACAAGATACTGAAAGCACTTCTAACGATGGTGTCCTTTTATTTATTTATTTACTTATTTATTTATTTCATTTATTTTACGCATTTAGTGTAGTAGCAGTCTGCAGTTTGGAACGTGGCCAGAGAGCAACTTCATGTTTCATGAGTGTTTTCTGACAAAAGTTAATATAAAAAAGCTGTTCACATAACAGTATTGTTTATCAACAGGTCAGCTGTGCCTTCATGAGTATTTTCGTGAGCAGCCAGTTTTACAGTCCAAACATATAGAGAAGAGGGCTGTGTCCCAAACCACATAGTATTATACTGCTGAAAGCACTATTGGGGTTTTACTGTTTTCGCTATGTGTGTTTTTTATTTGCAGGCTGTTGGTCAGCCAGATATACTGTTCATTACGTAGAATTATCACGTAAAACTATGAATTCTAAAGGTAAGTAAATGTATGTAGGAAACTATGGATGGATTTGAGACAAAGCCTCCAAACAAGCTGTCTCCATTACGGCGCTTTGTTATAGGAATGCAGGCTGTGAAGGTTTAACCTACTAACGTTCCTGCAGCGGGAGCGGTACTGCTTTTTCCCCACCCGTATTCCGATAGACGCCGCCTCCTAGGCTGCAATTAGTTCCTACTCACAAGCAAAGCGCACTCCTACTATAGCGGTCCAGACATGCGGAGGCGGGGCACTACCGCCTAATCGAATCACAGGAGGTGGGACTTGTATGAATACGGGTGGGCGAGGGAAAAAATCGCTCAGCGAGAGAGCTGTCAAATAAAACGGCTCTGTTTGCGAGCGACTTCCTACACGGAGAAAAAAGGAAAAAACGACAGCTGGATTGCGTAACAGCAGCGAAAACCGGCTGACCGATTAACTTTTTCCCAAAAGTGACCAATGGCCGAATAAAGCAACTGGTAGTGTGGAAAATAGAGCAAATAAAAAAAAACAGCCCGAAACAGAACTGGACTGAGACGTGATGCTAACAGGCTAAAAATGTTTAAATATGTTCCAGCAGTCGCCCCCTCGTTCAAAAACCGTCGTACGCTGCAACTTGGCGTCCAGCCCAAATTCAAATCAAATCGCCGTCTAACGGTCGAGCAGGGGTGCCAATACTTACGTGTAATGCTGCGGAAAGGTGAGGCTCTCCACTCCGGTCCACGGCACGATGAATATCAGCACAACCTGGAGGGAAACCAAGCAGACGACGCTGCAGGAGCGAGTCAGTATCGCCATGTTCCATTAAAAACCGGTCAAAACAAGGATCACAGGAATAGCTCGGAATGTGACAGGAGAAGAAGAATTATCCAGATAACCGGAGCGCGGAGACCCTAGAGATGATCTGGGATCTGGTAGACGGGGGCGCAGAGAAGCTGTAGATGCCCGTGATAGGGTAGTTTTGAGGTGGTGATGCGTGTGTGAGGAGACTAGTGATGGAGAGTTCGATTCAACTTAGCGAACCGACTCTTGCGGACCGCTCAGTTGTAATGAATCGAACGTTCGATTCAATGAGTCACTGATTCACGAGTCAAAACTATGCCCAAAGTTCCTCGAGTTGACATCCACCTCGATTAATCGTGTCATCTTTTCTAATCTATCCGACAAAATCTACATATTTACGGTGTGAATATCGTTCAGAGTGGTTTGGTGTGAAACGCTTTGTTCTAAAGAAAGTCAGAATTGTTCACAGTGGTGGTGTGATTGTGGACTTGTGTATATATACATGTACACTCCTATAAATAAACAATAAATCAGATACTTCTATTGCCATTAGATTAAACTTTTAATGGCTACTGTACTTGTATGCTTAGTTAACGGATGTAAACATTGTTGGCTTTAGTTGTATTGATTCAACAGCTTAGAATCGATTCAAGTGAATCGATTTTGTGGGGGTTGCCAACAAATCTTCATATACATATTTATTAAAACTTTAGAAAGTAAGAGTAGTAATCTGACATCTGGTTTATGCATTTACTGAACACTGCACAGAAGTGATGAAACCACTTCTTTTAGATGAATCTTTCTTTTAGAACTTCAACACAGCAAACAATACCAAATACATTAGTATATGCAATGTATAGACATCCCATATGGTGCTGGTGCAATTGTAAAAAAAAATATTGACTACATTGAGAAAACAAGGTTTAGAACCTATCTGATTTAAAACAATTTCTAATTGTAAAGTATGTTGTTCTCCATAATTTTGTTGATGCAAACTATTTTATAAATGTGCAACTAATGTACTACTGTTACTGTTTGTACTACTGTTTAAAAACACAGTGCATAACTAATAGACCCTAGGTCGAGAAACAGGTAATTTGCAATCAACCATATATTCAGTCATTTTAAAGCATAGATCCTGCATTCTGGTTTATTTTATTGTCTTCTTAACCATAATACACTTACTGACCATAAAATAATGCACTCAGATAGACATGTTAGATTACTTCACTGCCCTATAAAAAGACTCCCAAGGGAGGTAGTGTACCTCTTAGTGAGAGATTGTTGACTGCAAGACATACAAAAGACTCTTGAAGACAACTTACAGCAGGATGGTCATTTCAATGAATTGACCATCATCTAGGCTCTTCTGACCAAGCTGTTAGGTGTTGGGAGCAGTGATTACAGGGCTTGCACACATAACAGATTCCAGATTGCATGCTCTGTGTAGGATCTGACAACAGTCAGGTTCGAGTATGGAAGCCTCATGGTACTTCAATCCAGCCTTTGCTGTGAAGTGACACACTGGCTCAGCTGCTGGTGTGCTGATCTGGGGAGCCATTGCATATGACAGTCAGTCACCTCTAGTAGTGACACGAGGGTGTAGTACATCCTGCAGCTACATGCGTTGCTACTCATGGCATGGCTTCTAACTGGCATTTTTCTCTATGTCTACATGCCAAATGTATCTCTCATCTTACATATATCATCTTTACATTCACACGTATAAAGTTTTATTCAATTCCTACAAAATATTATATATATATATATATATATATATATATATATATATATATATATATATATATATATATATATATATATATATATATATATGTGTGTGTGTGTCAAAGCAGCTGTGGATGATTAACATATTGTCACGCATAATCTTTGAATGCGAAAATTGGATTTTGAATAATGGGGATGGGGTCAAAGCAAAGCAGTAAACTACGTGTTGCTACAGAGGTGTTTGAATTAAGAGCCTGATTTACATAATAGATTGGAGGGCCTCAATACTGCATGATTTAATAACCTCGTCAGCTCACTGCCTGCATTACGCCTGTGCCAGATGGATACTTAAAGAACCTTTCTGAAACTTTCTGAGGAATTGCATTTCAACACTGTAACAACTTAACTGTTTTTGCAGGGAACAGGGCTATAAACCCATATTTGGGTGACCAAAATCACATGTTTTCTGTGTAGAACATCAAAACAATACTGAAAAGATACATTCTATGTTACCTTTATTTTCCATTTATGGATTGCATCAAAATTCTTCATTTCCAAAATTATTTATGCCCTATAAGATTAATATCTGACTTATAATGTATAGGTTCTCTACCTCACAGTGTGAGTTCAGCAGGCTGTAATCCAGTTGTCACGGCCTGAACTGTACAGCCTAATTACTGACGCACACACACTGACCACGCTGTGCACTGCAGGAGGGACAGACACACACACACATTCTCGTTCTTTCTCTTGCTCTCTTTCTCCACTGTGTATAATTATTGTGGACTGTGTTGAGTTTTGTCAGCGCAGTATGTATTTTTCTCCGTGTTTAGCTGCAGACTGTAATCTTCTCCACACAGAAGCTTCCTGTGCATTAACCACCAGTAGGCCATTAAAGGAACTCTCTTAATATCTCTCATGTGCTTTTCTGTTGTTTTCAGGTATGCAGGAATGCTTGTGGTAACTGCCTGTATACCACACACACAACCGACAGAGGTAGGGTTGGGCAATATGTCAATATATATCATTATAAACATGTCTTTCTAAATAAATTATCAGTACTCTTTCCTACTGCATGTTTGATTATAAAGAGAGAATAATTACAGTGCGATTATGCTGCACCGCAGTTCTTCACTGAAATAAACAAGAAGTGAGGCGAAGCTGCAAGTGAATGCAGCTTCGCCTCACTTCTTGTTTATTTCAGTGAAGAACTGCGGTGCAGCATAATCTTCCTCACTGTGTGGTTAAAAAAAAAAATGTTTAGCAGGTTTTAACTAAATAAATGCAGCCAAACTGTTTAGCAAATCAGGTAACAGTAGACTGTCTTTGTAAAAAGTTTCCCCAGCACTTTTTCTATTTATGACAGTTTGCATAACGAAAGTATGTGCTTTTATATAGTAGACCTGTAGACGTTCTGGAAAGAAAGATGTGTGACTAAATCTAGTTTACTGGAAAAAAATGCATTTTGAGAATGATATAAACATAAATATAGTTCTGTATTTCAAAATACATTTAGGTATGATTTCTTCATTTCCAAATTGACACATGCACCAGCAGCGAGCTGAGAAAATGTGTACAAACAAAACACATATTCCTGATTAACTGAAGTGTTTTTAAAATGTGGCATTACTTTTTCTTTTCCAACTATTTGAATCATATAAACTTATTAAAAGCATGGTGACATTCAATTGTCATATTGCCCATCTTGAGATACAGATTCAGGGTTAACATTAATTTCCTTTAATGCTCAAGTGGAGAGTAAACATATGTAAAAACACTCTCTCTCTCCCTTTCTCTCATGGTAATGAACCTGACCTTACAGCCCCATCTCCAGCTGAGAGAGAGAAAGAGAAACAGAGGGAGGAAAGAGAGGGAGAGAGATGAAGAAACAGAAAAGAGCAACAGAGAAAAGAGAAACCCAAAAAGAAAGAGGCTCTTAAGAGAGAAGAAACGGAGAAGAGACAGAAAAAGATAAAAGACATAGAAAGCAAAAGAGAAACAGAAAGGCAGAGAAGTAGGGGGAAAGGAGCATTTCAAACCAAACCACTGTTACTGACTTACTTTACATCTAAACCATTTGACTATGCAAAGGAATCAAATGAATAATTCAAATGAACATTCATCGAATGTTTTTTTTCCATCATTAGTTTCATTTTTTTTTTTTAACAATAATCTTTTTCTTATCATTATTAGACTTGCTTGCTGGTCTAGACTGTAAATAAGGTTTCATATTTACTGTATTCTGAGTTTAAATAAAGGCTCCAAAGCTGTCTTGAGTTTGTGATAGTCATAATTCCTGGGACACCTTCGCCCTCTAGTGTTCCCACCCTGCATGTTCAATTCCAGTTTCCACAGAGAAAAAGCAGAATCAAGATGTTTTGACCCACAAGTTCAAGTTTAAAACTTTTATTTGAGTAAAACATGTATATAAATCAACTCTCTGACAACTCTCAAGTCATTAAAAAAATAATAAATCAAGTGCATCATCAAATAAGAAGTCACATTAATCTCTCCCGGATTACAGGTTAAGTGGTTGTAAACATAAGCGGGTCAGCATAATTCATGATATAATTATTTTTATTATTTAAAGAAGCAGATTTTATCTTTATGCTATGACACATTGATTATAAGAATCACACTTATCATTTACACACAGAAACATCATTACATCCTAAGCATGTTCTTCTAAAAACCTTAAAACTAAATTGCTTTCCCAGAGTAGAAACTTTTTTTTGATATTTCAGACCTACTCACGGTTCAAGTGAATGTGAAGACCCTGTATACATCCTCATAAATCATCAGAATACATGCAGGACAAACGTGATTTTCCCTTTTTGCTCTTGAAGTGCACTTCATTTTCCATTATTGTGCCTTTAAGACTGATATATGTAAATGAGCATGTTTCTAATTGGCTGCCCTATATTGCATCTCATTCTAAAAACCAGCCCAAGATTAAAACACTCCTTCATCTTCACCAGGAGTGGGCAGGGCTAAACAGCTGTAGGCTGAATAGCTGTATATGTGTAAAGGTGTTTGGTTTTATATGACATCACAAATACTATGAGGTTGCTTTTACAACCAAGCTTCATATATGGATTAAGGATTGTTTAACATTTAACATCTAATATTGAGTGTGTTTTCATGCACATAATAATCTGCTTACAGCAGAAGATCAGATTTTATCAGTAATGAGCTTTGTAACCCACCAAAAATTAATGAACAGAATAAGGCCTGAAACATACGTCACACAAGGATGCCAACACAAAGGTTTCTAGGATACAGCTTCATGTGTTAAGTTAAAACATTTGTCATGGTGCAATTCATAGCATACCGCCAGTCTGCTTTCTGAACCGCCACAACAGACAAGCAAAAATTGTTCTCTTACAAAACCATAAATAATTCATTATGTTCTTTTCATTACAGCTGAGCCGGAAAATCAAATCGCCTCTACTGAGCACATTTAGCTGTTGGGGCTGTTTGGAATAACAGTAGATGCCACAATTTTGTTGCCAAATACTGTGCAACGCATTGGCTGGGGGTTGCTATTTGTAGTGTACCTGCGCTGGGTCTGTATCTATCCTAAGCCGCTGTGTTAAATGCTGCTCCTGGTAGTGCACTCTGTTTCTGAGTGAGAGCATGGATGCACTAAGAAACCCTGTTACCACAATATAATCCAGCTGAATTCATAATAGATTATTTACTAGGTCAGAGGGTTAAATATTTCTAAGAGAATGCTGTTAAACAACCACCACTGCAGAAATTGATTTTTAAGTAAACACACTTATTCTAACTTTTTTTTTTTTAATTTGGTTACCTTGATGCGGGGACAACAATGTGGGAATTGACAATTTACATTCTTTAAAATAAAAAGAAAACTGGAAAAGCAAAATGTAAAAATAGAATCTGAGCTCAAGCTTTGCTACAGCAGCATTGTATGGAGGTTATTTTATGGTTTAAAAAGCAAATCCTGAGTTCTTGAATTAAAAGCACACAAGTGGCTGAAGCCTCTTATTGGATGGGCATTTATGGCGTCACATTAGTGTCAAAACAAATGAAATAGTAGGTGAAATATAGAACCTGCACGTTTTAACTTTTGTCCCCACTCGTGAGCGCAAATGTGAAACTTGCGAGCACAGAAAGAAGAACTGCATGCGCAGTTTTCATAAACATGCACTCAATCTGTTTCCATCGTTTGCTCTCTCGATTAGATATTTTTAGCGCGCACCAAGTGCAATACTGTCGGCTGCTCTTTGTAAGTTTAGCACTTGAGTTTTGACAGTTTGGGGCGGGACATGGGCTGAATGCTACTGGCGACCCCTTGCTGTTTTCAGCATCGCTGTGGCGATTTCGGCTATTTTGAAACTACTCAGAGAAATTAAAAGATCGAACACTACGAGGAAATGTAGCGACTGCACTTGGTTTTATGGTTCACCACCACTTACAAAATGGCATTCCAGAGATTTTAGGATGTTGTTTGTTTGTGAGCTACAGTAGCAGCGAAACGCGAATATCCACCGAACGAGTGAATGTGTGACCTTAGCCAATAGCATTCAGTCAACGTCCTGCCCCATGTCAAGCGCAGAGAGCAGCCGAGGGTACTGCCCTTTGCGAGCAAGGAAAATTATCAACTTGAGAGAGCAAAAAACAAACGGATGGAAAAAATAACATGTTCATGAAAAATGTGCAGGCAGTTCATCTTTTTGTGCTCGCAAGTTTCACATTTTCACTCACAAATGAAAAAATATAATTTTTCACCTCACATTTCTGCGCACTCTAGGTTTGACACTGATGTGATGCTATAGGCTTTTATTCTTTGGTGTTAAAAAAGCTCAAGTAGATCAGAAGCATTTGCAAAAGTGCAAAACACTAATGCGCTACATTACTTCAGTCTTGAAGAAAATAAGAAAATAAAGAAAAAACTAAAGAAGGAAGCGAAAGGAAAAAACTGAAAGAAATACAGAAGCACAAGAAGGGGGAGATTGGGAACAGTAATTAAACCTTTGAAATAAGACAAGAGATGAAAAGAACAAGAAGTGTGTGTATATGAGAGAGAGTGGACATTTTTTTCTGTTATCTGCAGTCTTGCATGCAACAGTACTAGGGCAGAAGACACAGCAGTGCTGCTGGAGTTTTAAGACACTCTCCACTCACTGTCCACTCTATTAGAAGCTCTTACCTTGCAGCTCCACCTTGCAGATGTGAAGTCAGAGACAGTAGTTCATCTGTTGCTGCACAGTTTTTCGATAGTCATGTTGTAGTTCTTCATCAGTGGTCAAAGGGCACTGCCCACAGGGTACTGTTGGCTGGTGGACTATTCTCAGTCCAGCAGTGACACTGAGGTTTTTAAAAACTTCAGAAGCACTGCTGTGTCTGATCCCTACTCACACCAGCAACAACTCAAATCAACACACTGCAGTGCTGAGAATGATCCACCACCCAAATAATACCTGCTCTGTGGTGGTCCTGACCATTGAATAACAAGGTAGCAGTATGCAGAACACAGATGAACTACAGTACCTATGTGCGCAGATACAAGGAGGTGTTCTTAATAAAGTGGCGGGTCAGTTGGTGTGTGTTTATTCTTCTCCACTCTGTGCTGGTACGGTAGCCAGTGCAGGCAGCAGCCTCTCGTACACTGTGATGCCCCTCAGAAACACTCCCTCATTCAGAAACTCGTTGTGGTCGTGTAGGAGGATGGGGGTGCAGTTCATCGGGGAAAACCCAATAGCAGGCAAACCCACCTACACACACAGACAGAGGAGGAGGAGGAGGCATGTAACTAATTTAGTTATTTTGACAATTATTTGTCACACGACCTAAGTCAAGATTACACGTTGACGATTTTACATGCCTAGGGCTAGACAGCTGAGCAGGAAGTGGTGGCTTAAGCAAAATGGTGGACGCCATGGTGGGAAGAACAATAAACAATAAACATTGTGGGAAAAACAATAGTCCTACCAAATACTATTAGCCAGGCCAAATGGGTTGTAGCAAAACAGATGATTTATTAGTACTCTGTTGAAGGTTAAACTCTCTCTCTTTACTCTCTTTTACAATGTAAAAAAAGAAACAGTTCAATTTCTTGGTAATGATTGATGTAATGATTAATCTCTTAAAAAATATTAATACATTTTTTTAATGTGTCAATACTAAGAGATGGCTAGATTTATTTGGATAAAATGATAAAGGTTGCCTCTTCTGAGTAATGGGAGCATGTTGTAGGTGAACCAAGGAAATTATGTATTTAAACTTTATGGCTGGTTTTAATCAGTGATTTTGTTGTTATTTTGCTCTTTTTGTTTAGTTACAGTGTGCTTGTGTGAAACAAATAATAATAAAAGACAAATAGACCATCAGCTGACAGGCAATTCAGTAACCACCAGAGATGCAATTCTGGTGATATGCTGCCCCCTATTGTATGAAGTATGAATTTGACAGGTTGCATTAATCTTACACATTGCTTCTTTAAAATCCATTCATGGTGAAGAAATGCATACATGGAATACATACAGGATGTTGTAAGGCAAAATAGTTCCCAGAGATAACTTGTTTTTAATTTTCTACTATTTTACAATCATCAACATTCCACTTAGACATTCTATTTGCTACCAAATAAACAATTTTTTTACACTACCATGCAGCATGCACATTCCCACAACCCTCACGAACACAGCAAATAAAAACAGGCTTTTCTCATTCGTCGCAGTTGCAGTCTCATAAAATGTGCAGACAGAAATAAAGATGTATGATATTTTACAGTGAAGTGAGCGCGCGGTAATGAAATGCCTTTGGTAGTGAAGATGAAGTGCTGTTGAAATGCTAACAGCAGCAGACACTTACCGCCCTGACGAAGCGACTGTCTGTGGCAGCTGGAAAAATCTCCTTCTCCAGTGTCATGTTCCTGCCAGACACAAATTTCAACCTTTCAGCTCTGAAACATCTTGGGAGTGAGCAAAGGCAAGAACACGTCTCTGATTCTTATAGGCTGAACCTTAAATCATCCCCTACTTCCTACATAGTGCACCAAATAAGTCATAAAAGTATGGTCTTCTTACAGCATCTTAAGGACTGATGTTCTTCCATATTCGTCTATTTTTGTAGAAAAACTTATCATGCATATAAATAATCATCTGAAAATCTGGCCATTCCAATTGTGCAGCCCCTAACATTCTGTTATACCACAACAGAAAATGGTGCTTGTTATTTGTTAGCTACATCAGCCTCATAGCTCAAGTACTAAAACTAAAGAAGCTAAACGTCAGACACTAAAACACATCTTTGCTGACTGACCGTATTTGGGATAAGAGTGTGTGCATTTTTATTTTACCAAAAGAATATTGTAACAGTGAGTCAAGCTTTCTTACAAGGCTTTGCAAGTGGAACTAAAAGCGTTCCACCAGGGGTCGCTGTCCTCCGTGGATGTAGTGTTCTGGTGCATAAATTTCTGGTAAAAAAAACAAAAACAAACAAAATAAAACAAATAATTAATGGGCCATTAAAAACCTTCAATTAGAGCAGATGTATCGGCTGTGGTTTTCACTGACCTGTGCAAACTCGTATGTGATGCCCTCACCAGCCTCAGCACACCACGCCTTAATCTGCTCCTCAAACTCCTGCAGGTACGCAGGAACACAGACAACCTAAAAAAATTTTCTTAACACTCTGTTTTTGAGAAAACTCGAAATGCGCCCATATAAAATATGGATGTTTGAACAGAGAATAGGCTCATAAGGTTAATGAAGTAGCCACACAGACACGCTTACGTGCAGATCGACAGTGGGTGGAATTCTCATATCAAAGCTGACGTCCATCTCTGCAGGAATCACGTTATAAGCCACGCCTCCATTCACCATCGTCATATTAATGGTAGTGACATCACCCAGCGCGAAACACTCAGACATGTCCAATCTGAAAAAGAACACTTATCAGAATGAAGGGAAAACCAAAGAAAAGAAAACAAAGCCAAACACCACACACATACACACACACACACGAAGGAATGTCTCTAGGGTTCTCACCGTTGCTTCTCTCTCTCTCTGAAGTCCAGGAACGAGTTAATGATTCTGCGCTGGAAAACATCACCACGAAACAGATAGCAGAACATCAGTCTTTCAAAAAACAATATTACTGGTCATCCCTCAGGCGCAGGTGTATGCAGTATACAGTTACTCACTAGTTTTTCAGCAGCCGTGTTCTCGACAAATCTGGAGCCGTGCCCTGGGCTGCCTGGACACCGGACAGTGATCCCTACAGGAAACACATACACACCATATATATATATATATATATAACACAAACGCACAAGCAGGCAGGAACGTGTTTAAGAGCTGAAAGGTTTAGCTAGTTTGATGATAAAATAAAAAAAAAAAGTTTTCTCCACTTCCTGCAGAAACTGAAGGTTTAAAGCTCAGGTCTCTGTAACTCAGTCAGAGCTGATTCTGGAGATGCAGCTCCACACTACATAAAGAAGAGCTGTAGCTTAGGGACAGAGCCCATCCGTTAGCTTGGTTTCTGTCATGACATTGCGAGACAATAGTGCTTGGTGGGGTGGTTTGCGTTGTTGATGAAAATGCACAAAAAAAGGAAAAATGTGTGGAAAAAGAATTATCATATTTGCTAAGAATCTTGTGTGGTGTTCAATATATTATCGGTTGTACATACGCCCAATTTAATGTATGTTCTCATGTCATTTATTCGCAATGCATTCGGTGTTTAGCGACTTTTTCAAGCACATGCTGCGTTCATGTTTGCAGTAGACCGACAATCACAAACTAGATAGCCCCATTTACACCCTATGATTTGGTACTAGAATGAAGAGAGCTGTTTTTGGCTGAACCCATAAATAATTTGAAAAGCGCTGTGGTAACTGCTTTGTTTAGAGAGAACATGTAGAACCAGAGAGGAAAATAAACTGAACCTCAACATTAACACAAAGTAAACTAAAGTTACTCACTATGAAACATGATCTGCTTCAACGGGCAAACAAATCATACAATGTGGCTGCTACTGTTGCAGCTGTAATGGTAATAAAGGTAGAACTGCTTCTCATCAGTCTCTTCAGTGCTAAACGCTGAGTGAAGCTGCTCGATATTGCTCAACGTTTGAGAAACTATCCTGAGTGAAATGCGCAGACTTTAAATTAAAGTTGTCCCGGATGCTGTTAAAGATGTGGTAGCTGCAGTTCCTATTCACCAGCATGTTTTGCAATTTTCTTTTCCACCTTACATAGGGCCACAGATAAATACTAGGTTTGTACAGTTACCAAAATGTAAGGTGGAAAGAAACACTTGATTGAAAAGCTGCCGAATAGGAACTTCAGCCTCGTTAAAGTTAAACATCAGCCATGCACCACAGAGAGTTCGGCTCCTTTAGAAGGGACTGAGAAGCGTGAACATCCCCTTTACAGCCAAGAACAGCAAATTATTTTTCACATAGTCCACCATTTTTGTTGCTGTTGACCTGCTGTGGTTGTATGTAAATGTTTGGGATGTAAATATTAATAAGTCTGTCAGGAATTATAGGAATTGTATTTGAAGGAGAAACAACCATGTTTGAAGTAAATGGTATGGCAGTTCTATGTACTGAAGTATCTTTATTCATTATGAAAAATACAGTTTTACATTCTGTGATGCCTTAAAAAAAAAAAAAAAAACTCCTGTAATCTTCACACATTTTTCATCCTGCTAAGGCTTGTGCTGCCATCAACCGTCCTCAAAGGCAAACACAGCATCATATTAGTGCATGAGAAGTGTGCACTTACACCAAGGGTTTCTCTCTCCATAAAACACTGTGAATGCTTCAGAGGGGTTCGCCAGACCTGTCAGGACAAACACACAGCTGAAAACACAGTGATCATCGTACAAACTAAACTAAGACACAGTTTAATTCCTGCTTCAGGGATTCTGACTGTATAGTGTTTTTTTTGTGGTGACTGATAACCATTGTTCTGCATGTTACACTGTATGTGTGTGTGAGACCAATAAAACTTGACTTGATTTGACTCAGCACTTATCTTAAACACTACACACCACACAAGTTTCCCATTTATTAAGTAATAGAGTCTCACACAATAGAATAAATGATGCTGTAAGTGTATTTTTGAATACTTCAGTGTGTTAAGATAATGTGTTCATTATAATGCACTCTGGTGCAGCTTAATAATGAACAAAAAAAGCATTCATTTGTGAAAGCAGGAGTAAATAAGCATTCACCCTGCATGTGTCTGCAAGTAGAAGAACAGGTATTTTATTATGATTTTACCACAGATTTTGGTGTGTGCAAACAGAAACAGAAATGCTAACTAATCAAAACATAGAATTCCAAATACATTCTGTAATCGGTCACAGAGTTATATTCAAGAAGCACAGTCTGTACCAAAACCTCCATAATAACTCTAGACTGCTACTAAACATGCTGCTCTGTTACAGATCAACTTAATAGATCACTCATTTACCTTCATCCAGGGCAAAGCCCACGTTCAGCTTCTGAAACTCCGGGTGCTTTATAAACGTCTCCATTCCTTTATGACCTCCAACCTCTTCATCTGGAAAGAGAAGGGACTGATATTAACATAAAGGGAACCTAAATACGTGTGGTCTTTCTATTGAGGTCAATTTGGTTCTTGCAGGTAAACAGTAAACTCTTTAAATAATGTTCCACTGACCAACACATGACTGATACATTTCTTTTCTCTGCAAGTAAATTGGCCAGTCCTAACCTTAGGTAATGCTTCTGGAAGCATTGCTCTGACCAATCAAAAGACATCTTTTGCCCTGAACACAGAACAGTTACTCATACATAGTCAGAACAATGTAGCGAGCTATATCTAACTAACATAACCAAAAGCTAGCAAACTACATTGCCTATCTATAGCTGCCTGTTGCCCCTTCAATCCTTCATCCATATGGCACCAATGTTCATTCATCCGTTTATTCCTTTGTCCAAATGCCAACTTTATCTGTTAATTCCCTTATCCATAAGTCAACGTTGTCCCATCCATTTTTCCCTACATCCGTTCACACTGTTATCTCCACCTGTTTATTTATTCATCTATACAGTCATTTATCCTTACACCAATGTTCCTTTATCCATACACCAGCATTACCCCTTCATCGAATCATCCCGTTGTCCACAAACCAACATTATTTCTTCAGGCATTCATTGTCTTATTTGCTCATTCCTTTGTTCGTACGGAGGCACCGGGTATTCGTCCGCTCATTCCTTCATCCATATGCTAGCATTGCCCCTTTGTCCCGCTCATTTCTTCAGTACACTGTTATTTATGGAGTGGTTACGTTTCTGGCTTAAAATGTTTTGAAACGTCCTGTTACCTGGAACAAATGTTAAGTGGATGGTGCGAGTAAACCTCTTCCCTGCAGCCTTCAGACGACGAATGGCTTCAATATACCTGCAGAGATAAACATTTTACAATAACTGTATAAACTATATGAATAACACTAAATTTAGTAAAACTACAAAACTGCAGTAACATATCGTCACTGTCCAATGAAAAACAAGTATCTCCAAATTGGCAACTTCACAGGGGTGGATAAAAACAGTCCTTACTTTCAGTTTTAGCCAATGGAACCTTATTTTTTTTCGCCAAGCTGTTTTGAAGCATTTCTATTGGCCCATTCATCCAAAAATATTCCCACAATGTAAAGAGCAGCTGCTGTATTTAATTGACGTTGAAAAAACGAAAACGAACAAAAATGGACAGCGACTTCATGGAGCAAAACTCACTGTATGGTGACGCATTTCATGTCCTGAGTTCCTCTCCCGTAGATGTTTCCCTCAGCGTCCTTCACAGCAGCAAACGCATCGTACTTCCAGTGCTCCTGCAGAGGAACATCACACTGATGGCTATGTGGAAGTACAATTTCTTAAGTGCTTACTAAAAAAACTCTTATGACAGGGCTGTGGTGTTAGTGAGTGCTGTAGTAGCTAAAATTCTTGATTTTTTTTGTCATACCTGTCACACTGTTAAGTAAACACAGATAAAGCATGACACAAACAGTGTGAATCATGGCAGCGGTGTCCTATTTAGCTAAGAGTCTAAGTTGAGGATGTTTCAGTCATGTTTGAAACAAAAATAAACACAGAGGAATTTCTCAATCATCCCCTGCTGTCTAGTCTGCTTCGTCTGAAGTAGAACACTGTGTTTAGAGACAGCGGATATAAAGGAGCATCCAGTCGGTTGCAGCTAAAGTTAGCGTAACATGGGCACCAAAGTGTTTCTGTTTCTTCTTGTCCTGCCTGACCCACTCAGCTACATCAGACAACAGTCCCTAAACAAACAGTGCAGCAGCTGACGCTGAAGCTTGAGTCAGTGTAATATTTAATATATTCTGGCAGTGTGTACAGAACACACACAAAAAGACTTACATTCCACCAGGTGTCTGTGCAGAAGTAAAGCAACAGCTGCTCCAATTAAGGTGAAATAGTACATTAGAAAAAAAGGCTGCCAAATAAAACAGTGTTGTTCAAAATTCTATCTGATGAGGTTGCAGTAAGTTTATGTATGTGGACACAAACAAAACTGTTGGTACCCTTCTATTAAAGAAATAAAAACACACAATGGTCACTGAAAAAACTTACTTGCTTTTGAACAGTGGGCTAACAAAGTCATTTTACAAAACAAAGTAACATAACCAGGACAAAAATTATGGTACCCCTAGAAAAGATAACAATAGATAATAATTGGACCATAGGGACATAAGCTAAGGTGTGTCACATATTATTCATAAGTAGCCAACCTTCCTGGACGTGGCTGCAGGAGAAAAGTTAATGACAAATTGAAGAGACTGATAATACAAATGGTAACCAAAGAATCCAGAACAGAGACTAGAGGTGAACTCCAAAGTAGGCCAAAGGCCAAAGTACATCAGTGTCAGATCGCACCATCCATCGCTGTTTTAGCCAAAGTGGACTTAATGGATGATTACTGAAGAGGAAACCACTGTTGAAAGCAAATCATAAACAACTGACACTGGAATTTGCCAAAATGCATATTAATAAGTCACAAAGCTTCTGGGAAAATGTCTTTTGGATGGAAAATATTAAAAATGGAGCTTTTTGAAAAGTCACATCAGCTCTATGTTCACAGATGCAAAAATGAAGCATAACAGAAAATAACATTGTTCCTACTGTGAAACATGAAGGAGGCTCAGTTATGTTTTGGGGCTGCTTTGCTGCATCTGGCACAGGGTGTGTTGAATCTGGGCAGGGTACAATGAAATCTCAAGACCATAAAGGTATTCTGGAGTTAAATGTGCTGCCCAGTGTCAGAAAGCCTAGTCTCACTTGCAGGGCAAGTGTGTTGCCTCAAAGGATAATGACCCAAAACACACAACTAAAAACATCTAGGTAAGGCTAAGAGCAACGCACTGGACTATTCTGAAGTGGCCTTCTATGAGTCCTGATCTAAATCCTATTGAACATCTGTGAAAGGATGCTAAACATGTAGTTGGGAGAAGCACACTTCAAACCTGAGACAGCTGGAGCAGCTTGCTGACAAGCAGTGGAGCCAAAATATCTGTGGACAGGTGCAGAATCTCATTGAGAGTTACAGAAATCGCTTGATGTAGTTATTGTCTTAAAAGTTCGGCAACAAAATATTAAAGTTAAGGGTGCCATCATTTTTGTCTAGGCCAGTTTCAGTAGTTTGCTTTTTTAAATTATTTGTCTGAACCACAATTCAAAAGAAATCCAGTAAATTTGTATTTATTATTACTTTTGTCAGTTTTAAGTTATTTCAGTGACCATTGTGTGACTTTCTTTAACGGAAGGGTACCAACAATTTAGTCTGTGTGTGTGCGTATTTTTTTTGCCCACATTGCCCTTACCTGATAGACGGGCACTACATCAGTGTGGGAGTTGAGCAAGATGGACTTCAGAGACGGACTAGTTCCTGTCCATGTCATGATGGTCACCACTCTACCAGGACACACCTGAGAGACAGAAAGGAACACAGATAAGGACAAAACAGAAAAAAGGCCCTTTTTTATAATCACATATCACAGAGGGCAGTGGGGAGCAACAGGTGTTTAGAAGATGTTTATTGACAACTCCCAGCTATATGACCAGACAAACACATATTAGTACATGTAATAAAGTGGTGCACCTCTATTTTCTTCATTGGTAAATTAAGCTCCTCCGAAATCCTAGTGAGAAACTTGAGCGCAGCATCTGTAAACAAATAATAAACAAACACACAGACCAGTGTGACATCATTCCTGTCTGAACACAGCGTCATGTCACTTATATACTCAGCACTGTTTAACAGCACATTAAAATTTAGTGCAAGAAACATAGATTACATTTGAAATGTAAACTTTACCTGTTAACAAACGCGTAATGTTACAGTCTAAGCATTTCCTCCCCTCTCCTCTAGGAGTATCAGCAATATTCAACACACGGTTTATACAATTAATACATAATTCAACTAAAACAGCTGCTGCTGATGGAACTGAACAAATCCCTGTGATGGCTGGAGATCGATAGATAGATCGATAGATAGATACTTTATTGATCCCAGAAAGAAATTCAAGATCTCTGCATTTAACCCATCCGTGCAGCTCATCAACTAGATATCAACTACCTTGTATGAAAACAGGAAATTTATGTGTCATGTTTTACTTTATTAAATGTTTATTTCCATCTATATGCCTGTTGTCCTTTACATTGTGTGCCACGATGAATGGACTAAAATAAAATAGTTTCCACTGACTTGTTTGTTTTTTGCTTCTCCCGTAAAAAAAGTGACTTTAAAAGAGAAAGAAAAAAATATTACTAGCGTTATAAAAAAATGTTTTGTGTAAGCAATTGCTATAGATTAACTGCACAGTTTACATTAACTGTAAAATTATGATAGTGTAATAGCCAGCTAGCACTATTTAACAACAATCACAACAACAACAACAACAACAACAATAATAATAATAATAATAAGCTAAAAAAAACTGTGTAAAATACTTGGGCACCTAAGCACATAAGATGAACGGTAAAGCATTTTATCTATATAGATAGTTTAAAATAAATGAGGGGATGGTAAGGGAAATGACATTTCCCAGGTGGAGGAGTTTAAGGTCTTGTTCACTTGTTCAGGATGCATTGGAGGGAGATGTTTATTAACAACTCCCAGCTAAGATGGATGAATTTAAAGGGTACAGGGTCATGTGAGCATCTCCACTTTTCTGCTGCAATCATGACCTTAGTCAGACTAAGTGGTATGAGAAGATGGACAAATAAATAAATGATCAACCCATAGTGATTGTTCTGTTTAAGTGTATCAGTTTTAGGGCTGGGCAAAATCACAATTTATTGTTGTCGTGATAAAATGTCACAGTACCTTAATATGTTTTTTTGAACATATGGTGTATATGGTTTGTATTTGTAGGACACTATCCAACTGCATTTAGTGTAGCACCCTATATACAAATACTGAATACCTACAGATAGTACTGTTTATAATGTAGCTGGTTCTTTTTCTCTGTTCCAGCTGATCAGACTGAATAAATAAACAAATAAATAAATACTGACATATCACATATCGAACATTTCTTAAAGTATCATGTTATATTTTTGCTATATCACCCACCTTTAATTAGTTTAACCAGTTTATCATTCACAAGATGGCCTATCTACTTCATTAAACTACATGAGCTGCAGTAGCAAGAATTATTTTCCGTATTTTTGGGCTGACAGTTTTGCTCCATTCTGTCGGTATGTAATGTAGCAGAGCTGAGGGACACTGAACAATTCCACAGCTGCTCGTGTAGGTTATTTTAGGTGTAGAAATGAATCAGTATTTCAGGTACCGTAATCCGGCTCTGGGTGAACAGTCTTCAGTCGGATATATTCCCTGAAGAGAGACACCGCAGGGTCCTCCTTAACCTCCCCGCCATCATGCATCCCTCCTCCTCCGCTCGGCCCGTCTTGATCTGGCAGCATACTCTTGGGGTCCTGGAGAACAAACCAGTGGATTATTAACCCGAATCCAGCAATAAAACTAGAGTTTTATAGAGGACTAGAGTAATAAAGTGACTACAGCCTTCTTCTGCATCAGCAGCCCAGGAACATTCACTTTTTATGAGACTTAATTTTTTTTTAAACAGGGAAAAAAAACACAAGCTCATGTAATCCTTATATGATTACAAATATACATACACATTTCAAATATATATTTAAAAGAATCACAAATACTAAAATGCATGAAAAAAGTAATTAATTGCAAAATATATTTGATCAATATGCTTTATTTTTTTTCACATCAGAATAGACAGGCACAATAGAAAACCCAGTTGAATATATAAACACAAACTGAAAGATAATTAAGCGTTAATTAAACGTTAATCATATAACAACGTCTCCTCTGGGAGTTTAGATTTCACGTGAAACTTGTTTAGCTAAGGTACAGCACGTACCCAACAGCACAAAACCAAGCTGAAGTTTCCATTCCGCCTTAAATGGTGCAGCAGAACCGCACACTGCCCCCTACACTTAAGCTATTTAAGGTGGAACAACAAACTCCTAAATTAACCGTTTCGTGAGGCACATACAGCAGCACTGACGGAGAGATATTCATTACTTTAGGTGGTTTCATTTTTACACATTCTTAAAGCAATTACTGGCTAAAGAAGAGCTTTACAAATCATCTGGATCTTTGTCTGGATCTGGAGGTAAAGCTTTAGCCTCTTTTGTATCCTGCTACACAAAGCTGCTTTACTTGCCTGCACTGCTACGACCCCGACTGGGATGTTTAGAAATAAAAAATAAAAAATAAACCACAAGAAATCCGAAAGAAAGACGAAACGCCAGGTCGGCTTAATTGCTCACCTTCGCCCAGGTTCCACAGTCCAAAACTTCCGACTTGCTATTTAATAATAACTGCCATATCGCAACCCACAGGCATCGCAGTTGATCGTGGAGCAATCGATGTGCTCCGCCGCTAAGAGTAATCGAGAAAGATTATTTTGAGGTGCTTTCTAATTTTCAGAAATATGTTTGTTATTTAAATTTAATATGTAGGTATGTTTAAATCTCTAAAGCATAAATAGTTTTAAAAATCAAAAAGCATCTCCGAAAAATGGAGAACAAACATAGTGTCTGATATCAATGACAGCATCCCTTACCATCTTAGAATGATCAGAGTGTATCTGAAAACAACTACTAAAATAAAGTACAGAATACAATAACTACTCCAGAATAACCATCTTAAGGTAATGACATGGCATCTCAAAACAAGAAGATAGTATGGGAAAATAATGACATCTCAAAATAATGAGGTAGTATCTCAAAATATTGAGACTGCATTTTAAAATAATGAAATACTATTGCCAAATAACAAGAGATTATCTCAAAAGAGCAATGCAAAATAGTGTGAATATTTTGAACAGTAAATACATTTCTCATTATATTTGTGCTGTAGACATGGTGCCCCCTGGTTCCCATCCCCACTACTGAAAAGAAAACTGTACAGAAGTCTATTATTATCCAAGATAAAAACAAGACAGGCATGTTATTACTTTATTTTTCAAACTCACACTTTTTTTTCTAACATGAAATCCAATCCAGGCACAGGATTCCTCAAAAATGCTGGCTAATCTAATTCAAACCTAAGGCTTGAGTTGACTTCAGCTGTAAATTCCATGGTTAGGTCAGACATCCGGCTGTCTGAAATACACGCCAGACTGGCATTTGATATAGTTCTGAGTCAGCAGTTTATTTACATTTTTACTGAAGTATTTACAAGTTACAGACCATGTCTACACAGACAATACACTGTACATACATTGTAATGAATAAATCATCTAGCAACATAAATAAATAGCTTAACCCTGTAAACACAGTTACGTTGTGACAATGTTGTGACAACCTATTGTTTTAGTACCCAGAACATTGTCACAACATGAAAATGTAATTCCTCAGAACGCTGTGACAACTTCACCTGACAATGTTGTAGCAATGTCATCATATGTTCCATTATATCTGCATGAGACTCCATGGAACTTGCCAACAAGTAGACAAAATATCTTCAAACAAAGTAAAAAGCACCACCTTTTGGCAATGTTGTAGCAACGTAAGAAAGTAGAAAATGTGTTTGCAGGGAACTAACCAGCTCTGTAATTACTGAAAATAAATCATATACTTTCAAAATTAATACATGCCTATTATTAATTACTAATATTAATATATTAGAGTTATTAAGAGTTATTAATACCACAGCATGATTTGCTAAACATGTAGATTTGCTAACATTTAGTGTTCAGATCATGTTAGATTACAGATGCCAGATTAAGAGTGCTTCAGTTTTTTGGCACATATAATTTAGTTAATCAAAGCTTTAAATGAAGCTGGAGAACCTAAAGAGGTACTTCTCAGGATGCTAATAATAATTACAAATATATGGAATGCAGGAAAGTAAAACTGCTAAAAGCCCACAGTTCTGCTGAATTCAGCATTTATCCTGGGTTAAGAGGCAATTCAGCTCCCAAAGCTGTTGGTGGTATGTCTTTTACCCTAAATATAGTCAATCAGACAAAACACGTTCAATAGCATATTTATGCATGGGAGCTATAAGACTAACATAGATAACAGCCACCCAGCAAACACACAGCATTGTAAAAAGGTGGTGCTTTTTACATTTTCTGAATAAGGTTTTTACAACAATGACACAATGTCTCTACTAAATAAAGTTGTTTTATGGTATTATGATTATCTGTTGACAAAGTATCATGGAGTTCAATGCAGATATGATGGAACGTTTAAAGATTTTTAGAAGGTTGTGACAACGTTGCTACATTAAAACATAATTCCTCAGAAAGTTGTGACAGCGTTATCTAACTGCGTTGTGACAGCATGGTGGCAACGTTATCAGAACATCAGAACAAGAATTCTTTATATGATCTATTATATCTACATGGAACTCCATAATACTTTGTCAACAGATAATCATAATACCATAAAACAACTTTATTTAGTAGTATTATATGTGCATGGAACTCATATTGTGTCATATTTAACGAAAGCTAAAAACAGCAGTAACAGCCATCTTACTTAATGTAATTAGTATACTTGTTGTATTTAACACTCCGGCAATAATACTTGTTTTTGATTGCCAAGTTTTGTTTTGGAAACAAATGGGCTAATAATGCATTCGAGTGGTGTTGAAAACTGGGAAATACTTCTTTATTTATTTCTATTTTAAAATTGCACCTGAACAATCAATTAAGTCTTTTTACAGCTGGGAATCTTCTAGATGATACACAAGTTTACAAGTTAACCCTTTCACATGAGTGAAAACTTGCAGTGAATGTGAAACAATATAAACCGGACACATTTCTACCAGTTATGTGTGTTTTCCGATGAGCTCCTGTATGCTGCATAAATTCTTGAATCGCCTAACAAACATGACCCAATCAGGATTGTTCTCTCTGTGGTATGTAGGTATCTACATAATTAAGAAGTGGCAGAGGAACCAGCCAATCAAACCCTGATCACTCTAGCCCTTCTTGAGGTTCTAGATAACTGCCTGTAAATAGGAGTTGTAGTTTAAGCAGGTTCTGGAGAACTGATATTTACAAACTTCAGATCTAAACTGTGCTAATACACTACTAGAATCCCATAAGTGCATTAAAAGAAACTAGCATAATCATACTCTACAATAATTTTTATTGTAGGGGTGGGGGGATGTGGGGGGGGGCTTTTCATGCATTTGCCTAATAGAACCTCTATGATAAGCATTACCATCCCCTTCGTTTTCAGCAATTGCACGGCCTCTGTTTTGGTTAGCTGTCCTTTATAGCTTCCGTTACTTCCATTACAGCATTAAAACTACAGAAGCAAACTCCAGATACCAAACATGTTCTAACTGGAAACTCAGGGCTAGAGAATGATCAGTGCACACTACCCCACCCTTCTATCTGCTGAAGAGTTTCCCAACCCTAAGCTGGTTCACCTGCCTTTGATATTTAGATGTGCAAAAAAACTGGATCAGCTTTGTTAGATTAGAGTCGGATCTGAACTCCAGAGGTGGACAATTCTCCAAAAAAATGAGTGGAGCAAAGTAGCAACTAAAACAACTAAACATGTAAAAAAGCAAGTATTTTTAATCTTCTGTCGTGCTGCACAATATATTGTTATCATAAAGTTGGTCTATAAAACATAAATAGGACATAAAGCTACAATATTTAAACACTTTTAAATTAAATCAAGGTTCATGCAGTCCAATTAAAGTGCCGCTGCCCAAAAAAACCTAACTCTATATGTCGAGTTTTTGAGATTTCAAATATTTTCTATTATTAACATAAAACACAACACAGCATCTGTCTTTTACATCATGTAGAAATTTTATCACATAAATGCGCCAAAATCTCTTTACATTAACTAGTAAAGAACATTGTCTTTTCCTGTAAATTTACAATTTTGGACATAAGTTATGTTATTTGGATAGCAACAATATGCAAATTATTTTGGCTAATTCTAACTTATGTCTGCTAATTGTATCACCAATGCATTGGCACTATATTATAACTGCAATTTGTAGTAATACAATCGCAATGCCAGTATTGTCTCACAGCACAGCCACTCTCAATCACCGATAAAATCAACATAAATCATTAAAAGCCAAGATTTCGCTAAGTCACTAACACTCATAAACAAGTTCCTGGCCTCTATGTGTTATTAATGTGTTTATGCATGTTCTCACAAATACCTCTATCAAATTGGTCAAGTAGCAAAGGCTGAAAGGCTTCGCGTTTGCATTTAGCCAATACCACTGAGCTCACTATTAGCCCAGTATTTCAGTACCATTTTTAACACACTCTTGTCCGGGCCCTTGCCCTTACTGCTTTCCATTCGAGCAACCCCCTAAACACCATCTTAAGGGCTATTTCATTACTTCATTAGCTTAACTGATGTTTGTTAGTTGACCCATTGTAGCTTGGCACTTGGTCAACACAAATGTCAACTTCAGTAGAAGAGCTTCCCCAGAAATCACAGCAGGTTTTCTTTACAGCCATCCTCCCCTGAAAATGCTTCATATAATCCACCATAATACAATGCATAGAAATACTGTTCTCCAAGCTGCTTGGGGATAGCTTAAGTTGGATTTGGCTTTTTCCCTCAAGTGGAAGAATCTGCAGAGGGACTATAGGGGATTTTTAAGAGTTTAGAGAGACTAAACTTCATGAAGGATGTGTCTCTACTGAGAATGTGAGTGAATCTGCTGTTAAGTAGGATGTTCAGTGTGTGATCATCTGAGACATAAACATCGAGCCAGACCTTTTTGAGCCCTTATGTGTGACTTTAGTGTGTAAAGACGTGCGGCATGTTGTGAATCTTTTTTTTCTTTACAGGTCAACTTGCACGCTTAATATATCATTTTCAATTTTAGTAAAACAAAACTATGACAAAGTGCAGCTCTTAATACTTTAAAATTGTATTGTTGGTTAAGTTAGGCTTTATGAAGCAAACCATATGAAGTACACCATCTGGTATACATGATAGCTGGTAAGCTAGCTAAAAACGACACAGCGAGCAAACAAAAGCAAATTGTTCTCATTCTAAGCCTGAGGCTATGGCAGAAATTAACGCTTTTATTCACAAAGGTTATGTATGTTATTCTCAAACATCTCTATTTATTATTATTATTTGCATTACAAAATTTGTTCAGCTACGCAAACAGCTAGCTGAAGCTAGACCACCCCAGGGTTCCTCTTTTTTCTCTCCAACCCCCTGTATCTTGATCACTCGTGTAACACAGGTACATGGCAAGAGCATGTTAACAGGATTAAACCTCAGGACAAGTACCTGTTTGACAGGATGTAAATGATGAATTAGCCTGTTTTATCTAAACTGATTGTAACATTAAACCTCTGACACCAAATATGGAAAGAAATGAGCAAGAACTCAGTCTGCAGCGATTTAAATTTGATCGCTGTCATCAACAACGCATGGCACTATGAGTCATGGATATGATGGAATGGAGCATGCAGGTACGCACAAGTACACTTGGCTATGAAGAAGCACAACATGACCGATCCCTTTTTACTCTGTATGAGCCTTCTCAGGCTACGTTCACGTTACAGGCTAGAATGGGTCTTTAACTTACAGTTAATCCAGTAAATTACCTTACAATAACTGCAGTCTTATTTCACCAATTACTAATATTTATGTTCTTATTCTTAATCTTTTGTGCTAAGCGAAGCTTAGCTTATAGGAATATATGCAAATTACGACACAATAAAACTAACACAGGTTCATTTTCTCTGAGTAGACCTTGCGAATATGGGTCACTTAATGATCTGTAATGTGAACGTATCCATTTTCTCTCCATTTTCTGTCCTCACATACTTCTGCCCCCCTCCTCAGTCCAGTTTGTTGAGGAAGTCCAGCAGAGCCTGGTGGAACTCGCGAGGTTTGTCCATGTAGCAGGCGTGTCGTGCTCCAGCCAGTTTAACCACGGAATGGTGAGGAAGCTGCTGCAGATTCTTCAGAGACTGAGCGCCCAGATTAGTGTCCAGTTCACCAAAGACAATCAGAGTAGGAGTCTGAAAGAGAATCATAACAACATGTTCAGAATACCTGTCTAACAGATGTATAAAGTGAAGATTAACCGAGGAAATCTCCAGTTAACAGCATTCTGAGACACAGAAACACAGTAAAGGAGAAAACAAAACCAGTTTCAAGTGCAAACGTGAACCTGTCAGCACAGAATGCAAATCCACTGTAAATGTAATTTATAATGTAAATAATTACATAATTAAATATGTCAGCTTGTAATCACATGAAAACAATAACATAAACCAAATGTCATGTAAACAAAAAAAAACATTGTTAGTTAAAGAAAAAACATTAAACAGGAAGTACACACATATGTAAAGGTTAGCACACTCCTGGTCAAATGGACAAAATTTGGAGAGCACATCCTCTACAGAGAACATATTTTAATGCATGTTATATCAAAATATCGATATCCTGGAGTATTGCAATATATTGTTTTATGATGCTGTACTGATTCTCAAAACACAGTATTGGTTATTAATTAATAGTTTAATGTAAAAATTGGAGGTTCAATCTGTGTTAAAACCTCCAACCACTAGATGGCAGTGTTGTAATCTATCTTAAACAATTAGATTTTCCACTCCATTGTAAACAAGTTGAACATTTGCATAAGCAAACCTTCTGCTGACATTAGCATTAGCAAACCTGTGCATATGGTGTTGTGTTTTTACACCATGATCACAATATATAACAATATACTAAAATTGAATTAATATCGTATCGCCACGTTCTTGTCAACACACATACATACACACATACATACACATACATATATACATACATACATACATACACACACACACACACAGGTCACCTGGATATCCTGGTACTGCTGCGGTGTAAGTGTCCGTGTGGCAACTGGGGCGATAGGCACAAAGCCATGGAGCTGACCACTGTGCTTCTGCAGGAAAGGCAAAGCATAGTGACCGCTCATAGATGGACTTAACAGCACCGGAGAGCGAACTCCCAGGGCCTCGAGAAACCGCATCAGTAAATCCACACGACTCTGATCTGACTTCACAGACTCTGAGGCTGGAGACTTGCCAAAACCTGTTAATATTCACACACAGAGCTAATATTAATATTCTGATTGATTGAAAGGTGCCTAAACATCACATATATAACATTAAACTGCTGGAACTACTCATTTTCAAAACAGAAATTGATCATTGTAACAACATATATTTGAACCAGAAAACAATGCATTGGGCTGTTTTTGTCTTTACTGTCTGGAACTACAAATGCAGTAGAAGACTGAGAGTTGCAGGTTCTGGTGAGGGAGTTAGGCAGTCGGGGAGATGGTCTACAGTTACCCAATCAATCTCTTTACAGTTCCTCTCCTACAGTAATGTATATGAATCAAAACTTTACATGGGATGTCCTACCAGGCAGGTCCAGGGCAAGTGCCTGATGTCCATTGGCCGCGAGCAAACTAAGTGTGCCCAGTTCCTCCCAGGTCTTAGAGGTGAATGCTTGACCATGCAGGAGGACCACCTGCAGCCTGATGGATGAACAAAACTACAGTTACTCAGAACTTTAGAACAGTAACTGAAATTTGGTTAGACATTCCTGCCAGTCAGATTACCAGATAACCACAACCTGGAGAAATTTACAAGAAGCTGGCCCCCTTTACAATCTTACTTGAAGAAGGAAAAATATTTTACCATTTAATTTTGCCCTAATTTGTTTGCAGGCCCAGAATTTACCCTGTCTGCCACATATGTAGGGGGGCACACTTTTGCCCGTCTACAATTAAACCTGAGAACAAAACTGTGGCGTACAGTGAAGTCTTGTACTGTATCTGAATACCTGGGCAGTATCTGCCTTCCAGCAGAGTCTACAGGCAGTGCCTCTCTGAAGAACAGCGGTGGGTCGCTGGGCAGCTGCCCAGTGCGGACAGTGATGTTGGGAGTCGAAGGCGGTACAGAAGCAGCAGTCAGTGCCATCCGCTGGACAGCCAGAGATGGCTCCATGCTGCCTTGCCTCATCGCGGGCAGCAGCAAGTACAACAGCACAGTGGCGAGCAACACCAGACCAAGTACGGCCACACGGTTACGAAAGACGTTCATTGTTACCAAATTCTGCAGAGCAATGAAAGAATGTTTTTTTGTGAAACTACATGACACAACAATGACTTCCTCAGTTACATGTGTTTACTATCCAGTTTTCTAGTTTGACCCTATGATTTATTATAGTGCTCTCATTAAAAAACAGCTTTTAAATCTTTTACACCTTGATAACCTCTAATAAGTGATTTCAGTAAGTGCTCACAACCTTGACACCTCTCTCATTGAATCTTTATCCATTCTTCTCATGCAAAAGCTTCTAGCTCTTTGAGGTTTGCTGGCTTCTGTGCTCCAACTGTTGTCTTTAAATCTCAGCAAAAGGTTTCTATGGGACTTTAATCTTAAGCCACTGCTTGACTGAGCCAATCCTGGATATTCCAGCACTGATTCCTTTATTATAAAGATTCAAGTTCACCACAGAAGACATAACATTCCTCCTCAAAATGACTTAATATTTCTGTAAATCCATGATGTCTGTCACACGGCCAGTTCTTTCACTCTACAGAACTGTGTCCCAGAAATCTGCAAGCCTAGCCCAAATTCCTTCTAGCATATTCCATTCAACCCTGTCCAGCTATGAAGTCCTCAGTTTTTAAGTGATCTTCTTAAGGTTGCCCCAGCCTTCATTAGCATCATAAGCTTCATCAGGTCATCCTGTGAGTCTTGCAGTAGCACAGCAGTTTTTCCTTGCTGTGCTGATGGGATGCTAATACATCTGGATGAATTTTTGGGCTTTGTCCAACAACCAGGCAGGTTTGCTGCTTTGCCATAAGTTTAAACGTTGGGACAATGCTCTTAAAAGATGTCTCCAGGAAAGTCTTGTTACCATTTAGGTGCAATAAAATAATCTCCTCTCTCTGCTTCTGTCAGTGTTTCCTAGTCTTCAACAGGGCTGCAAGAGACCTAGAACACTAGCACTTCAACTAATCATTATTTTGGTAGTTGACTAACCCATGGTTTATTTTTTCTGTTAGCCGATTAGTCACCAAATACTTCTGCAATCGGAGGGGGGTATGAGGCTCTCTTTGGAACAAAATTATCCAGTCTTTTGCTTAGTACTATTCACATAAAGAAAAAAGCATAACATTAAATATCTTACCACAATTACTGATTCCCAGCACAGAAACTAACTAGCTACTGTTAAATTGAGATATACTATTAAATTTTGCAATTAATGTGAGCAAAAAAGATAAGACAAGGTAACATTAGGCAGTAACATTAGTAACATTATGCTTCCTTTATAAATCATTGAACAACTACTGCACTTAACATTCTCTCCACACGTCCTGTAGTGCATTGCAGTTACAAATTAAGGATGACTTTAGGTTTTACAGACTAGCAGTATGTTATAAGTCAGCAGTATTATAAAGGGATTAAATAAATGTCACATGGCAAACCTTCCAGCTACTCCAAAATAAAACATTTATTTACTTCATTCATTTTGTGTATCATTCAACTGCTGATGAATTAAATTAAAGCAAGCAATAAATCCCTACTTTTTTTCTTACTATATACACACTGAAAATATGTACTCACTCACTCTACATACAATATAAATAATAAAGAAACTCTGTGTATAAGATATATACATTCATTATATAATATACAAAATTATATATATATATATATATATATATATTTAATCTGTGGCGCATAATATTTATTACCTGATAAAACGCTTATTTTGTGGTTTTATCGTAACATATCGGCACATATTTACACGTTTTTAAGCATATGAATACACAGACTAGTATTATATAGTAAATTTAAGCCTAAAACCCTGAAATGTCTGAAATTGTCTGTTTCTAATCCTCTTCACCGTCGGCGGTAAACTAGCTACACAAATTAACCTCGACAACATTCACAAGCAGTCAGACGTACCTACGGAGAGATGAATGCAGGACAGCCCGTCGAAGACTCGAAACAGCTGGTAAATACTAGATTTAGCGAAATTATCATCGTAGAAATCCCAAAACAATGACACATTGTAGCTCAAGGAGCACAATAACAGTTCCGGGTGGAAACAGTTAAGCCGCCGCAGTGGTTCCGCTTAGTGGCGTCGTGATTCTGACAGCAGGCGAGCGTGGTTAGTGTGTTGGAATACTCAGTATTCATCGAGTAATATGCGAACGCTACCCGGATGACTAACTAAATCACGAGATATTTTTAAGCATGTGACCGTGCTATTCCATGATTCAACTGGAGCTGCGGATAAGTTTAAAGCAGAGGTAGAAAAACGGCGGAAAGCGGTACGTCGGCTGTGTGTATGTAGCTACTGCTAGAGTGCGCGCAAAATCGCCTACTTGCCTTCTACTCAGTAGACGAGCGCAGCTAGAATACCCGAATCCCCGAATGCTTAGTAATTATCGAGTAGGACGACCTACTGAATCGGGAGCTATTTTTATGTAAGCAACTGCAGCACTCTACTTCTGAGGGGAAAAATTATAAAGTTCTTACTGAATCTAATAGAGGGACTTTTACAATGGTGGTCTGACATCTTGGCACTGGAAGTCCTGTGTCATAGGACGTTGGTTATATGGTCATGCTATCCTAAGTCATAGGAAGTAACCAGTAGATAATTTTTTTCAATAAGCTGCTTTTAATGGTCTATTATTTTGATATTTGGTCGTCAGAATCTAGCCAACATGCTTACTGTGCCATTACTATCATTATGGTACTACCTTGATTTTGTGGATTGGCCATCTACCGGCAAAATGTTGCTATTGCAAAATTTTAAGAAAAAATGAAAAATTGTCCTACCAGCGTTGAGACCAAATCTATGTCTTTGCATCATGCATGCATCGAAGATAGGGCTGGCTCTTTTTCCTGTCCAATCCCAATACTGGGAATGCAGCCTTAAGTATCTGCTGAGACCATTATGGATCTGACACTTCTCTTCTCTCAAACAACTAAGCTACTAATAATACAATAGTGTGGATGAGCTTTGTAACATCATGGTCAAATTGTGTGGAGCAGATACTCTCCTTACCTAAAGACAGATAACACAACATGACTTTTTACTCACAGAACTTTCTGACTGGCCAGCACCATCAACCATTCATAATAAAACTGGAAGCAGCTTTGTGCAAAAGGTTAGTTAAGAATTTTTTATGATAGTTTAGGCTGATGGGTCATATCAGTATATATATTTCTTCCGGTTCAGTGATGTTGGCACCAAACTGATACAAATGAAATAGTCTCCATTGGTTAACAGTATACTACTAGGGTACCCACATTAAAAGTAGAAGCACCCTCTAGTAAAAGTAAAACAATTCATAACTCAGACTATATTAAAGGGCTTTTCAGCTTGATGGACAATATTTTTGAAATGGTTCTATATATCACCAAAAAAAGGTTTACATCATAGCAATAACAGACCCTTTTTTGATGATATGTACAACACATTCTTTGTCGAATTGAGAAATCCTTTTCTTTGAGTGTTCATGGCTCTGTATAACAGCATTTTCTTTGAGTGTTCATGGCTCTGTTTAACAGCATTTTCTTTGAGTGTTCATGGCTCTGTTTAACAGCATTTTCTTTGTGTGTTCATGGCTTTGATAACAGCATTTTCTTTGAGTGTTCATGCCTCTGTTTAACAGCATTTTCTTTGAGTGTTCATGGCTCTGTATAACAGCATTTTCTTTGCTAAAGTACCCTTTAAGAAGCATGTTTGTATACAGCGCTGCATCCCATTTTCTCTATTCGAACGAGCCCCTTTGGGACATTTGCAATCACTCTGTTTACATGTCAAGCACACAATTAATGTAAGTTGTAGGGTTTTATAAATACTTTATTTTAAATGTGCTTTTTTTAATCTGGAATGTTGGAGTATTGTGACTTTTTTAAAATGTAAGGGGTCATGAATCATAAAACTTTAAGACTAACACTTAATTGCTAAGCAGGGTAGGGTCTTGTATCCTTCAGCTGAGGGCTGTTATGCAGTACACAGTGAGTGCACAAATCACACAAGCTTCCGTAAAATGACAATATGCAGTGGTCAGGGAGGGTCTCAGTGGGGGGTGGTGAATACGTACGGGGAGGACTGAGGAGATCTGAAACAGCACTGAGGCTCTGAATCTGGTTTGAGTTATAATACAAAGCTTTCTCTGTCCTGCCAGACCAGTAATGTTGCCTTTGGCACTGTCTGATTATGATCCCCCCTTAGATTCAGCACGGATCCAAGAAAAAACAAAACTAGAGCAAAAGTGAACAGCTCGTCAGCATGAGCTACCGGAAACTAGAAGTTCTGTAACCGACCTGCACAGAAAGACCTGCAAAGTCCTGCACATATGCAATAACAGCTGTACTTGAATGCAGTCCCAGTTACACACTATGTAAAGTGCATTGAATTGACTTTTAATTGATTACAAAATGATGTACATAGTTTTACACTAATAAGATTCTATGATGTACCTTCAATATGTGGTGGCACAATGAAGGAGAACTGACTGGGGGGCATGGTGGAGGAGGGGCGATTTCTGGGGGGCTTCTGCCTGGAGCTTCTGCCCCCCTTGTATCTGTGGTAAGACTAATAGGACTGAATTTAATTATTTATTAAATTCCATCAGCAGCACCACCTACCATAGAAACCATTAAACACTTTTGTATGGAAATAGCATACATACATTTCTGATATTTTAAATTAATTTTCTTTTTGTTTATTGTTATATTAGTGTTTATGTTAATGTATATTAGTGCAAGTAAATACATAAAATATATAAATGTAAATAGAATAATGGAAGAAAACAATGTAGCACCTTACAGCAAGGAGTGTCTGGGTCTGATTTCCCAGCCGGGTGGCTAGTGGCTTTACTGTTTGCTCCCCTAGTGCTCCTGTTTCCACCCACTGCAGTCAGTTGGAGATACTAAACTGTCGCTAGGTGTGAGAGCGCACTGTGATGGACAGGCTGAGTGTTTTATTTGTCCAGTGAGTACTGGGATGGGCCCAGGGGGATAAGGGGGCTTAGATGATGAATGATTAAAGCAGTGTAATAAAATGTAAGAAACAGAGATTATATACACCCGCATTATAACTGTAGTGAAATACAACAGAAATTTAAAAAAGGATATTTTAGTACAGCAATCCAGTGACACCTAAACAATTCTGATTTACAGCTAATCCACACATCTGTCTGATGTGTATACCTGATATGTATATATAGGTATACCCACACACAGAACATCACAATTAAAATAATTTTATTATTGTAGAAAAGAACAATAATAATAAAAAAACAGTTACAGTCTTTTGGATTCTCAACATATAAAAGATTTTATCCATAAAAAGGAGCCCTTGTATCACACAGCACGTAACAAAAAAGAAGCAGAGTTTGGCTTGAAAAACTTTGAGAGTTGAAGCAAACAACAACGTAAAGACGTTTGGTATTTTTGACTGGTTGTAATACAGTGCACATCTTCACGTTTTAAGAGGCACTAATAAAACAAAATCATATAAACATCCATCAACATACACACACTCACATTAGAACATAACTACACTCATTAATGTTTTCCCCACAAAACGTCATGAAAACACGTTATCTAAAATGAAAAACAAGTGGCACATACACAGCTTAACACTTTCCAGTTTGTTCCCACCACAAAAAATAACATTTACCATAAGGTTTAGTGAAAAGGAAAACCACGATTTGAGGCAATACATTTGTGCTTTGGTGGAAGAAACAGAGACCTGTGAAACGTCCATGACACCATCCAGCAGTGGTCAAACAGAGGCTTTGGGAGAAGCTTTAGAGTCGCTTAGTCTTTAGTATTGCATCTGTTACGTGTAGTAGGCCGTGGCTGTGCGCTGCCTACAGACACGCCTTGACCTGGGCGTGTAGGATAAGGCAAAACAATAAACATAATCTGAATAATTAAACCATGTTTCAAAAGCACTTAAACTAGTCTAACCTGAATACAGACATGACCCAGCTCCCATCATAATACAGGGACATCAACAAGCTCAATCAAGCTCTTAAATCTTTCACATGTGACTTATATTTTATCCTCCTGTGCAGCAGGGGCAAGTAACACTACACAAAAATGCTAGTCAAAAGCAGCAAGTACTGTATCTCCCCATTTCTTTTCCACTTTCGCTCCCAGGTTTGTTCACGTAGCGTCCTTGTGCTGCCTTCATGTGCTCGTAAACACCACTTTCTGACCAACAGGTTCTTTTAAGTCATAATTACAAGCAAGTCAAAAGTTTTAATTTTATTACCAAAGTTATTTACCTTACCATCATGGCAAAGGACATTCAGTGGTTGATAACAGGCAATAGGCAATTTGCTATCTAGACGGAGGGCAGGACATGAAAAACAAATTATTGTTCAGCTCTACCATGCCTTATTAATGTCACGGTAGATTTAAAATGTATCATCGGTGCAAAATACGATACTCAGCTTTTCTCTTTTCACCTTAAATAGTGCAGTAGTTACATTCTGGCACCTGCCGCACCATTTAAGGTGGAAAGGGAAAATTCAAACAAATAAAGCTGCTTACTTCAGCTTAAACCATAGGCATTGTGAGAGCTTTTGATAAAGCTCCCAATGTAGAACAACACTTCCTGCCCTCCATCTGCAGCTTCACACCACAGCAATGCAGTACTGTGACGTTATTTGCAAATGACCTATTGTTTAGTTCTCTTAAAGCAAAGAGTTTTATTTATTTTTCCAATATGTGTAATCACATAAACAGCGATTGTGCATTCTCTGTAGGGGATGTTAACTTATTTTCACTTCACTTTTTTGGACATGTTTCGAAATGAGAAAAGCAAGCAAAGTAGGTTTCCCAAACTGTTTTTTGTAATTCCAACTTTGCCGACGTCAAGGACATAAAGGCACGTCAAACCACCTGGATTCCAGCGTGGAGGATTTCCCAGCGCTTTCCTGCAGTGCTGCTTCTCCAACACCCCTTCTCTCCGCTTCCTCACTGCAGAAATCCCAGCATTATCATTACACTGAGCACCAGCGCCACCTGCAAGCTGGTATGGTGAACGGTCCAGGCAGATTCGACCCCGTTACGACCGTCACTCTGGCTGCAGCCTGAGCCCATGTACCCGGTGTAGCATTGGCACTGGAAGTCCTCCCGCAGTTTGGCCTGCTCGTCTGGCCCCATCTGTCCACGCACCACGAGCCGGCCGTCCTGCAACTCCAGCCTGTGACTATGTGCGCTCAAGTGAAGGTAGGTGTCGCTGTCGGGCCGTCTGCGCAGGCAGCGGCCATGGAAACCGCACAAATGCCGGCTGCACTGCTCAGCCGCCGACGACACATTCAGCAGGTAACGGCCCAGCGAGTTGCGTAGGTAGTCGCTCAGACTGGAACAGATGGCCTAGAGGAGCAGCAGGAAACACAGCAGACACCGTCAACACAGCAACCCAGAAAAAAAAAAAAAAAAAGATGTGTGTGGTTCCACACTTATGTTTCTTTTTCACGACGGCATCTGAGTTTTTATTGTACATAAATAATAATTCATACTATTTATTGAAAAATGTAATAACTTATAGGTAATGAATAATTCTTATGGTGCTTTTCCCATACATGGTATGGCTTGACTTGACTTGACTCAACTCGAGTTGCTTTTGGTACCAGCCAATGCAGATATTGGACCCCCTCAGTAAAGCTGGTCATCATAGCGATGCTGCATGAAACTGTGACGTAGACAAATGTTGTTCGGAAGAGGCGGCAAGACAAAAGACTGCTGATAATACATCAGAGAACACAAAGACAACGCAAGAGTGTACACTAACCTGGTAGCTAGCCTTCGCATATATGTTTAGGGTTACAGCGCAGGACTGATTTTGTTTCGGACAGAAACAAGCTAGGTATAAGCTTCTACTACATGTTAGCTACGTTAGCCATGTAGCTTAAGTGTTAGAATAAATAAGCAAAGAAACCTGTCAAGCCTGGAAATTAGACTTTTGTGTCCATCACTTGTTTCTAACAGCACTTTGTAAACTTTCACACCTCATAATGAGAAAGACTTTCAGTTTCGATTATTTCAGGATTTATTGAAAACAATTTTAGGGCTAAATTAAATTTAGGCCCATTATGATTATTAGTTGTGTGGAGAGCAGCATGCTAATGGGAAAGTCTTACATTACTGCTGGCGTAGGTGGAGTCGCCCCAGAGGATAACACCAGCAGCCCCCAGAGACACGCTCTCACCTATAGTAGAGATGAGGTCCACCTGTAATAAAAAGGCAGAGAGAAAGAGAGAGAGAGAGAGACCACAGTGATATTAAAAAACAACCACTACATTTAGGTGGTGTACAGGCAGGACCATCTTAGCTACATTCAACAATGTGGCTTCAGTACACACTTCATTGAGAAACTAGAAAGAGAAAAAAGCCCACTGATAAAAAAAAATGTAAAAACTGCTCAGTAAGTAAAACTGCAGTACCTTAAATCTAGTGTTCCCCTAAATCCAATGTTACCTTAAATTTATTGCTGTCACAAATGTACTGCCTTCTTAAATCCAGTGTTACCTTAAGTCAAGTGATACTTTTACCTCAAATTGATTACAACCTTAAATCCACTGCCAACTTCGTGCTACTATTAATTTAATGCCATCTTAAATTTAAATTCTACTTTAAATTTACTGCCACCTAAAATCCATAGTTTTTGCTGTTTATTTTTAATAAGCGTCTATGTGAGAGATGCATATTGTGGCAGTAAATTTTGAATTGTCCCAACATTCTGCCATTTACATTATATGTGTTGCCATTAGGCTCAGTTATAAGCAGACATGGAATCAGTTTCCACTGCTATGCTGATGATACACAGCTGTAAATATCAGCCAAACCAGATGATGAATCAAGATTTCATTAAATTGAAGATAAGACACGGGATGCTATAGAACTTCCTTTTTTAATCTCAGATAAAACAGAAGTTCTTCTTCTCGGTCCAAAGGCTACTCAGACTAAATGTTCAGTTTTAATGTATAATCTCCAAAACATTTCAAAGTTAAGAAATGTATTATGTATGCTTGATGCTGAAAAACTAGTACATGCCTTTATAACTTTAAGGCTAGATTACTATAATGCACTGTTGTCAGGATGCTCCAGCAGGAACCTGAATAAACTTCAGTTAATTCAGAACACTGCAGCTAGAGTACTAACTAAAACCAGGACATTTGATCATATCAGCGCTACACTGGCTTCTTGTGAAATATGAAAGATATCACATTCTTTTATTGACATATAAAGCCCTGCACTGGAGTACCTGCAAAATCTTATTTCCTATTATTCCAATTATGTTTAGTATTTGGTGATTAATCTTCCCCTTTAGATAAGGGGAGGAGATCCGGGGGTTCATGGATGGAGGTTTATGGTAAACTGAGATGCTGGTGCTATTGTCCCACTACTTTCTTGCTATGACACAGGTTTGTTGATGGTGTAGTGGGGGGGACTTCAGTGTCTCACCGTACTCTCATGTATATGCTACCTTCTGGTTCTCTCCTCTTAGTTCATGCTGTTTATAATTAGATCTGCCAGAGTCGCCAGCTACACTTTGAAATGCTTCACATCCTCTATATTAATCCAAACCAGAACTAACTTTGTTTTTTTTACTCTTTCTGAGATAATGACCACCCCCCTGTCCTCCAGACTTCCAAGGCCTCCTTGTCACCTGGCACCAACCAGTTCTCCTCTTCATTAGTGCTATACCCTTGACTGGTGTGCCACCTGTGCAGTTTCCCAATGTACCACCTGGGCAGATTTTACCATTCAGAATCAGATTCTCTTAGTTCAGCTTAATAAACTGGAAATACAGTTTGACCAGAGGAGGATGGGTCTCCCCTTGTGGGTGTTGGTTCCTCCCAAGGTTTCTTCCTCCAGTTTGAGGAAGTTTTTCCTTGCCACTGTCGCCTCCAACTTGCTCACAGGGGATACATGTTGGGTTTTCATACTTCTGTAAAGCTGCTTTGTAACAACATTGTAAAAAGCGCTATATAAATAAACTTGACTTGACTTAGTCATTCCTGGTGTAACAAAGATCATATGGATTGTCTGCCCTCAAAGAGAACTCACGATCGTGTGAAGTTTCACCTCCACAGAATGGGTGTAAACTGTGAACCATTTTATAGCTGCTGTAAAACGCACTTAGCTGTTAGCACTGTAGTAGTCTGTCATAGACACCCACACGTGATATCTAATTGCATTATGTTTGGCCATCAACACTCTGCACATATATTTCTGTGTATCGTTTTGTACTGTTCTGACATTCTGTTGTTCCAACTAAGCCGAGTGACTGGTAGTCACAGCCACAGACGCCCATACTATGGGATTTAATGTCAATACCAGACTCTCCCTAACTTTTGGTAGCATGCATGTAGCGCTGTTTAATGTTTGTAGCACTGCTGTTAAATTCTTAGCAGATGCTATAGTAATGTATGTGATCTGTGGCTCGTTGTTCCTCCTGAAAGCTGCAGCACTTCCATATCCTTCTCTTCACCATGTTTACATATGAGAGCACTCTGCCTTCCTCAGCAGCCTTCACTCATTTGTGGAACATTGGTTCAAAAAGCATGTGTTACAAAATACTGTGGGACATCTTAAATACTAAACATTCACAGGCCTGGTCTCACAGATTTAGACTTTAGGAATTTAGGAATTAGATTACATTAGACTAAACCAAATAAAGTAAAATTTGACTTTAGATTAGAGGAGATTAGAGTTAGATTAGGGCTTGATTGATTCCTTATAATAGGGTACTAAAGTAAGGGCAGTTGAACAGATCTGCAGGTAGTTTAACTTAAGTTGAATTAGAAAAAATGTAGCTGAGGTTAGATTAGAACTGGTGTATCCAAAGTCTGAAAATAATTAGTTTAGCTAAAGTCTGATTAGTGTTAGATTAACTAAAGTCTGATTGGAGTTAGATCAGCTAAATTCTGAGTTAGATTAGCAAGGTAGTATAGTCTTATTAGAGAGGTAGTAGAGTCACACAAATAAAGCCACTGATTATGATGCCAGTAAAACAAACTATGTTGCTATTTCTAAGAACTCTCTGTCATGTCATGTCAGTTCCATTAGTCAAACATGCATTTACAGCAAATCTGAGGAATAAGGAAGAAGACATGCTGAATGGGTCTATTTCCATACATGCATCACTAAACATAGAGTATATCAGATGGTAAGTAGAATGCTCACCCACACATTCGTAACCACTTCCTCCTGTTTCACAAATTAATTCACATATTTCACATGCTGCTGCACACATACTGCTATGCTCCGCAACATGAAAAGGCGATAAACTCATAACTTGCTTAGTCACTTCTGTTTAAACTATATGCTACATTTGTTTAGCTGTAATAACTGCATTATGTAATTAATTACTTAATGAAATACATTTACGTATCGACTGGTTCAAGTCTGCACGTCTTTACCTGATTGTTTTAAGAAATTAGCAGAAATATAAAGAATATAAATTGAGTCATGTTTGTCAAAAGTAGAACTAAAATGAATACACAATAAATAAGGAACACACAACCCCAATCACAGGTCAAAAAAGTACACTCATTTACCGCAACAACGGCTCATGACAATCTACAACACCCTGCTGAGGAGTAAAAGAGCAGACCATTGGAGACGCACCGCAGGCAGGGCAAGTGGACACTAGTTAAAGGCTAGACATTTTGGACTAACATTATTGAAATTTAGCATGCTTTTTTTTCCCCACTTAATATTGCTGTTTCAGATTTAGCCATAAGCATTTTTACTGCTGTTCATCTCCCTACACCACTAGCGTATTGTTAAGTTCAAGACTGCATTTATATTGGCACTGATTCCACTCAAGTAAACTGCTGGATACTGATAAAGATGGCGTTCAAAATGCAGTTTCTCTTTCACTCACAACTGCATGCGCCCTGTAGAAGTAAATTCATAAATAACTATAAAGTCTCGTTTCTCCACAGGCCTATCCATGATATGCTGCCATACTGCGAGAGATGGGAGAAAATATAATGTCACGAGGTAAGGTCACAGCACACAATATGTCCCCCATTTATGTATTTATTTTTTGACAGCCGGGAAGTCGGATCAAACACTGTCACTGCTCCTACTCCAACTAAACAAGACCAACTGTCCTCTCGACCTGTCCAGCGTATTTTCTGCTTCCCGCCCAGTGAAAGCTGGGCTTATCTCCAGAACCCAGGAGGATAAACAGTTTAAATGATGAATGAATGATTAATTGTCCTGTCTTTGTAATCAAACTTTTAAAAGTCAGTAAGTGTTTTTAAGCATTGGCAATATCCATAACATACTCAAAATTGCTAACTGTATGTAAATTATAATGATAGTGATGATAAACATTGTTATATTGCCCAGCCATAAGTGTTGATGACCACCAACAGATGAGCCAGACACCTCAGAAAAGAAATACAGACAGTGCGTGTTGGAGTAAATGTATGGTCTTGATTTATACCAGGTCTAGTGTAAATTCCTTGTTTTTCATGTGGGCCCGTCGGCAGCCTGTTCTCTGCCAGAATAAACACACTCAATGCACCCGACACACTGCTACCTTTGAAATATGAATAATTCCGCAATAACAGAATCTCCTAACCTCTTTACTGCTTCTCTCTAAGATCTTTGGCAGTACAAGTCTGAGCATTTCCTAATTTCCTTCTACGGGCTCTTTTAAACCTTAAAAGGCTCACTCCTGAGTAAAGCATGCTGGAATTTTATAGTGACTATTCCTTGCAACTCAGTCAAACCAAATGAGTGTGGAAAGTGCAGATTGTAAAGTTTCACACCTGTGAGATGAAGATCGTTTATTATTATCGGAATTTGCTGAAAATGTATTATTGCAAGTACAGTCTTGTTTTGCCTAGAAGAAGAAAGTCTTTGACGTCAAAACAATCAATACTAAGAAGCAGACGTGAACCTTCTGAAAATCAAATGTATCTATGTACTCAATAATATCCTATTTAGCTGGATGTACAGTACTAACTAACTTCATTTCTAAAGGTTGTTTATTGATTTCCGTGAACTTGCTGACCCTAATAAATCCTTATTGTTTTTTTCAGGGCAGTCTGCTTCATCACTGGATAAGGGCTTTCTTCAAAGCAAAGCCAACATTTTGTCCTTGAAGGAACGCACAGAGAGATTTCCTGAACCATGAATCATACACAATAACAAACCGCAAGCAAAGAGAGAGCTTTCCTGTCCTTTCCTGTCTGTAACACTACAATGCCAAGGCAAAACACAGCCTTTAAATGTACAGGCATCTGAAAATGACACAATGTTGCTGTCACATTTTCTAAAAAATGTACAATGATCTTTACCTAAAAAGGCAAAAAATTCAAAGTTCTGTTTTGTTTGTGTTTCAATCTGGCATACAAAAAACCCCCACACAACATCAAAAGTAAACAGGCATATGCATATGAACAAATGTCAAATTGCATTTTTTATATATTTAAGTATTATAGTTGATAGGAAAAGTTAACTATGAAGAGAAAAACACATTTAAAAAACATCTGTATTGAATGTAACTGCCTAATTCGAGCTAATGTTTAGCACTGCTTTGTCTGATCCACTTGTACCAGCACAACACACACTAACACACCACCACCTTGTCAGTGTCACTACAGTGCTGAGAATGATCCCCCATCCAAATAACATCTACTCTGTGGGGATCCTGACTAGTAAATAACCATCTGTAATTGTAGGCCTAGAACACTCTTATATGGTAGGTAGAGCTGATAAGATGACAATGAGTGTAGATACATTGTTTATAGATTTAGCTAACTTTATCTTTAACAGTTAGCTTTCTTTGCCTTCAGTTGTTCTTGACAAGACTCATGATTAGGCACTCTTAATTTAAACCAGATCAATGGCAGTGATGAAAATAGTTCAGACACTATTCAGACCACCAACGGTGAAGACAATATGTAACAAAAACAACAACAACAAATCATAAGATGTCAAAGTTTGATCAGTTTACAAGCTTTTTCCTATTGAAAAAAACAACATTACATAAAATGCTAATATAAACATTACATAACATTTGTACAAGCCAAATATAAAACTACCTTTCCCCTCTAACATATTGAAAACACAGACTACATGATGTTGAAAATGACTTGGAATTAAACCAAACACCTAATAATTAAAAAATATGAGGTTTTGTTGTATACAGTACTGTGTGGAAGTCCTAAGCAAATTGTTTAAACCACTGACTTTCACGTGTTTGTTTTTTTACTATGTATTATAAGAATATGTACAAAAAACATGAATGCAAAAAAGTAACAAGTATTCCACAAATTCTGCACTACCCCTGGTGCTTTCTCTGAATGTGTGTGAGCACTGCATGATTGCGTTGTCTTACCTCTGTTAGTGGAGTGACTTCATTAGCGTATGTGGGTCGAGTGTATACGAACACAGGCCGTGCGGTTCCGTTCCCAACAGACGCAAGCCTCATCCCCTCTCTGACCCTGTTCCTCACAAACTGTCTTCTGCTGGCCTGGTCCTTCAGCACCTGACCTATATAGATGGAGGGATAGAGAGCAGTGCTCTCTGTCCACAGCCACATCAGCTGGTCATTGCGGGTCACTTCCACATCTGGGCAGCGGCCCGTGTAGTTGTCCTGGTTGCTGCGGTAGTTATGATTATAGCAGTCGGGGAACAGGTAAAAACCCCAAAGTTGCTGCGGGCGAAGACTCTTAGCCGAACGCAGCGTCTCCAGCATGAACCTGCAGGGACAGAACTGCTTTATAAAAATGGACAAAAGTACAAACATATATACACACATAAAGAAAATATACTAAACTAGTAAATGTAAAGCTGAGAGTCCGTTTACTGCTCGCTACAGTGAGTGCAACTAGGTGCAACCTGTCAAGATAAGGTAGGAGATGGAGGGGGTGTGGCCTATGTTGTGGACACACCCACTAAGTTATATTTCCCTGATGTACTTCTAGACGTTGTGTTTTTTTTTTTTTAACATTGTTGGTAAATTTGGGATTGTTTGGTGGTTCTTGGTAGTTTTTGGTATTTGCTTGGTAATTTCAATTTTACAGGCAAGTTTATGGTATGGTTCATTAGTTCCTGGTTTGAGGCTCCAGGTTTTAGTACACTTAATAGTTCTTGGGATGGTTTGGTAGTTCTTGCTATAGTTTGACATTGTTTTGGTATGGCTTGAAAGCTCTTAGTACAGTTTGGTAGTCCTTGCTATAGTTTGGTATTGTTTTTGTATGGTTTGGTAGTTCTTAGTATGATTTTGAAGCCCAAATGTCATCTTAGCAAATTCTACATATAGCACTAGCACCTTGCTAGCACATCCTGTACAGTCAGCCTGCGATGAGCCTTTCAAATTATAATCAAGAGGGTACCAGGGCGAAAATCAAGTGTCTCAGAGCTGTGACGGCATTTGTAGTGGATACCGTCATTTAGGTAGATAAAATTTGTTAACAAAGCTGCCTTGACCAGGGGCAGCTGGACCAGCATTTCTTAAGATCATTACCTGCCAGTGAGATCCACCATAAAAAAAAGACAGAAAACACTAAAAACAAAATAAGTCTAAACCCATCTGTAGCGTAGCTGAAGAAAGTACTGACATTTGGCAATTGGCAATGATGTAATAGATGTGTCAATAAAAGACTACAATTCAAACCAGACAGCTAGGAGATTAAAAAATAAAAACATTATTAATTAATCTAAACATCTGGCATATTTTTTCCATATTAGAATCAAAACTGATGAGAACCAAAATCAGTTATAAAATTAACCCAGCCTCACTTGCGAGCTGACAGCTCAAATTCCTGCTGTGCCACTTTGGCTACTTGATCCATGGTCCAGTTGGGGTTCTTCTTCGAGATCAGCAATCGGGATGTGTTCCTGTAGATGTTTTTTGTGTCCCAGTTTCGGATCCAGAGGGGTCTCCATTCCTCCCAGTCGAGGACAGCCAGCCCCTTCGCGTCTGGTTCTCTGATGTACTTTTTGATGCCCTCTGGCATTTTGTTTAGGTGCTCTTCAAGGCTGGCCACCTGTGGCAGGCCACCGTTCACAGGAGTCCCATCCTGCTTGTAGTATGGGTACAAACCCAGGCGGTCTTTGTAGAAGATGGTCAGGTTCTGTCTGACGAAGCCTTCATTGGGGGATGCTACGATCTGGAACTGGTCCAGTTGTAAACGGATGCCGTGCCGTGGGACGCAGTCTTCAGTGGGAGCATTCCAGGCCAGAATAAAAGGCTTCTGGGAATAGAGCGGCCACCTTGTGGACCTGAGCCCTTGAGCATGTGAGCAGGTCCAGAGAGTGGTCAGACAGAGCAGCCGCATAAAGAGGGAAAGAGAATGAGGGACGGGGGCAGCACCCATTTCTCTCACAGAACACCTCTATGTCCTGTAAACACACCAACACACAGAGGTTTAATTTTTTATATTCAAGGATGGGGGGGTGGTCTTACATATGTATTATATATAAAGTAACAACAGTTCAGGGTGAATACATCTATATACAGTATACATCAGTGCTAATGAACAGCTGAACTCTGGAACTGATTAAAAATATATGTATTTTTATATATGTACATATGTCTATATGTATATAGAGCCCACACATTCCTGCCGTCTCAACGCATTAGCATTACTGTACCACAAAGGGGGTCGGGGTCTGGGGTGGGGGTGTCATTAAAGGACATTTTAGAGAAAACAGATGACCCTCAGAAGTCTGTACAAGAACTCTGCTGCTAACACACTGCAAGTCTGAACAAATCTAAACAAAAAGATTCTCCCACTGATCACTGCACTTGTAAATGAGTATAACTATAACTATAAAAATCCTTCTCAAAATGGTCACATATCTGGCATCTTAATGGTTTACTTCTGGTGGACTTCCCTAAGATAGTTATGTTTGTAGTTTCTTAACACTGCATTACACCATGCCATCTATAAATATGGATTAAAGTACATTACCATTGCTACAACAGTAGCAGCCTGACTTTTATTTGCACATTTAGCATATGTTTATGGATACAAATGTCAGAAACCACATCAAGTCTCTTAGAAGTTTCAAGGCAGGTGTGTCATGATTTAGACATATAGTTAGCATGACTGATTGGTGCTAATTGGTGCATTCATTGGCTACATTAGCCTCCCAAAACTTGAGAAAAGACATCAAACATGTTGTGACAGACTTGCTGCTATTTGGAGTAGGTAAATTTGATAGTTTGTTAAACTATTCCTTTATTAAAGGAGAAGGCCACATGTTCTTCCTGCCATATCACACTTGCTTCATCTGACTAGGTGAGTCATGAACATAGAACAAGAAAAACATAGTGGCTCCTGAGAACCTTTGGGGAAAAAAAAAAAAAAGGTTTCATCATACATTCTCATTCAGCCACTTCCTGTCGTCTTCTCAAATTCACTCATACTCCGCATGCAACAAAAGGAACCATGCATTGATCAACCTCCCAAACTAATTTTCAGAATACATAGCACTACAAAAGTATGTCAGTGGGTTATGCAAGCAGGGAAGCATGAGGTTTCCAAGCACGACTGGGCTTTACAGGCATTTGCTAAGATATTAAAAGATTATACCAACAGGTAGAACCACAAACTCATGCTAATTGTCAGCATTCTATTTGTTTTATGATAATTCTGTGTGGTATATAACTGTTAATGCATGCACACAATCAAAACAAATTACAAGTAAAAAAGTACAGAGTAAAAAAACATGAGCCCATCTTAGACACTATTTGAGTTAAATAAAATAATTTTTAATTGCTGAAGAAATTGTTGCATTTTCTGTTAACTGGAAAAGCACTGTTTCCATATTTAATCTTCTCATTTCCATCATATTTTCCACCATTTTTCTTTACCAGTGGCCAGTCTGTTCTGATTAGGCAGCAGGACTTTTACATTTGCCCTTCTTGACCTGTACAGTGGCCAGGTTCTGCTTTTGTTTTGTACCTATGAAGGGTAAAACATAATCTGTTGATTGATGTTAATTTAACAGAGCAGCGAGTTCATCTAGATCATGTATTCACGTCGTTGTCTTAGGTAGTACTTGATGTCTTGTTCGAATTGTCCCGTTCCACCTTAATGTTTAAGGTAAAATGGGGAACGTCGAACAAGAAGCTGGCAAATTCATGATCAGCTAAAGTTTGCGAAAGTTCCTGTAACTGTTAGTTGCTAACCAGAAACCCCTTATAAACAAAACTTCAGCTAAAATAGCTAGCATTTAATTTACAAAAAGTGGAAAAATACATAAACTGACCCCAAGAAGACGTTCAACGTCCCACCACCTCAGGAGACCGGCTTACTCCACTTGGATCTTTCACAAAGTGAACCGAAGCAGGATCGGTCCATCACGGGCGAAGTAAGCCTTTAATAAACCTAAGATGCAGTTTAGACACCTCGCTTGAAATTAGACAGCTTTTACGCTGTACTTTTTGTATATTCTGACTTTTTCTCCTCACGAAGTGTCCATATTCTTCCCCCTGCTGACTAGCGTTTCATTCGCTGAGTGAATGCGCTGAGGGTTCGGCCTCGGATCATACCATTATTTAGAAAAGGCGGGAGGTGGTGCGCTAAAACGTTACAGTAGCTACTTTTTAAAGCACAAAGCCAATGTTTGAATTCGAAAACGAATTAAATACTCGGTGTAATAATTACTATTATATACTCTTTCAATACTTATTCCTCTTATCGCCAGCATAGCATAGCGCAATTGTTTTTAAGTCACCCCCTATTCCGCGCGAGTGGTCGGGTCGGTCAGTGCTCTGCTGGGGAGAAAGACGGTGAGCTACAGAAGCTCACAGCTGGATCAGGTTTCACTAGGAATTTAAGATGTTTTTTCCTTTTTTTCCACAAATTCATTTCTTCCTTCGTCGCATTTTCCCCCTTTCTGTAGCAACATTTGACTAGAAAAAGTGGTGCGAACAAGACGTTTCTTAGAAACAGGCCCAGAAGCTGACACCACAGTCATTAGCTCATTAACTTGTTCTTTGAGATGTAAACAAAGATGGTTGGGATGGTTCGTTATAATGAACTCTGCAAACTTTCTTTACAGTGGTGATAGGAGTCACAATTTCTACAACCCAAAAATAGCTATTTTGTTTACAATTCAAACCACCAGTAACAGCGTTTTTATATGGGATGTTGATGATGGTAAAATAGCGGGAAATATGAAAGTAATATGCTTTCTTTCGAGACTGTTTTGCCTTGCAATTTGCACACAGCCCTCCACCATAAACGGAGCCTTCCACCAATTAAAAGAGCAATGTCTACATTTTAGTTAAAATGACATCTATGTACTGTGGTGGAAGCACTGTCCTGAGGCATATTCTAACCTCTTGTCAATCATGTTGATAGTCTTGCTCCTGATTTGATCATTAACAAAGTCAATAAAATGACAATAACTTAATGTAGCTCTCTGCTTTTACCAGGCTTTCATAACTTAATTACCTAGTTAGCGGTGTGGGTTGTTCACAGTAATTGTTAGGAAAGAGCAGGTAATGCAAATTTCAAAGCTTTATTAATTGACTCCTCAAACCCCAACAATCAGCGATCTCCATCTCCTCTAAACACCTGCCCAGCAGTATGAACATTAAAATAACTGATGACCACAAAGCAGGAGAGCCTAAAATAAGATACAAGTTCCTAATTGTAATTAAGAAATAGTAGTTAACAGGAATGGTAGAAGTCAAGTTGAGGTCTGGAAGACCAAGAAAACCTTCTCAAATAAATGCTTGTAGAATTACTAGAAATTGAACACTACTGTGTAGTAACACCTGCAAAAATATCAGCTTCAAGGAAGAGTCACCAGAAGAAGAGGATAGTGATCCTAAATACACGTCAAAATACGCAATGCACTACATCCAGAGGCACTGAAGCCGTGGTTCTTATGGTCCCTACAGTTGTGACATAGATAATGATTTCATTAGCATACACCAGTTACGTGTATTTGCATGTCCTCACCTCTAATGAATGCAAATTATGCCATCATGGTGTTAGAAATACATGTTCTTTGTTCACAACAATAACGCATTTATATTGCAGTGAAGTGAAGCAAGTGAGAAAAAGTTGAGGATTTCTCACCTTTATGCAAATGAGAAGCAAGTCAGTCAGCCAACTACAGTAGATGTTGCAATGTGCCGCAGTATGCTTTGTTATGCCTGATGTCCATATTCAAACTAAAATCTGTGTTTAGAAGATGGAGAAATCAGTGAAACACTTTTTTTTATTTGGTTCACGTTTTTAATACCATTATTAGAATTTTACCACACCCATGAGCACAGAACTCCACTAAGTTAGTAGGCATGCACCGATTATGAACATTTATGGTTACTTCTGATTCGGTGTCCTTTACAGCCAAATAAGCCAATGTATGATATTGTGGCAAAACAAAAAAATAAATAAATCCAGAGCTCATACTGTGTGACTAAATGAACACAGGCTTTTGAACTGTGTACTGATAACAAGTTAGATGGACACGGAGTCCGAGGTTTCCAAAAATAATTTCTTGTTTCATCTGATCACAGAACAGTTTTCATTTTGTCTCAGTCCATGGCAGAACCTAGCTTCATTTCTGGACTGTGTTGACATGTGGCATCAGTTTTTTTACATTATACTGCTTTAGGTTGCATTTGTGGATTGCACAGCGAACTGTGTTCACAGACAATGATTTCTGAAAGTGTTCCTGAGCCAGTACAGTACAGAATCATGTCTGTTTTTAATGCAGTGCCGCCTGAGAGCCCAAAGATCACAAGCATCCATTGATCATCTGCCTGTTGTTGAGATGTGTTGCTGTTGTCAAATTTAATTTTCATGAAATAATAAAATGTCTTAATTTCAACATCTGATATGTGTTGTGCGTTCTAATGTGAATAAAATAGTTGTCTGTGAGATTTGCACATCATTGCATTCTGTTTTTATTTACATTTGCTACTGTGTTCAAATAAACATTTTCCCATTTACAGCTTCCCACAGTTCTGGGAAGTTTATTTGTTGTTTTAGGTCACTGTGGATCTGGCTAATTATCAGCTTGATTGACAGCTCTCTGTTCAACACAACTAGCCTGCTCCATTCCTCCTACAGAACTAACATCATTATCGAGCTTCTATGTGACATTAACTGGACCAAAAAAGTCACAAACCAACAGAGCAATGAAGCAACGTGGAATTGACGAACAGGTGGACAACCAAAGTTGTTAGACGAAGCAATGAACAGATGTGGAGGCAGATAGACAAACTAACAAAACACCAACGAAGCAACACATGAACATGCAGAAAAATGCCACAAAATAGGATGACAGGTTTCTGAAAATTATATTTAAAATATCATGATATATCGGCTTTCCTACAGTATTGCAGTACATTGCAGTATTGCCAATACACAGCCTTAATAAAGAGCCTGTTACACTAGCTTATGAATAGTTGCTGCTATGTTGTTGTTCCACCAGCTCCAGTTATTACAGCGTAAGTTAATAAAACTTCCGGACAGATAAAATATAGCCATGGTAAGCTTCATGATTCATGATTCATAGAACAACAGCAACAGAAAAAAACCACTGTGAGGTTTTATAGTGTCTCAGCTGTCCATGTTGAGGGCAAAGAGGCTAAGGAGCTGAGCTAGCCACGGAAAAATCTTAGAGAGAATAATAGATATAATAGAGAAAATGAACAGCAAATATAAGTTTTAAGAGTTAAGAATTGTTCATAACTAACAGCTTACAGACATGTAGCACCTTAAAGCATTCGTACGCACATTAAACATTTACTAAGAGTAACCTAATGTGTTTGGCTGCTATGTGTATAGAAATGCACTTTCTGATATTACAAAGTTGTTTTATTCAATGTAAGCGGTGGCAACCCATCATTAAAGAGCCCACACCCCACATTTGACTTGAATTTTATACACTTTCACTTGTTCAGTAGCTCCACTGGTGTGTTTTTTTATGTGTGATCACAATTTAATTCGACACAATTATTTTCTACCCTAAAATCTTTCTATCCTAATCTTTTAAATTCAAAAGGATATTTACATATAACATACTATCTCAAACTACAAAGAGAATTCAGTTTTCCATTTAATGGATTTTTTTTTGTGCATTATCACTAGCACAGTTCAGAGTTGTATGATGTGAAACGCTCCATTCTAGAGAAAGTCATCACTGTTCACAGTGGTGTTGATAGGAACAAAACATCTACCTCTAAAAGTTCCCACAGAGAAAATTATTACATGAAACGAATGCACTGCCTAATATCTGAGACACTTTTTAAAGTTTTGGTCTAAAACATTTTTTATTTATATGTCAATTTATTTGAATCTATTTATGGTGGATTAACAATGTGGGATAATAACATTGTGCGATATCATAGCAACCAGAAGCAACCACCTGGAATACTATAGCAACCACTTAGTAATATACAGTGGTGTGAAAAAGTGTTCGCCCCCTTCCTGATTTTCTGATTTTTTTGCATGTTTGTCACACTTAAATGTTTCAGAACATCAAACCAATTTAAATACTAGTCAAAGACAACACAGGTAAACACAAAATGCTTTTTTAAAATGAAGGTGTTTATTATTAAGGGAGAAAAAAAAATCCAAACCTACATGGCCCTGTGTGATAAAGTGATTTCCCCCTTGTTAAAATATACCATCACGGTGGTTTCTAACACCTAAATACACTCTAGCCACACCCAGGCCTGATTATTGCCACACCTGTTCTCAATCAAAACATCACTTAAATAGGATCTGCCTGACAAAGTGAAGTCCACCAAAAGATCCTTAAAAGCTACACATCATGCCGAGATCCAAAGAAATTCACATTAAAGCTCGTCTCAATTTTTCCAGAACACATCTTGATGATCCCTAAGACTTTTGGGAAAACATTCTGTGGACCGATGAGACAAAACTTGAACTCTTTGGAAGGTGTGTGTCCCAGTACATCTGGCGTAAAAGAAACACTGCATTCCAGAAAAAGAACATTATACCAACTGTAAAATATAGTGGTGGTAGTGTGATGGTCTGGGGCTGTTTTGCTGCATCAGGGCCTGGAAGACTTGCTGTGATAAATGGAACTAAAAATTCTGCTGTCTACCAAAAGATCCTGAAGGAGAATGTACGACCATCTGTTCGTGACCTCAAGCTGAAACGAACTTGGGTTCTGCAGCTGGACAATGATCCAAAACACACCAGCAAGTCCACCTCTGAAGTTATCTCAAACACTTGGTTGCAGTTGTTGCTGCTAAAGGTGGCCCGACCAGCTATTAGGTTTAGGGGGCAATCACTTTTTCACACAGGGCCATGTAGGTTTGGATTTTTTTTCTCCCTTAATAATAAACACCTTCATTTTAAAAAAGCATTTTGTGTTTACCTGTGTTGTCTAATATTTAAATTGGTTGATGTTCCGAAACATTTAAGTGTGACAAACATGCAAAAAATCAGGAAATCAGGAAGGGGGCAAACACTTTTTCACACCACTGTAGCACATAACACACATTTACATAACTGTAAAGAACTATTTCACTGAACATGAAAAATGAAAAATTGGACTTCCCCTTTATCTCTCTAGCTGTACTAGATGTACCCATACAGTATTATCTTGTGTTCTGCAGTAGCTGCTGCACTGAAACAGTGTCACAGAAGTCACACCCTGTGAGAAGTTACAAAATTATGGCTTTTCCAGTCAAAAGACGGAAAATCAGTGTGAGTGCGAAGATGGGGCAGAGAGGCCCTGAGCAGAACACTGATAAGTAATGATTTAAGCAAAACATGAAGCTTAAATATATGGGCTCTTTGACCCATGCGAGCTGGGTAGTCAGCTGAGCAGGCCTGTGGAGACTTCCTGTGGGGGTCTCGGCTGTGCTGAATCACCTGACGCCAATGACATCCTCATGGATGGAACTCTGATGGCTGCAGAGAAAGGTATTTCCTTCAGGCCTTCAGCCTCCACCCCTACACAGCACCACAATGCCAAACACTTAAACACTTGTGCCTTCTTCTTACTCCAACACATATGGAGTGGTCAGTTGTTGTCAAGAGCTTCTTTTAATCACCCATGTAGAACAGGCCTCATATGAAAGTAGTGTACTTTACATGAATTGTGCTTGAGCTGTTGGTTTCTGGGAAAAAGCTTGTATGAGCTACTAACTAACTATACTTACTTAGAATTTCTGTTCCATGTCTGCAAAATGGCTCTTATCCCATCATTAGATAAGCCACACAGTCAAAACATGGGAGATCAAAAGTTCATTCCCAGCGATGCCACAGCCATCCGTGACTAAAAGATCATAAGTGACTCCTCTATCTCTCTCTCTCTGTCTATCTATGGGTGAACAGAGTGGTCCTCCCGTCCTGCCAATATCACTCAGCACAATACTGTTAGCGAATGTAAAAGAATTATTTAACATTCTCTTCCATGTATGTTGAGCTCCATTGGTAAAAGTTTAAGAAGATACTGTGAAACATAATGTGGAGCATATAGTATTCTGAATTTTTATGATTTGGCAGCACTATGCGATTTAAGGGAAACCCAACTAGTGGGTGGAAGGGGCAGAGATGCGATAAAACAAAATAGTCTACAAGGAAAACTAATTATTTTACCCTGTTAGTAGCATCAACATTCCATAAATAAAATATCTGTATTTGTTTGGAGATATGCTGCCCTCTGCAGCCAGTTGTACCAGCTGAATGCAATGTCAATCATTGTCTAGTTTGAATAGAAACTATGTTCAAATGTACAAGCTACTAGAATTTTGCACCAAGTGACATAGTTGCAAGGTAGTTTTATGTCTTAATTTAAAATGTACACATACCCTGGATTCTGTATTTATTAAATAATTCAATACATCTGTTAAATGGCTGGTATATTTGATAGATACAGAAACTTGCAAGAAAATGAAACAGGTGTCGGCAACCAATTTTATAGAAAAGACATTTTTATTAATAACAGTGTTAGAAACCACAAACACAGCAAACACATCTTGATTGCATGTGAGGTAAAAGGAAAATGTGACACATTACATTTTTTTCCTTTCGCTTTAATGGAGGTGCCACCAACATCCTTTGGCCAAAAGGTCAGCTTTGAAGTTTGAAAAGGTCACAGAGCAGGAAACCTGCACAATGTAATCATTAAGCATGTGACAAAAGCATGTGACCATGTTTCGCAGAATTAAATAACTGCAGTAATTATGCGCACCACGAGTGTGTTTGTGAAAACTGTCCACAGCTGTTGGGGGTAGCTGACCTGGACTGCGTACTTCTGCTTCCTTTGTTTAATACATTGTGTCATACAGAACGTATATAATATTGACTGAGTTGGAGTAAGTTAGTCAGATATTTATTTATTTAAATACAATTGCTGTAAAAATGGAAGTTACGGTCCAGCAGTACATGGTTTATGTTCATCTTTAAATGAGGCTAAAGTTACTTCCAGTTGAGCAGTTTCTTAAACAAATGTTCTTGTTTACTCTAAATGCTACAGCTTGTAAAGGCACCATTTAATATGAAACAGAAATTTGGCGATTAGAAACTTCAACTCCCACATCTTTAACAGGATTTCAGACAACTTTAATTCAAAGTCTGCGCATGTTCTCCACAGTTCCACTTTTATTAACATCAAATCAAAAAACTGAAATTCTCATTGATTTTGATGTGATTTGACAGGTTTTAGATTGGACATACAGTTTTTAAACAATCCTCATTAAATTACAGTGTTCCCTCCATATGAATTAATGGGGGCCAAAAATTTGTGCACCACATTCTTCCACGATAATACATAGCCATTAACACCCTATTAACCATGTGGGATATCATAGGATATCGTAGCAACAACCTACTGCCTAGCAACCATTTGGGATACCATACCAACTGCATAGCAACACCTTATCTAGTACCTGGGATACCATGGCAAAGGTATAGCAACACCTTAAAAACCATCTGTAATACAATAGCAAATGCATAGTAACACCACAGCAAAAAACACTATAACGATATAAACTCTAGAGATCCCTCTACTAACACTATAGCTCTATAAACACTGGTCATACTTAGCATGACCCCTCCCCTAACACTATAACGCTATTAACTCTAGAGTCATACCTAGCATGACCTCCCCCTAACACTATAATGCTATGAGCACTAAAGTCATACTTAGCAAGACCTCTCCCCCTAACACTATAACACCCTAAACAATACAATCATACATAGCATGGCCCCTCCTCCAACACTATAATGCTATAAACACTACAATCATACATAGCAATACCCCTTCACTAACACTTTAATCTTATAAACACTAAAGCCATACTTAGCATGACTCCTCCAGTGACACTATATTGCCATAAACACTACAGTCCCCTCCCCATAACGTTATAGATACTAGAACACAGTGACATCAGCTACTTCAGTGACTCAAACATTTTTCATGTCTTAGTGGTATTTGACAAAGAAAGGCTTCAGTGGACACACCCCCAGCATTTCAAGTCAGAGAACGCTTGTTACATTTTCATCATTTCAAAATCTAATTTTTTACACTTGTACACTTGGTGATTATTTTAATAATTCAAATTTGGCTCAGTGGTTAATAACAGAGAGTGAGAGTTAATAGCATTTGCGAAATTGAATGGTGACGAAATAAAATTTGGGGTGTTCTAACTGTATTCTGTATATGTACATTTATATTTTTTTATAATGCTATATTTCTACAAAATTTAAAAAAGGTGTATTTTTAAGACAGTGGTTCTGTATAGAACCATTTGAATGCTCAAACAGTTCTTTGAACACTCTACATCAATCTAAACTATTTCACTGTTCAATATAGAACCACTGCCTTTACTAAAGAGCCCTTAAAGAAGTACCTTTTTAAGAGTACAGTTTTTTAAGAGTACATTTATCTGCACAACAATAGTACTTTTGCTTGTAAAACTCTATTAGAATTAATTAGAATTAATGCCAACAAACATTGAAGAAAATGGTAATGGTAATGCTTGTCTTGTTTTTAGAAGAGTTATTAATACATAGATTTGTTAAGTTTTGTTAGCACCACATAAATATCAGATGGTAACAGTACAAGCTGGTTTCCATGGAGGAGAGATGTGGAAATGGTTAAACAAGCACACTAACCTACAGTAAATTGTATTAATGTTTTTGTAATTATTCTAATATTAGTGTTTCTGAGCAAATAAATGGCTCAGATAAATGGGCTTAGTCTCACGTTCATGTTGCTCCTTTGCAGAAACAACATGAACGTGAGACTAAGAACCTACTCACCACGCTTTGTAATGATCAAATGACCCAGGCCTGCAGGAACCCACATGAGACAACAACACCGCACCTGTTACTACTTACACACTGAGCAGAGCCTGAGAGCTGCAGAGAGAGAGACACAGCTGTCAATACAGCCTTCAGAGAGAGAGAGAGAGAGAGAGAGAGAGAGAGAGAGAGAGAGAGAGAGAGAGAGAGAGAGACAGCTGTCAGTGAGAGAGAGAGAAAGAAAAGAGAGATCTGTCAGTACAGCTATCAAAAAAAGAGAGACACAGTTGTTAGCATAGGCTTCAGAGAGAGAGACAGACAGAGAGAGAGCTGTCAGCACAGCTATCAGAGAGAGAGAGAGAGAGAGAGAGAGAGAGAGAGAGAGAGAGAGAGAGAGAGAGAGAAAGACAGCTGTCAGTACAGCCTTCAGAAGGAAAGAGAGACACACATTCATTTAATTCTGGTCTTTTGGTGGCCTCACCTATGGCCCTCAGCCTGCATGTCCCACTTCTGTACCAGCTATTTAACCTTTTAAACTGCAGGTTTTGTATTTTATTATCCTTATTAATTTGTTGATGCTATAAATTATTTACGGCACACAACAAATACTGTATTCGCAGCAAATATTTACAATACAGTTTCCTCTGAGGTATGTTTCAGCCCGGACTGCATTTTGAAAGACACAGCCAATCAAAAAGTAGCTCATTTACACATATCAGTCATTAAGCCACAGTTACAGAAACAGCCTGTCGAAGAGAGATTGAAAAAAATAATTTAATTAGAATTTTTGACGTTTTTGGTAGAGAAAACCACACAGCTATTCCTGTTGTCTGAACAGAGAAGAGAAAATATCTCTCAGGGTAATTTTGTTCCCCTCAAGCACTTTTTTCACATGTGAAAGGATTTTTCCCACAATGTGCTTTCAGTACATTAGCACCCTGGCTGCCAGTTACACCTCATTTGACAGACAGGCTAGCCTACTGCTATGTGACTGTGGCTCACAGGTGGCAGTTCTTACCCAGCAATCACTCAGAGTGGGCAAAGAGTGTTTATGAGCGGAATTCGGCTGAGGAGTGAAATGTATATAGTTAAGCATAATTTAAAAGCTTTGGCATGCTGTTAGATTCCTACATACTGAACAAGTTTTCATGCATGCAAGGGATAGATTTATATATATATATATAACTACACCGCCTGCATCTCCAGCTAATTAGTGGGGTAGGGCAGCCCCAACCTCTGCAGGAAAGTAGCTCCTTAAGAGGAGTAATTGTAACCTAATCTAAATCATTTCTATATTAAATGTAATCAGATTATTTTCATTACTTTGAAGTTTATTATTGGAAATTATTATTTTTTAAAATTATTATAAATAATTTCAAGACTTTTTCAAACCAATAATTTAACTGCAAACTGCAATAATGATTATAAGTGATTTGAATACTAATGATGACTGATCTCACATTTAGAAAAACAGTCAAATAAAATATCTGTTGAAGTAGAGCAGTATAGCAGTATAGTTATCTGCTGAAAGACTGAAAGGCGGTACTAAATGCTTGGTAGACGCTTCCTAACAATCTCTTAGCAGTCTCAGTTCGAAGGGGTCGACGTGTATAAGTTAAAAAAAGGTGTTACTTTACATTAAAACTAAGTGTGAACTGATCATCTCAGTTAAAGATGATCATTTACGCATATTAACATTTTACACCCATAATTCAAAAACTACTGAAAAAAGAAACTAACTTTACTTATATGAGACTTGCGTAAAAACTATGTTTTTTTATTTTAGAACTGTTGGTTAATATTAGCTGACTTCTGCATTAAACTCTGGCATGTTAACATTCACGTTTCTACATTTATAACAAGCCAGGCAATTGTATGAAAGCACAGTTAAACCACAGCTTTAAATGTTTTCTGGAAAACCACAAAATACCTCATTCTCTCTATAGTATCATCTACTTCATGGCTCATTTTGTGAACAGAGCTCTGAGAATCAGTATGAAGTGAAGTTGTTTCAGATAAAGCAGACTACACAGCGGGAGGTGACTAAAGCCCTTGACTGAGACACTCACGGGGTAACAATGGCATGGTTAGCAGGGGGCATATGTTATGTTTCCTATGGTTATTTGTGGCAGACCAGTACAGACAAAACACACCTGTGGAAAAATGTATGTACAGTATACTGGCCATTATATCAGAAACCCTTCTCCTATACCTCCACCTTGCTGGTGTACAGTGAGAGACTGTAACTCATCTGGTGCGTTTTAAGCAAAGAAAATAACTCAGCACAGAAAATCCAACTGGCTTTGTTTATTTTTTACATAGCACCAGAGTCTGTCAGTTTTATATTCTGTGTAATACATCCATGTGCAAAGTTTGGCTTACCATGGTGGAACTAAGTTAACATTTTCTCTTTTCTGTTCATAGAGAGATGGGTCTTTAGTCTGCCATGACTTTTAAATATTTTAAATCTAATGCAGGCAGCTACAGGAAGCCAGTGAAGGGAGTGCAGCTGTGAAGTAACATGAGTGAGCTTGGGAAGATTAAAAACGAGCCATGCTGCTGCATTCTGGATCAGTTGCAAGGGCCTAATGGCACACAGAGGGGGACCAGCCAGAAGCGAGCTGCAGTGGTCAAGCCTTGAAATGACTAGAGACTGTACCCGCACCTGGCATCCTGAAAGATAGAGGGTTGAATCCATTGTTGTAGAGAAGATTTCTGCATGACCAAGTCAGGTTTGTAATACAGCCTTACAATGACAACTGTTCATCTAGAATCATACCAAGGTATCTTGCATCTTCAGACAGAGCAATCATGTTGAGTTCTTGAATGAGATGGCAAGATCATGGACCTGTAGTTCCAGGGATATACAGCAACTCAATCTAGCATTCAAGAATTTTGAGAGGAAAGAAAGGAGTAATAATAGTTGATGTTTTCTGATGTTAGAGCTGTCCAACATGGGCTTCTTCCGAATAGGATAATAAACGTGATGAAGAACAGCAGGTCCATGGAGACACATCTGCTGCTCTTGTCTAGATTATTTTTGAGTGGACAGTTCATTCTCAGCCTAGCAGTGACACTGAACTGTGTAAAAAAAAAACAACAACCCGTATGGCCGATGTTTCTAATAAAATGGCAGTGTCAGACTTTACATATGTGGTTAAGTCTCTCTCTTTCTTTCACTTGACCTCTCCTCCCACCACGGGTGTCCAAGTAAACAAAAATCTACCCCGTCTAACTTTCCTCTCTTGAGTCAGCACTTACAGAAGCTTCCAAGATCCTCCAAGCGGAGCAATAACAGAGGGATTTAGAGAAAAAGCTCCTTTTTAGTTGGATGCACTGAGCGCCTAAGCTCATTCAGAGTGGAGTCGGAGTACTATGAAACTCATATGTGATTTGTATTACAAATTGCTATGTGAAAAATGTTGTTTTTGACAAAAACTGAATAAAAAAGTGGAATACAAAGTAACTTGAATAACGATCATATTGAAATACATATACAACAGAAATCGCATTATTAGCAGGTAGAAATTTGGATCCTTGAGTGGTTGTAATTGTTTTGGTCATGTCACATTTACACATGCCTATTTGGCCTACAGCAGTTTTGCCCCTGTTTAAAAGTGCCATATTATAAAAAGCTTCCTTTTTTAATTATTTGTTTCTTTAAATGTCCAAGGACCTGTGTAGCCCTCCATCTGAGTCGCTCCGCCCATAGCTTCAGAATTTCGTCCTTAAAGGCCACAGTTTTTTTCTTACCAAGGCTGCTGGCATTATATGGATGCCAAGAACTCATCAACCTTAAATGGTGCGGTAGTTACACTATGTTGTTAACTGCTGTACTGTTTTAGGTGGAATGGGAAACATTCAAACCCGAAGCTAGTGAGTAAAAAGCCTAAGGATCAATACCAATAATTTAAAAAATATATAAAAAAATAATTTTGCCCTGTGTTCCTTTGGCTGTTTAGCAACTACTAACACTAACAACTGAAATAATATATTAATGTAGATGCAATGTTCCAGGAATTGGCCTGTGCTGTTACATAATTTTTTAACCAGCATGTCAGATATTTCATTAAGACCCCAATGTGACTGTGTTAACTTGAAAAGAGGGACAATATCTCCTCTTTAATCCTAAGAGATAAAGGGGGCTTTGGAAATTGACATGTAAATATGAATTATGTATGGTTTTGGTACATACAAAATGTAGGATTTATATATTTATATGCAGTTTAAAATGAACATACCTTGGGCTGACATTTTGTTTGTGAATATAGAAACGTCCAAACACGTCCAGGCACTATACCTGCAAGCTGTTTGTGTGTGTTGGTATAAATAAGCCTGTCCTGAGACAAATGCGTGTTTGTTTTCCTGTGTTAGAGAGGTCGAGCGCAGTGTGTTTCCTCTTCTGGAGATTTTGTCCCTCTCTAACTCCTGCACACGGTCACCGCAGGAAACACTGCTGCCCCCACTACAGAGTGGGACTACCGTGTGCTCCTGCTGCAGCGTCACACAGAGACTCAGACGTCAGAGCGCAGCAAAACAGCACCGTGCTCAAGGACAAATGCTTAAAAACACTGTGAGAAACGGCACACGAAGGTCATTCAGGGTCGCGACTCAGTCCACTGCTTTCCAGCAGTGTCGTTTTCAGCTTATTAATCATCAGGCAGTTTACAGTTTGTTTTTCTCAGTGGGGTTTCTCATCCTTCCACTGTCACCCATCATTGCTCACTAGCAGCTCAGAGAGAGAGAAAGAGAGAGAGAGAAATAGAGAGAATGGATTGCACAAAAGGCGTGGCTATGCAGAAGTCATGGTTGTTGGCATAATAATGTGTATATGTGTTGCAGGTGCCTTATTGTGCTGGACTGCATGTCACCATGTGCTGGAGACGTGTGGATGAAGGTGACCCGATTTGTGGCTGAAGAGCTGATGGCCATTCTCCTCCAGTACTTTGCCTATTAAAAGTAATAATGCATTTGTCGCAACATTGTTTGTTAATGTTGTCAGAACTTTCAGAGGAATTTCAACGTTGTGGGCATCAAAACAAGAGGTTGTCACAGTATAACTGTGATTGTAGGGTTACTGTATGCTGATGCCACACTGATGTCAGAAGTGGGAGAGCACCCTTCAGCAGTCTGGAGAGAAATTACACTACTACAAAAGCCTGCAGAGGAAGAAGCAGTGGCTAGGATAATGCGGCTTCACTGGACACAGCAAATATGATCAGGTGATATGCATTATGACATCAGCAACGGTAACATGACAAAGTAATCTATTTTTGAACATATTCCACAATGTTTATGGCACACTCCTGTAGCATTGTTAAAGTAAGCCTTTTTTGGCACCACAGTGTGCTGCTTTAAGTCTGCGTCAGCGCCCAGACGGTTTTTAGTCCGCCTCCACTCACCCATAATTACTCCGGGAGAGCTCTCAAGATGGTGAGCCCTGCAGGAAGTGAGGCAGAGCGAACAGGTTGGACAAAGGGGGCGAGAAAGGTGGACCCATGACCAGATGCTTCTCTGTGCAGATGGAGGAAAACATAACAAGCACCTTTGCATTTTCACCTTATCGGGTCCTAGGACTGGAAAAATAAGATGCTAGAATGTTTATACTCTAATGTTTTCCCAGAGTACTAATTAAAAGATTCTCACTTACATTTTAATCAGACCTAATCCAAACGGGAGATACAAGAGAAAACCATTTTCACATGAAACTGTGATTCACATGAAACTTTTACATGCAATTGTGGTATAAGCAGTTTTTTTGAGGGTTTGTAGGGTTCCTAAAGCGATTGTTTAGATCAGTGGTTCCCAACCCCAGTCCTGATGGACCCACTCATATCCTCTAGAATCTAGTTTAGCAGCTATTGCAAATAGGACTGCATTGGCTGCACACACACAGACACACAAGCGCGCACACACACACACACACAACTGAGCTATTTGAGCTTTCGTTTGCTGAGTACTGGTAATTGTTTGTGTTGCCTGTATTAGGGAGGTACGTGTGTTATTAAGTAGCTGGCTGATTAATTAAAATAAAATAAAATCAAAGTTAATGTAAGAATTTTTTGGTGCACCCTCTGGGGGCATGTGTACCACTTTTTGGGTAGCACTGCTTAAATGTACATGTATTCTGAATACGTTAAGTTTATGTCTGTTTATGGATTATCATTTAGTACAGTGTATGTCGTATAGAGCCATCACTACTTCTTCACTTCACTCTGTTGACAGACCACATCTGAAAGAGAAAGGACAGCAGACTCTAGTGGTTAATTTGGTGCTACAGACTGATGCTACTGAACTTTCAGTAGGACACTTAAATAATTAATTTCTATTACTGAATCTTGACTTCTGGCTTATGTAAGACACTCTCACTGAACTGAAGATGGTTCTAAAATAAATAAAAGAGCAAACACTTTTCAAACACTAATGAGGTCATGTGCGTTTAAACAACCCAATCATACCACACATAATAAATTAACAGTCAAATTAAACTTAGAATTAAATTAGCAGTAGACACATCCCATGTCATAGTGAGCGAAATCTTACCCAAATCACAAGACCCAACCACCGTCTTCATCAGGCTGCATTAAAAGAATGTGCACAACAGAAATGTGTTCATCAGGTATTTTCATTTATTTTATAAATATGTCCAAGGTGTCCTACAGCCAGGGCCTCTATTCTGTGCTGTGAAGCTTTGGGTTCTTGCTACATAAATTTTAGTGTTCTATAACGGTTCTACACAGATTAAAAAAAAAGAAAAGAAAAAAAAAATTATGCCATGGTGTTGCCTCTGGAATCTAAACTTTTACTTTAAACACATTTTAAAGGCATTTAAAACAATTTTGTTTACTCCTAGAACTGTTAAACTGTTCTAGAATGAGGTGATTCATGAAGAAACAGCCAGGCTCAATGGTCCAAAAACAAAACAAAACAAAACAAAAAAACCCCAAAACAAAACACATTCAAATTCTGCATCTAAACGGTCTACAGCTATAACATACTGACAGCACGCAGAGGACGAGGCACTAGAGCGTCACCCTGCAGCAGTAATAAACACCCACACAGGCTCTACAGCATAGTCCAAATACTCTCACTCTCAGATCAGATCTGGAGACAGATCAGAGCAAGATCATTGTCTTTTCTCAAATCGCACGCAGCCACTGGCTCCCCAGCCTGCCTGCCACAAATCCACAAGCATGCAGTGAGCTGCAGCAGCCTCTCGGGGGCAATACACAGAGAATATCCAGGATCCAGCACACAGCAGGAGGAAGAGGAGGAGGAGGATGGGACGGAATCTTCACGGTGTGCACATGATCTGGGACTGTTCTCCCTTATCAAACCTCACATATGATAACTGGGAAATCTACATGGAGGCAGGGGTGATCCAGCTTTATAATTCCCTACACACGCACGCACGCACGCATGCGCGCGCACACACACACACACACACACACACACACACACAGAGAGAGAGAGAAAGACATAAAGTACTATTTAATCATCAATGATAAAAACCCACCACATTTACATATATACAACTCTTCCGCCTATAGCAGCAAGTTGGTTTTAGTACAGACTAGGGTTTTAATAAAAAATTATATCTAGATATATTCTGTAATTTTGTCGATAACCATAATAACAATATTTTGCATTATTTAAAAATGTGTTTGTAAAAGTTTTATATTTTACTATCTTGCACTTAAAGGATAAAGGATATTAAAGGATATTAATATCCATCCATCCATCCATCCATAATGTTCTGCTTTATCCTGCTATTCTGGGATCACCGGATGGGGGGTTTTGGTGGGTGGTTGGAGCCAATCCCAGTGGCATTGGACGAAGGCATTTTTAGTGAATGACTCTGGTGAAGTTTACTGAGTGTGTGTCTTGCCAGACACCTTAGCTGATTTAGATTTGTCTTGGACAGTGGGCTCCCGAAGTGCTTCATATTCCTCATACTCGGTGCGGTGGTTTGTTCAGAGATGATGGAACAGGGGTGCGTTTCCCAATAACGACTGAGCTTAGTGATTTACGAACAACTTTAGGAACAACGTAACTATTTTTTTATAAATAGGCACACAATTAACCCTTCATATGTCAGTCAGGAAGCATGGCAAACCGGCCACGCAAACTGAATTTTTCCCAGGATGAACTAAAAGCCAAATGCTTGAAGAAATAGAGAAAAAACAAAACATACTATTTTCGAAAGTCTGGAGAAATTCTACAAATAAAGAAAAAAGGCAGAAATGGCAGGAGATTGCCTGGATACAAGTGCCTGTAGTGTTCATTACATACGCCCCATTGTAGTTGCTATGCACAAAACAACGCGTTTTTAAAGGATGATTAGCGGCCTCGTTCGTTTTTGAGACAAAACTGCATGTGAACTTCAAGAACTTACAGAGTTACGAGTGGGTCAGACTACTCTTACATTTACGAATGACTTTACATACTATGTTAGTTACAAAGACTGTTGGGAAACATTCATAATTTTAAGAATGCTCTTAAGTATGAAGTTACAAAGTACTTAAGCGTTAAGAACGTTTTGGGAAACGCACCCCAGGTTAGTTGTCGAGCTATCTTTAACGGCAACCGCTTTCTTACGAAGTCTGCAAATTGATATCTTTTAAGCGATGTCAGTCTTTTCGAATCCAAACCACATCCAAGCAAGTGAAGATTATTATTGCTTAGGAATTAAATCAAAGGCGGTAGACTGGGAGGCTGACGATGTCTGAATTTCATCCTCTGGTGTGTTCACTCAATTTTAGCGTTAGGTGTGTGTTTTTAGGCAGCTATGCAAGCTTTAGTCTATGCTAGCACACAGTATGGGCACTCGCAGCAGCCTATACTAAAATGGAGTTGAGGCGCTGTGATTGTTATTCCATCAGTAGCATACTTTATAACGTCAGCTCATACATGGTTAAAACTGCAATTCAGATAGTATCGTAGACAATATATATCACAGACCCCTAGAACAGACTGCTTTTTGTTGAGAAAGACATGTTTATGTATGATAGGTATCAGTAGATTGAATATCGAGACACACGTACCTGAGGTATGAGATTCTTATGGATCCTTTTCAACTTGGCTTTCTTTCGGCCGTTCTTTGTCACCACCGTCTCCTCGTAAAACTCATGAGCTAGGTCACCATCTTCGTCAAAGTACATGGAGCTAAAAGTGAACAGACAACCCGAAAAATGAATCACCATCACAATATGTAATAGTTTACTATTTTGTCAAGTTTACTCAGGTCAGTGGTTACTAAGCATGCGAGTGTAGAACTCTTGAAGTTTTCTTGACTAATGCTGCTCGGACCACTGGTAGACGCTGCAGCATCAATAGGTGCTTTATTGTAAACACTAACGTCCAAGCAAGGCTTTATTTGGCAAACTGCAACAACATTTGCGATTTGGCAGATGCAACAATACAGATTGATGGACTGTAACATGCCTAAACCACAATTGTAACATTTTTTATCAATGTGAACACAAGCTAGAAAAGTCTAAAAAGGTCTTAAAAATTTGCAAAGATACAGCACAACTGAATTTTATTTATTTGCTTCTTGGAGCTTCTGTGATGGTCTTGCTTAAATCAGAGTGACATCCAATCCCCCCAGTCAGCAAGCACATGTGTGTTGATGAAGCTATATTTAATCTTACCTCCTTCTGGTAAACACGAAGGGTGTCCCGTTTCTGAAGCTTCTGACCCTGGCCAGAGTCTGCTCTGTGCCCTCTTTGGTAGGTTCATCTCCACTGCCTGTGCCAGAAAAGGGCCAGTAACTTTTAACTTTGGAGCCGCTGCCACCCATCTTCAACCACAGGACATTATTTTCTTGGCTGTGGCACACTCACTGAAAGCTGTGTAGAAACAAATATGGAAAATGCTTAGAGCAAAAGTTTGCCAGCAGGTCTGGAACATTAGAACACAATGAGGTCTGCAGGGATGTGTTTACAATGGCTGTAAAGAGGCCATGTTAGATGGAGTTTGTGGCATGAACCACACCACATAATTCTGTGATATTTTAACCATCAGCGTCGCAGCTAATTATACTCATTTTTTCAGAATGAGTTTTTAGTCAATGTCTTAAATCTACAGAGCTCTAAATATACATACACACTACTACACAGCTACATATGAAACATGTGTAGGTTTACTGGTGGTTTTGATATTAAATACAATGTTGATATTTGTGTTGTAGACACAGTGACCTCGTTTCTTTCACCTGAATGGGTTTCTGTACATCTCAATCATTTAATTATGCAGAGGTTTTGGGAAAACACTGAAATTCACCCTTAAAGTTTGTCATATTCGTGATTCTCTGGGTGTAAGCTGTCTCTAATCTAGTGCACCACATAGAAACTGGACTCAATGTCGTCAGACAGGTAAGATTCAGCCTTGGAGGTTGGGGAAATGTCCTGCCCCTTATAATAGGTTCTACTGCTGTGTTATGTCCCTATAGGACAATTCAAACACCTGTGGAACCTTAAAGTGCATCCATTTACTTAGCCCTTTTTGACAAAATAACTCTTAAACTGATTTTGTTCAAACTTTTAAGAATCTTGGAGCTATTTAAGGAAAGTCTGCGTTTGCACCCGTTTTAATTGTAACTGAAACCTTACGATTGTAATTAGAACGTTAATATATACACGTCATCAACAGACAGCGTTGGGCAGCAGTAGTAAACCATGGTAACAAAATAGCGATGTGCACAGATTATCTGAGAGCATTGTTGTTATTACAGACATTGTTTTTATCAAAAATACCAAGTACTAATTAACTATTGGTAATAAAAAGACATAGAAGTCTTTAGCAGACAACTGACATGCCCACTGATGTCATCAAAGTTCGTGCAGAAGAACCTACTATTTCACTGGAAGGCCTGCATAGTTAAATTTGAACAAATTTGAATGTATACACACCTATCTGACCTACAAAAGTCAAGCTATGCCCATTCAGTATTTTAGACCAAATAGGTTATGCTAGGTTTAATTAGAGGTGGATAACTGTGCTGTCTTTGTAATAGAACAAACAGTTAGGACATGCTTTTAAGAACTGATAAGGCATATTGGGGCACCCTTTGTAACCTGATTTACCACGATAGCAAAGCACATTGTCACATTGCCTAGCCGTAGGTTCAATACAGAGCAATCAATCAGAACAAAGCATATTTACATAATCCGGTCTTAAAGGCAAAGTAACTAAATTCAAAGGGGTAAAGAAAACAGGTAAACAGTCATATACACTGACCTACGACACTAACGCTAAACGGGATAGGAAAACAACGTACATAAATGTATATAAAGAACAAATTAACTGTCTAGAAATCTTGCTCTGTTTGTACAGGTGCCAGAATACTGCAACACTTAAGGTGGCACGGAAAACTCGAATAAAAGAAAGCAACTTTAGCCCGTCTGACATTCTTAGCTTAAGGTGGCTAATATGCTAGCTAGCTTGTCCTTAACAGCAGAAAATGTATCCACAAAACAGTAAATACGTTCAATGACACTTACATGAGCAGAATCTCCTTCACTTTAAACTGGTCGATAAATTGAACTACACAATCTGAATTAAACAAAATGCCGTTTTCCCCTTTAAATCGTTGGTTTTTAAAAACGAATTATCAGGCAACAACGCTTTGCAGGCCAGCGGGGAGCCGGAAATATCCGCACCAAACCGGAAACGGGACATGCAATTTCATATCCAAAATAAAAGTCAGATTTACGTTTTATTTTTAGCATTAAACTCGCACACGTGTTTTAGTTGGACTATAAAATATTTTAGCAAACATTATCGACTGTTCTAGCCCGAGTTTGCTTTATTTTAGTAAAAATAAAAACCCACTCTAGAAGCTTCCCTTTGAGCCCACATGCCCGTTCAGACAGAGCTAGAGTCAGATTTATCAAATTGTAGACTAATCTTGTCTGACAAAAGAATAGATTAAACAAAAACAAAATTTTGCAGAAACAAATAAAGCAGTTTTTCTCAAATGCATTTAAACTACTTATTTATTAGCATTTTGATTTTGTTGTACTATTCAATAATGGTTTATTTTTAACCTATTCTTTCGTTTGTCTGTTGTGTTACTTATCCTTATTGACTTTATATTTTTACTCTGCATACCAAAACATACTTTTACTTACACATACTGTCACTCTGCAGGTACGTGATCCATGTACACACTCAGATTTACGTAAATGTATCTGTAAACAGATTCATAGATCCAGAGACAGTACAATGATTTCTCCCAATTGAATATTTAATAGATTCACAGTTTCACATGTGTGTTTAAAAAAATCACAAAAAGTCAATGTAAGGTTTTACAGAGTTAATGTTAAGATGATATTTGTGGCTGGATGAACTTCTAAAAAAATGTTCTTCCTGTACATGGGATAGGTTTATGTTTATGTTTCAAAGTGCTTAATATAATATCATCTAAACTTTAAACAAATAACCAAAAAGAGAGAGTAATGTTTACTGTATTATCTTCAGTGTTTTTCACAAATAATTCTTGATTCACCTTCATAAACATGATTTGTGCCTTTTCAACATAAAAGATAAGTATGACAGGAGCGTCATCTGTAATATTTAGATATTAAAACATTAAAGTTTTCTCACTCAGCTCCTACAGCAGCTATAGCAACCAGCAGGATTTAACAGTGTAAAGCCACAGGTAAATAATAATAATAATAATAATCTCTCAATCAAGGGTCTGTCACACAAAGTCAGGGTTTAGATTCACAAAATCCAAAAAATGCACAAACGCAAACTGCTGTTGACTCATTTTTTGAGGGTGGTTAATAACATTTATATAAATGTAAAAAAGGTAAAATAATTAAATGGTCAAAAAGATTCGGTCCAAATGTCACAAATAAGGACCGAAGTCCAGAAGTACAAATAGGCTATGACATAGCTATTATTATTAAGAATGTTAGGAATCTTAAGATCATGACTTAATTCTTCTGCAATTTTAAAAATAACTAAAGTTATCACAATTTGATTGTTTTGATTATCTTCCGAAAACATTTTTCATTATCTCGAGATCACACTGGAAAACTCCTTCCTTCAGTGTCTAGATTTTATGTACAATTTTTAATGCAGCAATTTCCTTAAAAACAGAACCTGTATGGACTAGGGGGTACGGAATTCTGTACTGTACCAGAATTCTTGGTGGTGTTGAACAGAGCTACCTATTTTTTTCACTAGAGATAAAATACAAACAAAAGTATAACACATATTCTGTTAGCATACATGCTAAAATGATACAAATTGCTACATAGTTAATAAATAAACAAACATTACTCAGTATTGCCCTCTAAACATGTTACGGCACCATGTTAGAAGTTTTGTTTTTGTTAATGACGTGATGAGGCAATGAATGCATTTACTGCTTGCTTTTATTTACATTTATTGGCCTCAAAACAACACAAACCATCCAGCTTTCATTGCAGAATCATATGTGTATTTGCACCGAATCCAACTGTGGAAAATTATTACAGTCATCTTTAACATCTGCAATCATGTACTAAATAACTGCCAACAAGCTATTATTTAATAATTGTGACATGATTAGTTATCCGACAGACAATACTCAGTTTCCACTGTTTGTTGTTTACGAAACCAATAATTGCGTTGAGTAATTGGTTGGGCTGCCAGCCAGTCAAATTCCCTCTCTTATGGTAGTTCTTGTTCATGCTTAGAGACAAAACACACCAGGCTCCCTGACAACAGGTTTGCTAAACTGGATTGAGGTTAAAAGGTAGCCTGCTAAGCAATAAACTCTGCTTTGTGGGACAGATTCCTGCCGAAACAGATCGCTCACTAGAAGGAGCTCTGGAGCAAGTCCAAAACAAATGGGTTAATATGGAGCTTTTGAGCGAAATCCTAATTTTGTGAATTGACATCAGTGAGAGTAAACTGTCCCACTGGACTGCCAATGAACTGCCCTGCTTACTGACCAATCAACACTTAAAAGCAGTAAGCAGGCCCCAGTATCAGTAATGCCTACCAATCAGTACTCAGTAGCATTGAGGCTAGCCAATTAGCATTCAGTAGCAGTATGATTAGTGCTGTTTAGCTCCATTCACCCCATTCACTGATGACTTGCTCTTAGGCGCCCTCTAATGATTTGCAGTCATTTTTTTATACAAAGGGAGAAACAGGAAGCGCTCCTGGTTCCTTCTTACTCTTATAGACTTTTCTGCAGACTGTGTTTTCTCCAGCAGCTTCAGCAGCTCTTTGGATTTCAGGCAGTGATCACTTAAACATTAGCACCCCATCTACAGTAGCGTCCAGCAGTGAGGTTGCGTCCAGTTTATCCCTCTCTGCTTCCCCATGTTCATCCAGGGGTGCTGAAATTCTGCAGTGCCTCCTTTATCTTGTCCCGAGCCAGGGAGTAGCGCTGGACGATCTGCCGGACATGGTCCTCCTCCTCTCTCTGCAAGATCCGCAGGAAGTTCCTCAGCTCGGGCAGACTGAATCCGTCCCACTAATGCGCAAACAACAAACGTTACTGCAATACCCGGGTCTTGATTCGCTCACTATCTCTGTATGAAGTAAATTAGTATATAGTAAATAGGAACTCAGGCTCTGGCTCGAACACTAGGGGTGCGTCCGAAATCGCGTACTTGATCAGTACGTACTCAGCTCAGAGAAGACGAAACAGGAGGAATGTAATCATTGTAATCATTGTTTACCTCAGCAGCAGCGCTAACTCCTGTGGCGGAAGTTTACCAGCCGTAGCTACGTATACACAGCCGGCGTACCGCGTTTCACCACTTTCTCCTCCGCTTTGAATTCCTCCGCGGCTACGATGGAATCCTGGGATAGGACAGTGTTTTGGGGCAGCATACTTAAAAATGTCTGCCGGTGCAGTACGTCATCCGGGGACTTTTGCGTTCTGCTTGCCGAGCACTACGTATTCGGACACCCTAGTCACACTCGCGCACTGCTTTTGCGTACTGTTTAGTATGGAAGTACGCGATTTCGGACGCACCCTAGGACATGCATGATTGTGTGTGACTGCGCAACAACAGAGACTGGGAAGCTCGTCCACTGTGTTTATGCTTTTATTTCTTACACTAGTTATTTTTGTAATCTCAACAACACTCTTAGTTGCTTTACCCTGAGTCGTTCTTAAAATGGGCCTTGTTACTCTGTTAACTAGTTTAGGCTACTTTAATGTTATGGTTTGTTAAAAAAAAATCAGCAAGGCTGGACTCAATTCTCTTTAAACAGGGAGAAACCTAAACACTCAAAACAGAAGGCCAAATAACCATTAAAAATTAATTATAACATTACTGCTGTCTGAACAAAACCTTGTATCTGCATTTTTGCCTTTTGTCAGTTTTTTAAATAATTTGTGAATGCATGTTGTTCTTTACAATGCACTTTTCGTGGATTAAAAACAAATTAACTGTCCCAAAGAGACCCAGTTTGGTTTCATTCACGTACAATAAAGATACCCTTTTTCTTCCTTCTCCTGTAAACTGATCAGACAGCAGTAATAAGTTATTTCCTAACGTTTGTTGGCGATCACTCACATTCACCTCTCCTGTCTCGTTCTCTTTTAGTACGAAGCTCAGGGCTTGCTCACTGGGGCCGGCACACAGACGCAGCTGCAGGGGGCGCTCTTCATCACATAACTTCCTTAAATACACTAAGAGATAAACACACAAACACACACACTATATATATATAGTTGACCATCATAAATAGAGCACAGGATGCGTCTTATGAAATAAAGTAAATGTATGGGCCCTTTAACGCAGCGAGAGCCTGAATTCAAAAGTGAAAGAGTGATAAGAGTGTTATTAGAGCTGCAGAGCTTTGTGGTTAAAGGCTCTGAGGAGTTAGTTGTGTTGTGCGGTCTTTACCCTGGCCGTGACGCTCGCTGCGTTCGAACAGAGCGAATTTGGCCGGATTGTCCACCACGGTGAATTTGTTGAGCAGCGCAGCGATGACCTCTCTGGCCCGGGTCTCTGAGCTGACGTGCAGGTGCTTTGCTGCGTCTCGGGGGAGGTAAAAGGACGTTCTGCGGGTAAGCCCTGCCCCCTGCGGCTCCGAAGGAGAGGGAGAGGGGGAGGGGGTCCGTGGGGGCGGCAGGGAAACGGGTCGGGAGAGCTTAAACTGGACCTTAATGAAACCAGTATACGACCCATCCCGATTCTGAGGGGGAGTGAGGGAGACAGGGAAAGATAAAAGAGAGCAGGGAAAGACAACGAGTGGACAGAAGGGAGGCAGGAAAAGAAAAGGTTTTATTATTGCATCATAAAATAAATAATAAATATTATTAATGATTTATTTGGATTATCATTTTAACATTTATTAATCAACACATTAAAATAATGTAGTCCATGCTTTATAGATATTCTGCATATTTTATTTTATTTTGCCATTAACCAATTCTAAATATATGTGTGTGTTAGGGTTATCACCGCTCACCAGGATCATATAGAGGTTTGTGTTAATCTGAGCATTGTATTCTTTAATTTTCTTCTGGATCTCATTGACAGGGTGTTCCTGCTTCCTCCAGTCAACCGGGTCATCCTGCAGTTACACAGAGACAGTCTAATCAATCACCTGAAGGCTGTAAAATGACTAACTCACCACAAGATGTCAGCAGAAAGACTGCTGACAGTAATACTGTCAACTCACCACAAAGATTAGCAGATAGACTGTTAGCTGTAATACTGTATTTCACCGCATGAAGCCACGAGACTATAACTTCTCAGTTTTATATAAGTGAAATGTTTTATTATGCCTGTAGTGTAGCTATCATTCAGCACTACAGAATGTTGAATAACATGAAAAATAACATTATGGACTGTATCTGTAGGGGCAGTGTGGACTGTATACGTTGTATGGGCTGTATGAACTGTGTCATCTGTATAGACTGTGTGGACTGAATGCTCTGTGTACTATATGGGCTGTATAGACTATATGGGTTGTGTGGTCTGTATGAACTAAATGGGTTGAGTGGACTGTATGGTCTGTATGAACTAAATGGACTGTGTGGACTCTATGGTCTGTATGGACTAAATGGGCTGTGTGGACTCAGTGGTCTGTATGAACTAAAAGGCTGTGTGGATTGTATGGTTTCTATGGACTATATAGACTGTAAGGGTTGTGTGGAATGTGTGGACTGTGTGGGCTGTGTGGACTGTATTATCTGTATGGTTTGTATGGACTGTATGGGCTGTATGTGGTGTATAGACTATATGGTCTGTAAGGAACAATAAATTATGTTCAAAACATTTAGTTTTAGAAGCGTTTGGCTGGTAGTGTTCTAAAACGTTTGGCTGGTAGTGTTCTAAAACGTTTGGCTGGTAGTGTTCTAAAATGTTTGGCTGGTAGTGTTCTAAAATGTTTGGCTGGTAGTGTACTAAAACGTTTGACTGGTAGTGTTCTAAAATGTTTGACTGGAAGTACTCTAAAATGTTTGACTGGTAGTGTACTAAAACGTTTGACTGGTAGTGTACTAAAATGTTTGGCTGGTATTGATCTAAAATGTTTGGCTGGTAGTGTTCTAAAATGTTTGGCTGAAAGTATTCTAAAACGTTTGACTGGTAGTGTACTAAAACATTTGGCTGGTAGTGATTTAAAACATTTGACTGGTAGTGTACTAAAACATTTGGCTGGTAATGATTTAAAACATTTGACTGGTAGTGTACTAAAATGTTTGGCTGGTAGTGTTCTAAAATGCTTGGCTGGAAGTATTCTAAAACGTTTGACTGGTAGTGTACTAAAACGTTTGGCTGGTATTGATCTAAAACGTTTGACTGGTAGTGTTCCAAAACGTTTGTCTGGTAGTGTACTAAAAGTTTGGCTGGTAGTGTACTAAAAGATTTGTCTGGTAGTGATCTAAAACGTTTGGCTGGTAGTGTAGTAAAATGTTTGGCTGGTAGTGTATCTGAAAGGTTTGACTGGTAGTGTTCTAAAACGTTTGTCTGGTAGTGTACTAAAATGTTTGGCTGGTAGTGTATATAAAACGGTTGACTGTTAGTGTTCTAAAACGTTTGCCTGGTAGTGCACTAAAACATTTGACTGGTAGTGTACTACAATGTTTGGCTGGTAGTGTATCTAAAATGTTTGACCGGTAGTGTTCTTAAAAGTTTTGTCTAGTAGTGTACTAAAACGTTTGTCTGGTAGTGTCTTAAAATGTTTGGCTGGTAGTGTTCTAAAATGTTTGTCTGGTAGTGTACTAAAACATTTGGCTGGTAGTGTTCTAAAACATTTGACTGGTAGTGTACTAAAACGTTTGTCTGGTAGTGTACTAAAATGTTTGGCTGGTAGTGTACTAAAACGTTTGACTGGTAGTGTACTAAAACGTTTGTCTGGTAGTGTACTAAAATGTTTGGCTGGTAGTGTACTAAAACGTTTGACTGGTAGTGTACTAAAACGTTTGACTGGTAGTGTACTAAAACATTTGTCTGGTAGTGTACTAAAACGTTTGTCTGGTAGTGTACTAAAACATTTGGCTGGTAGTGTTCTAAAACGTTTGACTGGTAGTGTACTAAAACGTTTGGTAGTGTACTAAAATGTTTGGCTGGTAGTGCACTAAAACGTTTGACTGGTAGTGTACTACAATGTTTGGCTGGTAGTGTATCTAAAACGTTTGACCGGTAGTGTTCTTAAAAGTTTTGTCTGGTAGTGTTCTAAAACGTTTGTCTGGTAGTGTCTTAAAATGTTTGGCTGGTAGTGTTCTAAAATGTTTGTCTGGTAGTGTTCTAAAACGTTTGTCTAGTAGTGTTCTAAAACATTTGTCTGGTAGTGTAGTAAAATGTTTGGCTGGTAGTGTATCTGAAACGTTTGACTGGTAGTGTTCTAAAACGTTTGGCTGGTAGTGTACAAAAATGTTTGGCTGGTAGTGTATCTAAAACGCTTGACTGGTAGTGTTCTAAAACGTTTGCCTGGTAGTGCACTAAAACATTTGACTGGTAGTATACTACAATGTTTGGCTGGTAGTGTACTAAAACGTTTGGCTGGTAGTGTTCTAAAACGTTTGACTAGTAGTGTTCTAAAACATTTGACTGGTAGTGTACTAAAACGTTTGGCTGGTAGTGTACTAAAATGTTTGGCTGGTAGTGTTTTAAAACGTTTGACTGGTAGTGTACTAAGACGTTTGTCTGGTAGTGTCTTAAAATGTTTGGCTGGTAGTGTTCTAAAACGTTTGTCTGGTAGTGTACTAAAACGTTTGTCTGGTAGTGTCTTAAAATGTTTGGCTGGTAGTGTTCTAAAACGTTTGGCTGGTAGTGTTCTAAAACATTTGTCTAGTAGTGTTCTAAAACATTTGTCTGGTAGTGTAGTAAAACGTTTGACCGGTAGTGTTCTTAAAAGTTTTGTCTGGTAGTGTACTAAAACGTTTGTCTGGTAGTGTCTTAAAATGTTTGGCTGGTAGTGTACTAAAACGTTTGTCTGGTAGTGTTCTAAAACGTTTGTCTAGTAGTCTACTAAAACGTTTGTATGGTAGTGTACTAAAACATTTGCCTGGTAGTGTTCTAAAACGTTTGACTGGTAGTGTAGTAAAACGTTTGTCTGGTAGTGTACTAAAATGTTTGGCTGGTAGTGTACTAAAACGTTTAACTGGTAGTGTACTAAAACGTTTGTCTGGTAGTGTACAAAAATGTTTGTCTGGTAGTGTACTAAAACGTTTGACTGGTAGTGTACTAAAACGTTTGACTGGTAGTGTACTAAAACGTTTGTCTGGTAGTGTACTAAAACGTTTGGCTGGTACTGTACTAAAACATTTGGCTGTTAGTGTTCTAAAACGTTTGACTGGTAGTGTACTAAAACGTTTGTCTGGTAGTGTACTAAAATGTTTGGCTGGTAGTGTACTAAAACGTTTGACTGGTAGTGTACTAAAACGTTTGTCTGGTATTGTACTAAAATGTTTGGCTGTTAGTGTTCTAAAACGTTTGACTGGTAGTGTACTAAAACGTTTGTCTGGTAGTGTACTAAAACGTTTGGCTGGTTGTGTACTAAAACGTTTGACTGGTAGTGTACTAAAACGTTTGTCTGGTAGTGCAGTAAAACGTTTGTCTGGTAGTGTACTAAAACGTTTGACTGGTAGTGTACTAAAACGTTTGTCCGGTAGTGCACTAAAACGTTTGACTGGTAGTGTACTACAATGTTTGGCTGGTAGCGTATCTAAAACGTTTGACCGGTAGTGTTCTTAAAAGTTTTGTCTGGTAGTGTTCTAAAATGTTTGGCTGTGGATGTTCTATAACATTTGACTGGTAGTGTTCTAAAACGTTTGACTGGTAGTGTACTACAATGTTTGGCTGGTAGCGTATCTAAAACGTTTGACCGGTAGTGTTCTTAAAACTTTTGACTGGTAGTGTTCTAAAACGTTTGTCTGGTAGTGTACTAAAACGTTTGTCTGGTAGTGTCTTAAAATGTTTGGCTGGTAGTGTTCTAAAACGTTTGTCTGGTAGTGTTCTAAAACGTTTGTCTAGTAGTGTTCTAAAATATTTGACTGGTAGTGTACTACAATGTTTGGCTGGTAGTGTATCTAAAACGTTTGACCAGTAGTGTTCTTAAAAGTTTTGTCTGGTAGTGTACTAAAACGTTTGTCTGGTAGTGTTCTAAAACGTTTGACTGGTAGTGTTCTAAAACGTTTGTCTAGTAGTGTTGTGCTGACTATAATACAGGGGGTCCCCTAGTGGTCATTTGTAATAGCGCTATTTAGTTTGAACCGTTGGAGTTACCATAGTTCAGTTCAGTCCAGTCCAATACTACGAAGCAGCAGTGCTCATAGTTAGGCCATAAAAACATATGTCTGTAAGTACCTATCTTTGTTTGCTTGATAAGATGGTTCTTTAAATGTATTACAGTGTGGAAGTTATGGGTTTTGTGAGACTATCATTGTATATTTACATGGTAGAAAAAGGCGTTAATTTGTTAGCATTTATATGGAAATTTCTGTTCATATTAACATCAGGCTAAACAGTGGTAATGCTATGGTTAATGTAAATGTAATTATAATCTTTTGCTCAAGGTGTAATTTTCTTTTCTGATATGTATGTCAAGATAGTGTAATGAACAAGCATTTGTGGTATATATTTCATTTGTTTCAGTTTTACAGTGCTTCTTCTAAGTAAACATTCCAGTCATTGATATCCTGTCTTTTGGAATTCTTTGGAAGACTCTGTTCGCTATCTGTCGAGCTACAGCATTTTAGCAGGGGCAGAATAGTAAAAAGACATTATTCTTGACGGCCATCTGAAAGCAAGGCTATTTCAAGAGAAAGACATGGAAGAAACTCTTGAAACGAGATCGTGTTGCTCCAACTCCTCTCGCACAAGTCACCTTTCCTCTGCCAGTGCTATGGCAATCAGAGCGCGTGCTAAAGCAGAGGCTGCGAAGGCACAAGTTTCATTTGCTCAGCGAGAAGCAGATATGATGAAAGCGCAAGCATACTTAGAAGAAGAGCAACAAAGAATAACAGCAGAAGCAGCTAGAAAGAAAACAGAGCTTCAAGCAAATCTGCTTACACTTCAGTTAGAGAGAGCTGCTGCAGCTGTCATCGCCGAAGCTGAGGTCTTAGAGGCAGCTGCCGAGGACCAGTTTGGAGAACCATTTCAACCAACAAAGGACAATATGTCACAGCCTCCTAATGAAATGCAAAATTCCAGCGAAACTGTACAACACCGGACTACATGTAATCTAGCAGTCGACTCACTTAAAGACACTCGGACTATCATCCTCATTCATACACCAGCAAGCCATGGTCGGTGATGAGACAGCAAAATGCTTCCAGATGAAGGATGATCAGCAGTCAAGTGAAATCAGTGTTCATGAGTTCCTGAACTTACCTGCCCAGCGAATGTCCATACAGGATGTGAATACAGTTCCATCACGCAACACTCAGGATACATGCTGTCAGCAAGAACGCTATGATAACGTAAGGGGCTTACGTAGCACTAGGCATGGCAGCAGTGAATTCCAAACCCTTCAACCCCATTCAGCCTCCACACCTAGAGAGCCCACCTCTAGTTCATCAACCACATCAGACCTAGCCAAGTATCTAATGCGACGAGAGGTGGTGAGTTCGGGTCTGTTGAAATCCGATGATCAACCGCAGAATTACTGGGCCTGGAAAGCATCATTTCACAGCTCTACAGAAGATTTAAATCTCACAGCTCGTGAAGAACTCGATCTGCTCTGCAAATGGTTAGGACCATCATCATCGGAGCAAGCTAAGAGAATAAGGTCAGCATATGTTCACAATGCTATTGCTGGCCTCAGTATGGTGTGGCAGAGGTTGGAGGACTGCTATGGCTCACCTGAAATGATAGAGGATGCTCTTCTCCGAAAAGTCGAAGAATTCCCTAGAATCACAAATAAAGATGTTCATAAGTTAAGGGAACTAGGAGATCTTCTTTTGGAGCTTGATGCAGCTGTAGCAGGAGGACACTTACCTGGTCTATCCTATCTGAATACAGCACGTGGTGTGACTCCAATTATTCAGAAGCTTTCACTGTTCTTACAAGAAAAGTGGATCACAGTAGGCTCCCGCTACAAAGAAGAATACAGAGCAACTTACCCTCCTTTCTCTTTCTTTGTGAAATTTGTGTACGATCAAGCCAAGACCTGTAATGATCCCAGCTTCGCCTGCATAAGTAGCAACCCAAGCATTGTCAAGACTGAGAAAAGCCCACCATTTAAGTCCCATTTCAGAACATCTGTTGCTGTAAGGAAAACAGATGTTTCATCCACTTTGGAGTCCAGCCATGGTCATTCATCTGTGAAGTTGGAGGATCCGGACAAGCAGTGTCCTTTACACAACAAACCTCACCCATTAAGGAAATGTCGTGGCTTCAGAGATAAGCCTTTAGAGGAGAGGCGAACCTTCCTCAAGGAAAGAAATATATGCTACAGATGCTGTGCGTCTTCTAGTCATGTTGCAAAGGACTGTGTCAAGCTTGTAGAGTGCAAGGAGTGTGGCAGCAATAAACATCCGTCTTCATTACACCCAGGGCCAGCTCCATGGAAATCTGAAATTTCAGTATCTACTGGAGATCATGGCGGGGAGCAACAAGAAAATACTGCTGTGTCTGTGACATCTAAGTGTACTGAAATTTGTGGAAAAGTAACCAGCTCTAGATCATGTTCCAAGATCTTACTTGTCAAAGTTGGCCAAAAAGAAAGAGCTCTAAAAACATATGCCGTCCTTGATGAGCAAAGTAATAAGTCACTGGCACGGACTGCGTTCTTTGATCACTTTGACATCAGGGTGACTGAAGCTCCCTACATGCTAAAAACATGTTCTGGGGTAATTGAGACAACTGGGCGAAGAGCAAATGGGTTTGTTGTGGAGTCACTGGATGGACAGACACAAATCTCTCCTCCCACACTGATAGAGTGTGACATGTTGCCAGATTATAAATCTGAGATCCCGTCACCAGAAATCGGAAAACACTATGCACATCTCCGTTCAGTGGCAGATAAGATCCCTCCTTTAAACCCAGAGGCAGCTATCCTCCTTCTCCTCGGTCGAGACATACTTCAAGTTCATAAAGTCAGAGAGCAGCGCAACGGGCCTCACAATGCACCGTTCGTTCAACGCCTTGACCTCGGGTGGGTGATCATTGGAGAAGTGTGTATTGGAGGAGCGCACAAGCCATCCAGCGTTAACGCTTACAGAACCAGCATTCTAAGCAATGGACGCACCTCCTTTCTCACACCCTGTACCAACAGTATATATGTGAAAGAGAGGTTGGATGTTACTCTGCCCCTTCACAGTTTCCCAAGCACCTCAGGCACTGTTAGTTTTACTGATGAAAAAGGCGATCTTGGCAGTTTAGTGTTTCAAAGAACGCTGCTTGATGACAAACCAGCTATGTCAGCAGAGGATAGAGCTTTCCTAGAGATCATGGACTGAGATGTCTATATGGATGCATCAAATAGCTGGGTTGCTCCCTTACCTTTCAAATCTCAGAGGTGCCGCCTCCCCAGCAACAAGGACCAAGCAACGATGCGTCTCTCATCTCTGTGTCGCACCTTGGAAAAGAAACCAATTATGAAAGAACATTTTTTCACATTTATGCAGGCCATGTTCGACTCAGACCAAGCTGAGCCAGCTCCACCACTTAAAGAACATCAAGAGCATTGGTATCTACCTTTCTTCGGTGTCTATCACCCCCAGAAAGCAGGAAAAATAAGAGTGGTGTTTGACTCCAGTGCAAAGCATGGTGGTATCTCTCTCAACGATGTTCTTCTCAGTGGACCAGACATGAACAATACACTACTAGGTGTACTTCTTCGCTTCCGCAAAGAACCTGTGGCTGTAACGGCGGATATACAGCAAATGTTTTACTGCTTCATTGTTCGCGAAGACCACCGTGATTTTCTCAGATTTCTGTGGTTCAAAGATAACAATCCTGAAAAGGAGATTGTAGAATACCGCATGAAAGTACATGTATTCGGAAACAGACCCTCACCTGCTGTGTCCATATATGCCTTGAGGAGAGCTGCTCAACAGGGTGAGAAGGAACATGGCACAGAGGCTACACAATTTGTCATGAAAAATTTCTATGTAGACGATGGACTTGCCTCTTTTCCCACTACTGACAAAGCAGTCACCATCCTGCAAAACACAAGAGAGATGTTAGCAGAGTCCAACATTCGACTGCACAAAATAGCCTCTAACAGTCATGTTGTGATGGAAGCATTTCCTCCCGAAGACAGATCTAAAGATCTGGAAGACCTAGAGTTAGGAGTAGATCCCCTACCTCTACAACGTAGCTTAGGTCTCATTTGGAACCTGCAGACTGACAGCTTTACATTCTCTGTGAATCGGGAGGAGAAGGCATTCACACGAAGGAATATTTTGTCTGTAGTAAATGGCTTGTATGACCCTTTGGGTTTTGTAGCACCAATAAGCATACAAGGGAAGGCTCTGGTAAGAGAACTGTCCGTTGGGGGTCAAGATTGGGATTCTCTCTTACCACCTGAAAAGGAAACGCTGTGGAAGGCATGGACAGACTCACTCTTGGAGCTTGAACATTTGCAGATCTAGAGGCCTTATGTCTCTATTTCACTGCTGTCGACACGATATAGAGAACTTTGTGTTTTCTCAGATGCGTCCACTATGGCCATTTCAGCCGTGGCTTACCTAAGAGCAGTTGACATGCAGGGTCACAGCCATGTTGGGTTTGTCATGGGAAAATCCAAGCTGGCTCCTCACCCGGCCCACACTGTTCCACGCCTAGAGCTTTGCGCTGCAGTTTTAGCGGTAGAACTTGCAAGCCTGATTACCGATGAATTGGACATTGAGATACAGAGCGTAAAGTTTTACACAGACAGTAGAACTGTCTTGGGCTATATCTACAACACAACTAGACGATTCTACGTTTATGTAGCCAACAGAGTCGCACAAATCAAGAGTACTACTAATCCTAGACAGTGGCACTACATCAGTACAGAACACAATCCTGCTGACGTTGGCACACGTCCTTTACCAGCTGCACTCTTGAAGAGCTCCAACTGGATTTCCGGCCCAGGTTTTTTGTCTAAAGATGGCTTTGATGACGGCATACAGACAGAGTCATTTGATCTTGTTAAGCCAGACACCGATGCTGAGGTACGTCCAGAGGTCACAGCCTTTATGACCAATACATCTGAAGTTCAACTCAGTCCACACAGGTTTGAGCGCTTCTCACGTTGGAAAAGCCTTATTCGTGCTGTAGCCAAGCTTATTCACAAAGCCAGATCCTGCTCTAAAAATCCTAGCACTAATGGATATGATACAGAAGAACTAACACAGGCTAAGACCGTGATTATCAGAAGCATACAGCAGGAACACTTCAAAGAAGAAATGAAGTGTCTTTCTACAAAGAAGGTCATATCAAAACACAGCAGTTTAAGAAAGTTGAACCCCATCTTGGACAAGGACAATCTGTTGAGAATTGGAGGACGTTCTTCCCTTGCGGAAATTTCCTGGGAAGACAAACATCCGCTAATTATTCCAAAAAATAATCACGTCGCTACTCTGCTTGTTAGACATTATCATGAACAAGTTGCTCACCAGGGAAGACATTTCACAGAAGGAGCAGTCAGATCTGCTGGGCTTTGGATTACGGGAAGCAAGAGGTTGGTGTCAAGCGTCATTCACACGTGCGTCGTCTGCAGAAGGCTAAGAGGAAAGCTGGAGGAACAAAAAATGTCCGACCTACCTCGGAGTGGATGTGTTTGGACCATGGTCCATCAGTTCTCGAAAAACCAGAGCCAGCTTTGTTGAGAGCAAACGTTGGGCTGTCCTATTCACTTGTTTGGGAACTAGAGCAGTGCATATTGAAGTTATTGAGTCTCTCTCTGCCTCAAGCTTCATAAATGCATTAAGGAGATTCATTTCTATTCGAGGACCTATCAAGCTCTTTCGTTCAGACCGCGGAACAAATTTTATTGGTGCAAGCAAAGAACTTGAGATTAATTCTGAAATTGCAACCTACCTCAAAGACCAAAGATGCACTTGGAATTTTAACCCACCTCACGCATCGCACATGGGCGGAGTATGGGAGAGACTGATAGGAGTTGCTCGACGTGTCTTAGATGCCATGCTGCTTAAGGAGGGTTCATCTCGTCTGTCACATGAGGTTCTTGTCACGCTTATGGCAGAAGTTGCATCAATAATGAACTCCAGACCTTTGGTGTCTGTCTCTGCGGATCCGGACATGCCAGCAGTTCTCTCACCGGCTATGCTTCTAACCCAAAAGTTAGAGTCAGTTTCTGCATCTCCAGGAGAGTTTGACCTGAAAGAACTGTACAGCAAACAGTGGAAACAAGTGCAGATTCTTGCAGACTCATTCTGGAAACGATGGAGACAGGAGTATTTAGTGACACTCCAGACCAGAAAGAAGTGGCAGGTGGATCGGCCTAACTTGCAAGTAGGAGATGTTGTTCTTCTCAAAGATGCTCAGGTCAGAAGAAGTGAATGGCCTACTGGGGTAGTGTTGAATACTATTCCCAGCAAAGACAACAAAGTTCGTAAAGTGGACGTAAAAGTCGTTAGAGAAGACAAGCCAAAAGTGTACTCAAGACCCATATCTGAGGTTGTGTTGCTTCTGAAAGGGACATAGTAGTATATTTTATAATACCAGACGGGGAGTGTGCTGACTATAATACAGGGGGTCCCCTAGTGGTCATTTGTAATAGCGCTATTTAGTTTGAACCGTTGGAGTTACCGTAGTTCAGTTCAGTCCAGTCCAATACTACGAAGCAGCAGTGCTCATAGTTAGGCCATAAAAACATATGTCTGTAAGTACCTATCTTTGTTTGCTTGATAAGATGGTTATTTAAATGTATTACAGTGTGGAAGTTGTGGGTTTTGTGAGACTATCATTGTATATTTACATGGTAGAAAAAGGCGTTAATTTGTTAGCATTTATATGGAAATTTCTGTTCATATTAGCATCAGGCTAAACAGTGGTAATGCTATGGTTAATGTAAATGTAATTATAATCTTTTGCTCAAGGTGTAATTTTCTTTTCTGATATGTATGTCACGTAATGAACAAGCATTTGTGATATATATTTCATTTGTTTCAGTTTTACAGTGCTTCTTCTAAGTAAACATTCCAGTCATTGAGATCCTGTCTCTTGGAATTCTTTGGAAGACTCTGTTCGCTATCTGTCGAGCTACAGCATTTTAGCAGGGGCAGAATAAGTGTACTAAAACGTTTGGCTGGTTGTGTACTAAAACATTTGGCTGGTAGTGTTCTAAATTGTTTGTCTGGTAGTGTACTAAACTGTTTGGCTGGTAGTGTACTAAAACGTTTGACTGGTAGTGTACTAAAACGTTTGTCTGGTAGTGTACTAAAATGTTTGGCTGGTAGTGTTCTAAAACGTTTGACTGGTAGTGTTCTAAAACGTCAGTCTCTAGGGTCCCGCTGTAAATATAATCTTGAGAAGGAGGAGGAGAAAAGGTTAGAATGAAAGAAAGGCCTGTCATAGAACAGCATGACCATCTAATCATCTAACCATCTAACTGACACTGCAGCTTCCTGTAGACGGAGGAAGTGTTGGCTCCAGCAGATGGTCTATTGTTTGGGGTAGCTTTTCTCTAGGGTGTTCCAGTGATGTTGCACCCACATGACGAGGCCTCCATTTAATTAGTTAATCACTGAGACCAGTGTTAGGGTGGCCCACGCTGGTCTGATCTAAACAGACGTCCGCCTTTACAACAGTCTATAATTAAAGAGCTCCATACTATGCAAAATAAAGGCTTTCTAGCATTTTGTGAAACAAAAGAGATTGTTAAAAATTCCAAAGACACCAGGTCCACATACAAACAACAAACAGCAAAAACAGTCTGTTTGGAATATTCTGTATTTGTGATGTCACAAAAACAACACTATGTTAACATCTATTTATCTCAGCCCAACTCAGCCTATCCACTCACATGGAAGCTGGTTTCAGCTCTGAGTGCTTTTTGAATGAGGCACAGCCAAGCAAAACACAACTCCTTCACATACATTGGTTAGCTAATGTATCATGATTTCCTACAGTTAAGGTAAATCACTAGCTATCATGCCCTTGTTAAAGTTAATCTATTGTAATAGGACCTGGAAATGTTTTAACTGGGATCACACAATTAATCACACAATAAAAAGTTCTAAGAAAGTCCTGCAGCAGAGCAGATGATTAGACATCTCGCATTGTGCTTATTTTTGACCAACAAAGTGCGCTGCTGTTATCTACTGACCACTTCTACTACTTGCTAGACACATTTTAGAGAATACTCTTATGTACAACTCCACCAGAAGCGTTTAGTAAGTTATTAACATCAACACAAGGTAATTTATTCTGTAGCCACGGGTCAACTGTGAACTATCAGAGAAGAGTTTAAAGCTTAACATTAAAGTGCTTTATTGAAAGCATTCTCATCCAGGCTCCACCCAGGACTGTAAATATCTGCTGAAGGCCACTGGGGCTCTGAACACCTTGTACCGATAGCCCTCCATTCAACCCACTACAGCCCAGACAACCCAGGAACAGCTCTCTCACCAATAGAAAAAAATGCCACCCCAATGTCCACAGGTGGGTTCATATAATCGTCAAGGACAAAAAATAATCCTCAACACAACCTCTTCACATTTTTCCCATCTGGCAGACTATACAGGAGTGTGAAATTAAGGATCAGCAGACTGCGGTAAAGTCTCTTCACCCAGGCCATCAGGGCTCAGAACACCTTCAACCTAATAGCCCTCCTTCCAAACACAATTTTACCTCATGTAGTGCAGATTAAGAATTTCATCATACAATGTGATAATCTTGAATCTAAAATTATTCTGTAGCCACGGGTTCCAGAATTTTGGGGATAAACTGAATAAACAGTAAGTAAACAGAAGAATTATTTAGAAGAATTCTTTTAGACCCAGAAATGTCTCATTTCTAATTCTAATAACTTAAAGTTAAAAGCCCCAAGCTCTTCAGTGTGTAGCCGCAGGCCAAAACTTTTCAGTTTTTAATTCTACAAAGTAACAACTGACAAATCTCACAATCTTGCACACCTGCTAATTAAGGATAAGGATATAAAGGACACTGACAAACACATGGCCTTGCAATGTCTTATCGCAACACAGGACGCTGCTGCGCAGGGGTTGTTTCTGCTTTGCACATATGCTCTAAGTTTCGTTTTTGCCAGCTGCTGATTTCTCTAATTGCTCAGTGCTGCATTTTCATTTTTTGGAATTTTGACTTTTGACTCTTGTATCCATAATCTATTCGTGACAAACAGCACATCAGGATAATCAATAGACACATTATTATTGACTATAACAGCCTGATAGATAAATAAATAAACAAATAAATAAATACAGGCTGAGTTCTAACACAGTTAACGTATTTAAATACTGTATATGTTGATCATATAAGGCATTATGCCAATATTATTTATAAGTAGACATAATGCATTTTATGAACAGTTCAGATACCTACTAAACTGTGAAACAAGTAAACTCATAAACGTATTTTACATGTTCAAGTTAACAAACAGAATAACTTAATTATAATATTGTAATATTATAATATAATAATAAAGTACAAACACAAACATATGTTAAATAAATACATACATGAAAATAAAACAAATAAACACATAAAAATAAATTAAATAAGTAAGCATGTTCAAGGCAGTCTGTTAGTCATTCAGTCAGTCTATCTGCTATTCAGTCGATCAGTCAGTCTGTCTGTACTGGTTCCTCACCTGGCCTGTATTGTGTTTTCTCCTAAGAGCTGAAGTGCATGCAGTGTAGAAGATCTGGAGTTCTTGCTCGGAGTCTGAGTCAGTGCTGCAGTATCCACTGCTGGAGCTGCTCCACGACATTACACACAAAACAGCCCACCAACACAGCGAGCCCCCATGCAGTATTAAAGCTCTAACTGTCTGCAGAGAGGATGTGCGGAGTGTGGCAGCCTAATGAACCTTCCACCCCCCTTGTGTTTATTTAACCCCTCCCCCTCTATCCCCATCCAAACATGCGGTTTATTACAGCAGGAGACCCCCATCATCTGATCCACCAAAGACAGCAAAAACAATATACACACAAAAAAGTATACATGTTGTTGTAATTTGTAATATTGTAACTATAATAATATAGCAACATAAATGTTTTATTTATTTATTTATTTTTTTATTTCACCAGGCAAGTCATTAAGAACTTCTTGTTTACCATTTTAGCCTGGCTAAAGGCAAAACCTTTATGTAATTATGAAGTTTTTTTTTTTTTAATTAAAATGATAATGTATCACAGTGGGAGAAGGTATTATTTAGGTGGTGGATGATTCTCAGCACTGCAGAGGCACTGACATGGTGGTGTGTTAGTGTGTGTTGTGCTGGCGTGAGTGGATCAGACACAGCAGTGCTGCTGTAGTTTTTAAACACCTCAGTGTCACTGCTGGACTGAAAATAGTTAATCAATCAAAACTATCCAGACAAAAGTGTCCTGTGGGCACAGATGACTAGAGAATGACCAACACAAACTGTCCAGCAGCAGATGAGCTTTCTTTTCTGACTTTACATCTACAAGGTGGCCCAGCAAAGAAGAAGTGTCTAACAGAGTTGACAGTGCATGGACTCCAGCATCACTGCTGTGTTTGATCCGCTCACAACAAACACTCATATCACCACCACACCATTATCACTGCAGTGCTGAGAATGATCCACCACCTAAATAACAGCTGCCCTGTGGTGGTCTATGGGGTCCTGGCAATTGAATAACAGGGTAACAAAGTATACAGAAAAACAGATGAACTACAGTCTGAACTACAAAGTGCACCCGAATGATCAATAGAACTGATCAAATAAACAAGAATTGGCTTTGATATTATGACTGATTGATGTGTGTGTATATATGCAAACATAGATATGTTGCAATTGTGCATGCATGGTAACACGTTTTGCTTGTAAGTGAATTTGTGCCAATGACCAGAGGGAGGCAGAAACATCAGGGCAGACTGTCTAGAACTAAAATAATGCATGTGTATTTCTGCTACAGTTTCCATCTGAATAAAACATTATTTCTTCTCATACGGCTGAGTTCTTCATCTAATTATCTTTAGCTCTGACCAGCTGTCTGCACTCCTGCCCCTCCTCCACCAACACCCCCTTTCACCCAGCACTTCATTATACAACCACATTGACAAACACCATATTCACACTAGGATCTGTTCCTTCCTCCGTCGTTACTGAACACATACAACAAATATCAGCTAATGTCATTTGACAAAAATGTAAAAAACTGAAAACCTACAGGACATGTATGAAAGGGCCCATCAAACAAGAACATTTTAATTTTAGAAAAATACACTATAAATTTTGATTTGCTTATTTAAAAATAAAGCTATTAAAGCTATGTCTACTTATTGCTTTCCTTTTGTATTATTTGATAAAAGAAGAAATTAAACTCCTTAAATTAATTATCTCACTCCGCCCCTACATCTGACGCTGCGGGATGGGGTTAATCACACGATGGACGTTTCACTTAAAAATATTCTGATAGTGGTGGTGGACTAGTGGTGTAAATATGAATCAGTCTGAAGGTGGAGATGTATTTTGTTAGATTCTTTTATAATAATATTCAAATATGTACATGCCAACATGGCCAACATAAAAATATATGTATCTGTAATATTAAATTATATTATTTAACTCAATAATACTGTTGTATTTTAACTCTGTTTCTTGAAACGCCCAACACAAGATTATTCTCGCTGTTGAGTGAGCCAATTGGTTAGGATATCAGAAGCTGAACTAAAGATCTTAGACATTACATTGACTACCAACATATTTGGGAAGTTGACAAAGGAACCTGCCAATAACGCTCCAATTTACAATCACTCTAGTTCTTCTAGAAGTTCTAGATAATAGACTGTGAATATGAATGATAGTGTAAGCAGGTTAGGAATGTAAAACAGTGGTGGCAACTCTATGTCAAGGTACATCTGGGGTGGAAAACTGACATTCAAGTAACTCAATAAAGGCCCATTTAACTACAACTACTGGAAAATGAGATTAAAATCCATAAAACTGTATCAGCTAATATATGTTATCAGAATGTCCAGCCCTTTCAAATCACTATTAGAATTGGCCACGTGTTCATATCGACCGATGTAGCAGGTTTGGGGAAGTGTTGCTGTGGAGAAAAACTGTCAGTCCTCTCACCACATTAGTGTCTGTCTCAATGTCCTCGCAGTAGTCTGGCTGTCCAGTTGCAGCTTCAAGGTGTAAACTGCAGTCCAGCTGGATGAACGGCTGGCAACGGAAATGGCACGTGTACCTGCAGTCTAGACAATCACACAAACATACAGTCACTGCAGATCTTCTTAAATGTGTGTTCTGGCCCAAATTTAGCTTAATAGGTTGTTTGTCGTGCAGCATTTTGTCACTCAGCTCAGCCTCACTGAATAAAAAATAAATAAAATTGTATACTATTTTATGTTTTTAGAAATTAGCAACCACTCACTGCTGTAGCAGCATGTATTCCATCCTGGCCACTAGCCACTATACACCTGTTATCAACCTTTAGCCTGTATTACGTTGTCTGAGGTTCTTGTTTTTCAGCATGCTGCAGTTCTGTGTTCTTTCTTGTTTCAACAGATCCAGAATCATTATTATCATTTTAGGGCTTGTCTTATGATGAGAAAGAGAATGACTGCAGTTGATAAGGGAAACAAATCAAGAAAAACAAAGTTTGGTGCCAGTGTTAGCTTTTGGTGCGACTAATAGGACTAATGACAATAGCTCGCTAGCTTTAGCAGGGCAGTGCAGGAAAACAACTGAAACATGAAGATGTGGGTTCACAGCAAAAAACAGCCTTAAAAAACATTAACAATAGCTAGGTTAGATAGCTAACATTAGAGTCAACTAGCACCAAAGATCTACTAAACAACATGAAGCAAGGAACTGTGGCATGTTGTTAAGACAAGAGACTCAGACAATGAAGTGGAGTCTCAGACATGGATGTGTTAACAAGGGGATTGGAGTTTAAATAATTTAGACCATTTTTAACCCTCAATGCCTAAATAAAGAAGGAAGTATCATGAAAATGTTCACATGAATATATGGCCATATATGCACAAATATCATAAACATATGTCTGAAAATGTATGTATGGATTATACATATATCACATGGTTGAATACACCCCAGTAAATTTATAAATGTGACTATGTTATTTGTTCGGTATTAAATATTAAATGATTTAAATGTGTCATGGAACTATATTTTAATTTGTTTCCTGTTTTAATGAGTTTAATGCACAGCTTACAGCATCCATGTTTTTAGAGTAGCTGTTATACTTTCAAGCTATCTTTTATACGTAATAGGTATCTTCCACAAATAAATGTTTTCTATCATATGTTGTTAAATATATTTGTCCACATATCCATATGTGACAAATATAAGTTCAATATATAAAGGAAATCCACACATGCTATTACATGTCATGTAATAAAATGTCTATATTTTGCCGTGTATCAGATTTCTATATGGGCATTGTTTTTTTAGGATCTAAATGGCTATTAGGATCGGAAATGGCTATTACACCATGTGTGGTGTCAGACTTAACAAGCAGATAGGCTGATAAATACAACCGAGCTAGCAGTAACATAGCTATTACCACTTTTTTACCCTCCAATCCAAATAAGGAACAAAACAGAGGTAACTAAGGTATTTAGCCAACTATCTTGCTGACTTTAGCTTCTATCTTGTCCTCTTCCTCATCTTATAATTTATTTGTTTGAGTAAAATATCCTCTACTGTATACTTACAACTATAAACCCAGTTTTTTTTCTTTTCTTTTTTTTACCTGAAATATAGTTAATTGTTTATGGTGTCAGATTTTAATAGTCAACGTTCTACCATTAAACACTAGAAACATGTTTGATTAACATTTTTTGTTCTTGAACTCCATTAACTCTATGCACTGAAGACTTGCTCTGGCACACTTTAGGGTTTCATATTTCCCCTCACTGGTTCTGGTAAAGCCTGTAAACTTCACAATATAGTGTGCTCATCATTTTACAGCAGTGCCATCTAGTGGGAAGAATACAGACTTTCATTAGAAATCCCTTACATTTTTAGACATTACAGTGGTCGTGATAAGAACCAGGGGTCACCATGTCTACAACAGAAAAATATAGACATTTTATTTACAATCAAAATCACCAGTGAATCTACATGTGTCTTCTGAGTTTCATATGGAATGTTGGTGATGGTAAAATAGTGAAAATAATAGTTTTCTTTGGCGACTATTTAGCACCCTACATCCCTTCACCGTGAATGGATTTTAAGGCTAAAATATTCTCAAAACTATCATAAAACAATGTCTCAGACATCAGGCAGTGTATTCATAACAATTTCATTTCATGTAATAACTATCTGTGAAGGAGCTTTCAGAGGACGTCTGGTTCCTATGAGCACTACTGTAAGGGACCACTTTAGGAAAGGAGTGGAATTCTCCTGTTAACATTGGCTCACTTGCCAGTGAATGATTTATTCATTTGTAGTCTGTTGCTGTCTAACCCACTTTATCTCTTCACGCTTTAGGCTACAGCATTAGACTCTCTAAAGAGGCACCATGTTTCACATTGTGCCGAGATACAGTGAGAATAGTTGACAGATGTCCACTTCTAAAAGCTTTTTATAAGCAGTCAATGAATTCAATATATATAGATGTTTTAGTGTGGTAATCAGTTTTCACTTTGAATGTCCAACGTAAATAAAATAAAAGGGAATATTTTCTTCCAGTTATTCTGGGCGTCTAACAGTTACAGCTATATAATTGTTCCATGAGGTAAAACAAAAAAATCTCCTGTCTCTCTCTTTATATCTCACCCTCGGAGCAGTATCAAGCATGCTATCTATCTAAACATCCCCTTCCTATTGGCCTGAGCTTCCTCAGAGGAGGTTATCTGAACCTTTCAGTACCACACGCACATATACAAACACACACACACACACACACACACACACACACACACACACACACACACACACAGACACACACAGACACACACACACACACACACACACACACACACACACACACACACAAACACACATACACACTCTCATCAAGCTTCTGCCAGACCTACTGCCTCCTCACTCAAATCTCACTCCAAAAAAAATAGAAACTGCACTGAGAAGCTGAGGCTGTAGCTTCTTTACTTAAGAAAACACATTTCACAATGATCAAACCCTTTCTCCGAAGAGGGGAAACTCTGAATACTGAGCTCCATTGACAGTCCCAAAATTAATTAATCAGTTAAGATGTAAACAGAGCCATTCAAAGTGGTTTGGTGTCAGAATTGTTCACAGAGGTGATTAATGGAACCAGATGTCTAACTCTAAAAGCTCCCTCACAAAAACACATTGCATGTAAATGGTTATAACTACGGTGCCTGAAGTCTGAGATGTTGCTTTATGACAGTTTTGAGAAGATTTTGGTCTTAAATGCAAAGTGTTATGAAGCAAAAAAAAAACATTATTTTGAGGGCTCCAGTATTTTACCATCATAAACATTCCATATGAACTTAGAAGACATATGTAGATTCACTAGGGGGTTCGATAGGAAATAAAATGTCTGTATTTGTATTGCAGACATGAGGACCTTTGCTTCTTATCGTCACCACTATAAAGAACATCTGAAGGATTTCACACCCAACTACTCGGAACGACTCATCTAAACCTCTGAATTATGGACAATTTAAAAATAAAAAGGGTGGATGTTTTCCTTTTTTAAAAAATTACACTAGAAATCTCCTCTTTCTCCAAATGTAGTGTTTAAAGCCACAACATGTTTGGACTCTTATCCTTTTCTATTTTGAATTTTGGTTGTTTGTCCATTTGTTTGTTCATTTGTTTACTTTGCATTTTGAACTAATTTGGTAGATACAATAATAAAATATATAACATTAGACATTGTTGAAAACTTGGTGCCCTGAAACTTGGTGCCACAGAACTGAAAATGTTATATGCAAAGTAGATCACTGGGGCGGAGACTTCTTTGGTGTCTATGTGTTTATACTTGGTTCAGCAGAGGACCGAGAAAAACCTCAAGGGCAACAGGCTCAAAGCAAGCATGCTAAATATGAACACAAGAATGAGAGAACAGGTTTGCTACTCACTGGTGCAGCGCAGGTTCTGTTTGTACAACCCCCAGATAAATTCACCACATAGATCACACCAGGCCAGCTGGGTGTAGCTGCACAGCTGGAAATCATGCCCCTTTCCTTGTCTCCCGGTGACCAACTTTGCATCCTCCAAATTTACAGAATCACCCACAAGTCGCACTGCAAAGGGCTGCTGGAGCCACTCCGGAACCTTTTCTAATCGTGCCTGCGGTGCTGCGGCGGGTCCACTTGGGGGCGCCAACTCTATTCCATCATCAGGGGCTAAATCCTTCAGTTCAATCATTTCCCACTTGGCCATTCTGGGTCTGATACACACACAGAATGGGCGACACTTAATCCTTTACATGTCCTAAACATGAGTTAATACTTATAACTTAAAACATGTACAAATTTATTTTACATAATATGTATTAATATGATATTTTATACAACATTATTGATTTCTATGGTGTTGCTTGGTGCTTGCTATGGTATCCCAGGTGGTTGTTTCAGTGTTGCTTGGTGTTTGCTATAGTATGCCAGGTGGTTGCTATGGTGTTGCCTGGTGTTTGCTATGGTATCCCAGTTGGTTGATATGGTGTTGCAAATTGCTTGCTGTGGTATCACACATGGTTGATATGGTGTTGCTAGGTGCTTGCTATGGTATCACACATGGTTGATATAGTGTTGCTAGGCCATTGCTATGGTATTCCAGGTGGTTGCTATAGTGTCCCAGATTGTTGCTGTGGTGTTCCAGATGGTTGCTATGGCATTCCAGGCAGTTGATATGGTGCTGCTGGGTGGTTGCTATGGTAACACTGATGATTTCTAGGGGCTTGCTGGGTAGATGCTGGCAGTTGCTATAATATCCTACTATATCTGACTAGTTCTGCTCAAGAAGATTTATTAAAGAGATAAAGAACACAATGACAGGCTGTAAAATGTTGATTGGGAATATTAGGACACAGGCAACTTCTCTTTCTTTTTACTGTCTGTACCCACATAAACAAGCCTATCAAAGTTTCAATCAGGTTTTTATTCTAACCATAGTACTGAGACAGCCTTAGTTCATGTTGAAAATAAGCTCAGGCTTAGCGTTGATGTATAAATCCTTTCTATTCCGGTCTTATTGGATCTTAGTGCAGCTTTTGATACTGTTGATCACAAGATTCTAATCCACCGCCTTGAATGCTGGTTGTTTAATGTTGTGTTACTAGAAAGTTATTCATCAGGAAATTTTATATTGTACCACAAGAGTCAGTTCTAGGGCCTTTGCTTTTCTCATTGCACATGTTACCTCTTGGTGTTTAATTAAAACTTTAACACCGTCGTACCTATACATTTAAACTTTGTCTTTGGCTAATTAAGTTTATGTTGTTACTGATGAAAATTGTTTGTAAAGCACTTTGAGCTGGTAATGCTAACTAATTAACTAAACAATTAACTAACTGACCAACTAACTAACTAACCAATACCACCAGCTAATTGGCAGGGTATTAGCATTGGCCTTGTAGCTCCAGCACTAAACCTATAATTCTTTCCAGCAGCACTCCACACATATCTCATTCTCAGGTAGCACAGAAACATCTGGCTTTGTTTCTGTCGTACCTGCATGTTTAGAAGTCTAAGGTGTCAATGAGGCTGACCCTCATGCCAGGTCAAAGGTCAAGCTCTGCACTCTTATCCAGAAAGGCCTCTGTTTTCTCAATTCTCCTGCTGAAGTCAGAGGAGGAAGACTTTTCAGGTGGTTATCCGATTCATCAACAACTGGATTATTCTGAGGACAGACACAGATTAAATTAGATTACAGAAGAATTCAGGCCAAATGTGAGCACTATAATCCTTTATAGAACTACAGAGCTGCTCTTAGCATCACTGACACCATCACAAGGGATACTGCAAACAACACATAATGTAACATTTTTTATTATAATAATAATAATAATAATACATTTATAAAATAACAACTTTATAGCCCTGTATAGAACCATATACAACACATTCTCCATCAGTCTAATGAACCATTTTATCACACTGAAAACGATTTAAGTATGCAAAAAGTTCTTTGAGTGGTCATGGTGCTATGTAGAACCACTTTCTTTACTAAACAACCCTTGAAACCCCATCTTTTTTAAGATGAGAGAACAAAAACTAAAGATAACAAAAAAAGAAAAATAAGAATTTAATAAGTAATAAGTAATGATAAGTACCAAGGATAACAAGGAAAACTAAAGTGAAAGACACATATTTCAAGCTGCTTTTAAGATTTTTAAGATTTTTTAGAGAGCTTTTCCACCAGCAGTGAAGAAGAACAGAATCTAGAGCTTAGTTCTTTTGTTTGCTCTGTCCAGAGCCAGCAGAACAGTGAGAGATGGCTGACATTTGACTTTGTCAACATTAGAAGTGAACTCGTCACTGCTAACATTTTAAAAGCCAAAGTTCAGCAAGTTTAGGCAAACCCCCTATTCCACAGACTCGCTATAAAAAGATGCTTCTTTAAGGTGTTTATTTAGAACCATAACCACCGTTTAATGTATAAATTGTTCTCTGCCTGGAGAAACGTTTTTTAGATGGATGAAAATGTCACACTTTTAATATGAACTCTTTTTGGTGCTATATAGAACTATTTCTATAAAGAACCTTTGTAAACATTGTTCTATGTAGCACTAAAAAATGGTTATTTTCAATTTATGATGTCAAACTAACATTACACAAGACAATTTTGGCACTATTATAGAGCCATTTCTAAAAAGAACCATTTAAAGGGTTCTTCTATTGTTTTTAGAATTTTGCAGTTGTAAATGGTTTTAAATTGTTCTTTCCCACCTGTGGTTCTTTCCCACCTGTGGTTCTTCAGAGTGATGAAGTGTTGCAAATGGCTCAATATAGAACCTTTTTAAATACAACTCTATATAACACAAAAAAGGGCTCTTCAGTTTATGCAATGTCAATTTTTAAAAAAATCCATCCAAACAATGAACGACTCATTTAAATGGTCATCACATGAGGAGAACTGGAGCACTCTGATGTCTCGCTGATCTGCTCCTGTAACTGCTGTGGGCCCCACGAAATTAAAGCGAGGGGTCATCAGTATGCAGGATGGTGCTGAGAGGTATGTGAATTTTGGCCTGTTTCTCAGGACCCTGTTTTGGCCACAGTCCTAATCCGGACCCCCCCATCCCGCCCCCAACCCACATATTAAAGGGCCAACAGGGGGCACTCACACTGGCCGGTTTCCTCTGTGCCAAATGGGTCACAGTGAGTCGAGGAAATTATCAAATAGCGCATTTAATACGCAAAGCAGAGAGAACCTGTTACAACACTAACCATAAAGCAGGTGCTGAGCTCCCGACATCTCAGACCAATTTAAAGTTCTTCTTCCTCTAACATCACCCAGGCTTCAGAACTTGGAGAACTCAAAACCCAGCTAGCAGAGCTGTACTCACCTTCAGCAGGCAGAACTGACCACTACACTGCGCTCAGTCTGGAATACGTCTCAAAACAGAATAAAAGCGTGTGTATGAGTAGAAATCCGACGGTGTGGTCTGAGCTGCGGTCAGTTTCGGGTCGTGACAGAAATAGAACTATAATTCAGTGAAAGAGTCTAAAACTCCTTCAAAGAAAAATCAGTGCTTCATCTTCAGCCTGTGTGCCGCTACTCTCAGTCTCTGTGGGAAACACGCTTGGGCAGTCTACACACACACACGCGCGCACGCTCTCTCTGCCGGTTGCGTGCACTGCGCACGCGCACCGCACTCAGATTAACAGTAATCCCGGATTAGCGGCGGTCCTGGTTCATCACGAAGAGAGAGAGAGAGAGAGAGAGAGAGAAAGAGAGAGAAGACAGTGTGCGAGAGATGGAGAACAGACAGAAGGGGAACAGTAAGAGAGTGCTTTCTCTCTACATCCCTTTATATAGTCTTTCTGCCTCTGTCTCACTATTTCTCTCTGCCTTTTACTCTCTCTGTCTTTCTCTTTATCTCACACAGTCACTTTCTCACTTAAAATTGTCTCTTTCTTCCCTTCTCTCTCACTCTTTGTGTTTATAACTGTTTTCTCTCCCCCTTTTTTCTTTATTTGTTTTTTCTCTCTGATCTGGTCAGTTACTGAGGTAACTCATCCCCATGTGAAGATAAATTGGTGCTATTAAAGGTGTTGGGGGTGGGTGGCAAGGTTAAATAAACCAAGATAACATCACGGATATGACATCATATTTTAAAACACAAAATTTAAAACTCAATAATTATTAGCGTGTGAACATAATATATATTATTAAGAAATCACATGGAAGGACTGACAGAAATTGTCTAGAAGCTGCGGGTCTCCTGACAACCACCTATAGACCTGGTAAAGCTGTCTTTTCTCACTTAATAAGATAAACAGCAGTTAAAGCTTTCATCTTTGAGAGAGCAGAGAACCATCAAGCGCAGGTGTTTGTGTCCATCCTTTCACTGCTAGAGGACAGCTTAACACCATGGGTCTAAAAGAATGTGTAACTGTTCAAGAAGCTGTGTTTGGGGTTACTGGAATTAGGTTGTATGTTGGGTTTTAAGATGTCTGGCAGATGAAATGAGAGCAACCTCCCAAACTCCCCTGATCTGTCCACCTTAAGGGACCTACACTCCAGCAGTCGTATGAGTCCATTCAGCAGAAAGGGAGGAGCACGGAGCAAGGAAGGGTGACAGAAAAAGTCTGGCTCACTGCCAGCAGGGTCACACGGCAGGCTAGAATTCTCCTCTGTCCAAAAAAAATATCTTTAATTGGTTCTGAATGTCTGATTTGGTATGGTCACTGGATTCTTCACATTAATGGGGTCATTTTCTGGCATCTGCAGTAGAACAATCAGCAGTAGTCTTCCAGACAGGACAGCAGGTGGAGCAGAGAAGCACTGCATGCACAGAACGCTGGATTTCTGTCCATATACACATGTACTTCACAGGAGTACAATTTATTAAACTTTGTTTTCAGCAAAGGTAATTAGTGTCATTAAATGTGAAAGGTGTCCAGATTAATTAGTGTGTTCATGTATTGTAATTGAAGGTAATTAGTGTAATGTGCTGCATATATTTTATAAACATGAACATGCTGATTAATCAGAACACCTGCACACACTCACCTGGAGCTGTAATTGGTCAGGATGATTAAACGACTCATTTTAATATTATAGCTTTAGGCAGTGTCAGTACTTTTAGCACCAACATAATAAAGGTACACAAACAACACACTTTGCAGACAGACAGATAGACATATAGACATAATCATTTCTGTTGGTTACAACAATATCATAATGTTACATACTGGATTTCCTCGAGCAGGTTGTTGGAAATGATGAGTATTGTTTATTTGGTAATAACAAATACATTTTCTTTTCCTTTATAGTTCTTAATGACTCTGATGGAAAGGGAGATGTTGACAAATGGTCATGGAAATGTCTTGTATGTAAAAACACATCAAAAGTTGGCCCTTAAGGTAAAATGCTAAAACAAAAGAAAATGGTAGGATGTGGGTCCATTAAAGTGAGGAATATCAGAGAAAATATTACATTTCCTTAGCTGACCCCATTTCATCCCAAATGTAGCTCAGATATGTTTGCTTTGAGTTCTACACAGGGGCTGCTAAATTTTGTCTAAAGACATATGCTGAACAACCTTTCTGCATCAAGTATCTTTAGTTTTTCTCATGTAGATATTTCACAGTCACCATGCATTATCAAACTTATGAAACTCAATAACAGCAAGTCTGATATTCTTTAAGTCACATAATCTATTATAGAATAAAAAAAATCCTTTCTCTGATGGTGATTTTCTCTGCAGTGACACTGGCGTGGTGGTGGTTTGTGTGTTGTACTGGTGTGAGTGGATCAGACACAGCAGTGCTGCTGGAGTGTTTAAACACCTCAGTGTCACTGCTTAGCGATTAGCATAGCCACCTCATAACTCACTCTGGTCATGTTCTCCTGTGCCAGGGTTTCTCTGCCCTCTCGTCCGCAATAGTCTTTGAGCATTTGCAGCGTCTCTCTACGAAAAAATATTCTGACGTCCATCTCTCTTAAAATGACCGGCTCTTACTGTTAACGTAGACGTCACTACATGCCGTCCGTAAATTCAGGACACCTAGTCAGAAAAATAATGACTGCTGTCATTGTCAGGTGAAAGGAAAAATTGAAACTGTGTGTAACTGTCTGTTTTCAAAACTTCTGTAAAGCTGCTTTGTGACAACATCAGTGTAAAAAGCACTATAAAAAGAAACTTGAATCGAAACTTCCCAGGGGCCACTAATAATTACGAGTGATGCCACGGGCCAATAAAAATCTGTCTGCGCGCCACATTTAGTCAGCGGGCCGGACTTTGGACGTCCCTGACGTAGTGGAAGCTTTTACCATATCAGTTAGCATCCTGTTAACTGCCTAAATCGCCTCATTTTTAAAAAAGTGTGACGTGAGCTGGCTTTAGCGACATACAACAAAACCTCATATCTCTAAAATGATAACTTTACCTGATTGTTTTCTAAGTAATTTTAGGTCATTTGTTTAAGTCCTTTTATCTACAAATATTTACGTATTTACAAATTATGTTATAAACTGAAAACACACACACAACTTAATTTAACGAAGCTTTGGAGATGGTACACATAAAATCAGTGTCTTGAAATAAATATATTATATAATATTATACAAATATAAAATGCTTAAAAATATAGTTATATTGTTTTTCGAAGAACTGTGCAACGTTTCAAATAAAGAAAAAAAACATTTTACAGAAAACTTTTATTTTGGCGGAAGTTCATTTTAGCGGAAATGTGCCACGCATTCTGTTTTCCGCGGAGTAAGCGGAGCGGCGGAGTTTTTTCAGTCCTCTAATAAGTGCGGTGTGCGTTAGTCTGTGTGCATTAAAGTGATTTAGATCAATAAAGCTCTTTGTCCACTGCGGGTCAGATGGAATTGAGCGGGTGACGGAAGCGCCGAATGAAGGAAAGTTAAAGGAACCGAGGACAGAGAGAGAGAGAGAGAGAGAGAGATATGATGCACCCCGAGTCTGAGTCCAGGATCTACAGCTTCTCCGGGCTGCTGTGCGGGGTCTCTGCTCACGCACTGTGTGCTGCTCTCACCGGCCTAATGGCGGCGCTATCGAAGCCCGGCTCCAGTGAGTAGCCTGTTTTGAATTCCCAGCCATTTTAAGGGAGGATGAGAAGTTAGTCACACAAAAATAAAATAATACCATATCTTGTACATAAAACTGAAGTAAGCTGAATACAAGAAAAAATTAAGTTATTAGTCCTTTAAAGGGTAGTTCAGCTAAATTTCTACGGTTGATCCGGTTCACCCCAAATTAAGTCTATCAACCAATATACTATGCTCTTAACTGTCTAAATTATTACTTGCTTCAAAACATGTCAAGGTAAAAGGGGAACTGTCTTCCAAATTTCCCACATAAATCAATAAGATGTAAACAGAGTAATTTAGAGTGTTTTGGTGTGAAACGCTCCGTTCTATAGAAAGTCAGAATTGTTTACAGATAGGTGATAAGAACCAGACGTCCACCTCTAAAAGCTGCCTCCCCTGAGATGTTGTTTTAAGAAGATTTTGGCCTAAAAATCATGGTGAAGGGATATATGCAGGGTGCTGTAAGGCAAATAGGTCTCAAAGACAGCTTATTTTCAGATGTTACACTCTTTTCCCAACCTCAACATTCCATATTAAGCCCAGAAGACACATGTAGGTTCACTAATGGTTTTAATAGTAAATAAAACATCTGTATTTGTGTGTGCATGATGACATCATAAAACTCGTAAGGCAAAACTATTTCAAACGAGTTTTCAGCAGGAATGGAGGTTAATTTTGATTGATGATGATGACGACGCTGTGGTTTCTAACTCTGTATGACCCACTGTTATGTTTAAACATTGACTGAAGTACATTGGCATAGCTAAAAGCAACAGCATTAGACTCCTTGAAGTCGGAATATTTCCTGCTTAGTGTTTAAGAGGTACAGGCCAAATAATGTAAATGTTAGGGGTGGGGAAAATAGCATAATATAGTATCATGATATTTTGTCTGCCAATTTTGTACTATGACAATGTTGTGATACCCAGCATATCACAAAATGTTTAATAATTAAATCATATTGTAATATGGTTTAATTATTGTGATAATATAATTGTGGGATCTTTAGTGATTCCAACTGCTAGTAAAGGTGTTTTTTGTTTGCACAGCAGCAGCATTGTTGCTCAGAATTGGATGTAGTAGTAACAGTAGATGATAATGTCTGTCTCTTATTTTCTTCTTGCAGGTTTGTTCTCTTGGCACCCCTTTCTCATGACACTGGCGGTGAGTAAAGCTTAAGAAGACCTGTGACACTGACACTTAGTGGCGCTGACTCAGTAGTGCTGACAATCAGCTGCAGTGACACTTAGTATGGCTGACAACCGGCTGCGCTGACAGTCAGGTTTGCTGACAATTAGTTGGGGGCAGGTGGGGATTTGGCATTTAATGATGATTGTATGAAATCATACATAAGCACACGCATCATTCCAGTCAGAACACTCTGGATATGAAACAGTATTTTTCAAAAAAAAAATTCCTTAGTATTTAAAGTATTTATAGTATAGTTTATAGTATATAACATTAATTGCATAATAAGTATTTATATTAGGCAGACAGTGTAGCATACTATAAATACTACTAAAATACTGTAATATGTATGTTTACTGTTTGAATATGTTTGACTGTTAACCGATTAAGCTGTTTCTCCTCTATCTTAGTTTTCGTTCTTCATGACCGAGGCCATTTTGCTCTTCTCTCCACACTCGTCTCCGGTGGGGAAGCTAAAACACCAAACTAAAGCTCGACTGCACTGGATCCTGCAGTGTCTCAGCACCTCCTGCGCCGTGGCGGGCCTGGCCGCCATCTTCTACAACAAACACCTCAGTGGGAAACCGCACTTCACCACCTGGCATGGACTGATCGGCGTTATAACGGTGGGTGCAGAGGTGATCCAGTCGGTGGGTGCGCTGCCTCTCCTGTACCACAAATTAGCTAAAGGCTGGTCGCTGGCCAAGCTGAAGCGCTATCATGCCGCCTCTGGACTTCTGACCTATTTGCTGGGCAGCTGCAGCCTGCTGTTGGGCACCTGCTCCATCTGGTTTACGACCAGCGTAAGCGGGTACATCTGGTACTTTGCTGCGTTTGTCCCAACGCTGGCTGCTCTGGTGGTGATGAGCCAGGTCACTAACGCTTACATGACCAAGAAACGTTTGCAGTATTAAGACCCTCTTCTACTGTACTGTCTGAAAGAGGATTTCTAGAGGAATAGTTTGTCATTTTCTGATTTAGAGCCACAAGGCTGAATGTTTCAGCCTGGACTGCAATTAAAACAGAGCTCTTTTACACAAAATTATGGTGCCTTTTAAAATTACCTCAACTTTGAAAACAATGACCTTTGACCTTTCCAGTCTTAGGTGACGTATTACTAAAGGGACCAAAGAGAATATTTCCTAGAAACCTCAAGGTGACAAATAAATATGCTTTGAATTGGTTAATTGACTCGATGTTGTTAACAGAGATATAATGTCAATCATATTTTGTCATATTTACATTCAGTGGTCATTTTATAGGAACACTTTGAAGGTTTAGTTACAGACTCTAGTCCTAGTTTACAGTAGAGACCTTCACTCACCAGATATAAGTGGGGTGGGTGTCCATTCTCAGCAGAGCTGTGACCCTGACATGGCAGTGTGTGTGGGGCTGGTGTGTTCTCATCAGTCAAAAATAGAATAGTTACTACTGACTACATTTATCAGCTAATCTACCTATTGTACCTATTGCTATTTCAAAGGCCAGACAATGAAAATAAAGCTTATCAAAAACAAACAAACAATAACAAGGTGTTCATGGCTTTAAACATAGAAAATGCACTGTGCCAGAAATGTGCACATCTCTTAATGTTATAGAAGTTGACCCTTTTTATCTAATAGCCTGAGCGTTCCAGCCACTTCGTGTTTGGTTGAAGCACACAGTACAGAGTGTATACGTAGCGGCAGCTTAACCCACAACCTAGTAATAAGTTACTGATAAAGTGTTACGGGGTGTTTGAGCTTCAGGTGCTGGTGTGTAGCAGCTGTATAGTTGTGTTGTGCAGAGCTGACAGAGCACCACACTGTTGTGTTTCTGTGCAAAACACTCCCACAACTTTAGATACACGTGAGCGAGTGTTTGTAGCTGCAGCTTGCGCTCCGGATAAATCCATGCTTTCAGTAGACGCGGCCATCGTAGCCACGCATCGACGATATGCTAATCGACGTAATTTCGTAATCGATAAACATAAACATGTATACTGTATGAGTTCGAGTGAGAACGCTGAGGCAAAGTTGACTTTATAATCCAAAAAAACCGAGCAGGGAAACTTTTTTTTTCTACCGAAACAGAATCGCTAAACGAACTCACCATTTGAGCCGATAGAGAGTCGACTCACCGCTACAAGTCCTTTCCTCAGCCCTTAAAGGGCCAGCAACAGCCTGCTTAACACAGTGTCTGTGTGTGAATACTGTTCATACTAATACTGCCCCATATATACACAACATTTCTCAACTGTATTACACACACACACACACACATTATATATATAAAAAAATAACATTTTGATACCTTCATATCTCACTTAAAGTAAAAAGGAAATAGTGATTTGATTTATATCGTGATATTTATCGATATCGACTGATATGAAAAAAATTATCGTGATAAGATTTTTTCCCATATCGCCCAGCCCTACCTACAAGTACCTGTATATGAATTGTTTGTGTACATATACTTTACTACATTAAACACAATTATTCTTTACTCTTAATTAAATATTCAATTATAACTGCATAATTATGAAAGCCCTAGTTGGGAGCTAGGATGGCCAACAGAGTGGAGCTACAACAGAGGTGTTTCTGATAAAGTGGGCAAGTGGGGAAAAAAGCTGAAATAAAATCCTCCCTGATACAGCATGGCTGAAAATGCACAAAAGGAAGGAGATGTACATACAGCAAGAAAAAGTTGATTTTATTTTCTGTTAAAACAACATTAAATAAATACAATGTCATTTTAAACTCCTCCTCTGTGCTAAATACAAGAGCTGATGAGTCAAGTTCTACCTGTACAGAGAGTGTGTGTGTGTGTTCTCACCTGTGGTTCGATCACAGATACTGGTCTTCAAATCGCCAGAAAAACAAGCACACACAAAACAAAACCTGGGACATACGTCTGTGTTACTGGTGGAAACGTAAGGGGGCGCTGTTTGGTAGATTTTTCTGTTAATAAAAAAAAGACAAAATGTACAAAAATACAACAAAAAATAGCAAATTAATCATCCGTTTAAATAAATAATTCTGTTAAACAACACATCAGTGAAAAGAAAACAATTATGCTTCCATTGAAAAGATGTTACAAAAGATACAAAAAACGGCTATATTAAAGAAAAGTATCAAATAACACAGATATCCCCCCCCCCCACCCCCCCAAAAAAACCAAAACAAAACAAAAAAAAAAACGGCATGGGCTAATAAGACAGCAGTGATGGGCAAGGGAAGTGCACCGATTGGCACTGAGAGTGAACAGTGATTGGCTTAGGGATCTATCAATCAAACGGCATGAACACATATTTCTAGGACATTCCACATATATTTTGAAGCCACACTTTGGTCATATCTGGAGTCCAAACACAGATGGATGGTACTATAAACAATGCACACATCCTACATGAACCAAGTATTTCTGAACCCGAATAAACTCAAACGTACATACATTTGGGGGCAGGGTAACAGTTTACTCAATTTTCTGGTTGGGCTTCATTTTTTGGGGGCGGGGGGGGGACAAAAAAAAAAAAAAGACACTTTTATCTGCTACAGGAGTAAATAAATCACAGGTCATATAAGGCTAATAACCATACAAACGAAACCCTGACTGTATCTTACTCCACCGCAAGGCTTCGAAGGCTAACGTTAAATTACATTCTCTGAGTTTGTTTTTGTCTTCTCTATTAAAATACAGAACATGAAGCAAAATAATGGCTTTTGTCTATCTTCTGTTAGATCCCCCCCCAATATCTTTTCCATTTGAACGGTTATACCCCTCTTTCGAGTACACATCGGGCCCACCCTTTACAAAAGTACTTACATCATAAATAAAAAAGAAACCAGTCACATAATGTTTGTTTGTTTTTAGATGCTACAGGTTCTATCAAACAGCTAAATATGTCTAAAGTTACCTTTTAACAGAGGCAACCTGTCCGTAAAGACAACTACACTGAATTCCGGTTATCAAGACATCCGTTCGCGAGTCATCTAGGTGTGGAAGCTTGTGTTCTGGTCCCTTACTACAACTCGATCTGGCCTCCTGTCCGCTGCTTTTTCAGCATTCAAATCCACATAGTTTTAAAATGGACCAAAAAGAATCCAGCCTATCACAGCACGTCACTGTCCTGTCACCTCGATAACATCATCATCCGAACTGCTTCCCCCATTCTCTGTGAGGGAGGCCTGTGTATCTGGCTGTCTGAGTGCTGCCCCCAGCAGGCTGGAGGTGGAAAGGAAGCTGGGTGAGGCAGTAGCAGCAGCTGAGCCGGTGGGGGTTGTAGACAGAGCGCCTCCCGAGAGAAGGGAAGAGTTGGAGAATATTCTAGAAGAGTCCGGGAGAAGAGGCTGACTGTACGGCATCGAAAACCCAGACAGCATGCTTGCCATGCTGGGGTTGAAGAGGAAAGGCGGGAGTGAGGAAGAGGCTGAAGATGACGAAGGTGCCGAGGAGGAGGAGGAGGCGATGGTCGTGGTGGTTGTGGAAGAGTGGGAGGAGCTTAATGTGTCAGCTGGGAACATTGTATGCAAATCGGCCAGCGTCTGCCCAGCCTGGGGCAAAAAGTGAGATCGGCTGGCGCCAGCCAGAATGGGAGGAGTCATGTGACCCAGAGCGCCCAACAGGGCCGGATGAAGGCCCATGGACGGCATTGTGAAGCTGCTGCTCAGAGGAAATCCCGGATAATTGCCAGAACTTCCAGTCGCGGCCGAGGTTCGTTTGGACCCTCTGTTGTCTGCCATTAGTTTCCTCTTCAAGTTTTGGATGTCCATTGTGGGGACAGGCCCAGCACCACCTATGACATCATCGTTCAGCTGCCTGGCCTGGCCATCAAAAGAGTGGCGGCGCTGGGCTGGCCGTTCCGGACCTGAAGCCTTCGCTGTTTCCGAAGACAAAAGATTGTTGTCTCCGATGGCAACTGCATCAGTCTCACCGGTGTAGCGTCGCAGCTCCCTTAGGAGGTCTGGACTGTTTGAGGGAGAAACTCGCTGAACCGAGTCCGGACTTAACCGCTTCGGTTCTGACGGAGATGCTCTGCCATTACTGACAGAACGCAGCACAGAACCAGTGTCTATATGAGAGAGAGAGATCTTGTTTGTTAACATATCCAGTGCTGATATTACTATTATTAAACATAATATTTGCATAACATAGCATCAATCCATAGATGGTGAATGTTAGGGCTGGGTATCACCACTGATTCCCCGTATCGATTCGATCCCGATTCACAAGGTCCCAATTTAATTCGATTTCCGATTTGATTCAATTCAATATTGATTCATTTAGGGATATTTCAGTTACAATAATATGTTTTGTTTGAATATGAAAAGAGATTTTCAGAGAACTAATGTGGTAAACGTACAAGGAACACTCAACCTACCATTACTAAAAACATTAGTGTTTATATGTTTATATTCACCGTATTTCGCCTTCCGCTTAGCTAACCAAAATGAATACAGTTCCATGGGAGGGGAGCAGAGAGGTAATAAGAACTTCTAATGGGACAACAATGTCTCATCCAAGGTTAATAACGCAGTGGGTGGATTATATGAAAAGTTTGCCTGAGGTTACCTAAGGCGACGTTTTTAATTATTTTGTACTTTTGGAAGGTGTAGACGGTTCGGCAATGAAAAACTATAAAACTACTGAAGCGTATCAGTACCTGCACAGAGGGAAGGTCGGCCGTGTACTCCTACACACAGACGGTGAGTTTTAAAGACAGTCAAGCCAGCTGCCCGAGCCACTCTGTGGGTGTTAGCTACAGCCCAGATAGCCTAGCGTGGTGGACACTGATCAGAAAACAGTTACTTAACTCGCAAACACCCGACGTTGTCTGCTTCCTTCTATTTCTCTGGATAAGGATGCTCTGGTGCTCGTTCTCCTCCACAGAAAGGTAAGAACAGACATACGGAAGTTTCGGTGGATGTTTTAATTTTAGCACCTTCAGCCATAGACGCAGCTATTCTTCTTTGTAAGGCGGCTTTACAACACTCTGATCTTTATGTGCTGTGTTCGTAACTCTGTTGTTCAAGCCAAGTTTTCCTCTTCTTCCAATTACTGACTCCCTCTAACCGAACATATTATGCTAGTCATTTTATTTAGTTTACTGTCGTTTTGCTCGTAATTAGTATCAATGTATTCACAGGCGCACCGGAAGTTCTAACACAAAGTAAACTTTATCGGGTTTATACGAATCGATATCGGATTATTCAAATGAAGATCGATTTGAATTGAAAAATCGTTTTTTTAAGGATTTGATTGAGTATTAGTGAGGTCAGGTACTGATGAACACTGACACATAGCATATCTTAAATTAAGTATTAATCACTGTGATTGTCTTGATTGTTGCAAGTGTGATGTCTTACCTCTTGGTGTAGGCACTCCTCCATCACTGGTTCTCGTTTTTCCAGAACGGATGGCAAATATCCTCCCATCGTTGGTCCTGATATACGTACCTGAGAGGACACAAATCTCAGATCAGAGTTTTTAGGCCTAGCTTGTCCACACAAGTACTATTATTAAAATTATTACAAAGTGATGTTCTTGACAATTCTCTTGCATTCTTCTGGAACAAATACTTCATTTTCAAAGTTGGCACATCAACTAGAGGTCCAACAAGGTCTCATCCAAAACTGGCAGTGGGGACTTCACAGTGCCGGATATTGCACTGGCCTTTGTAGTGCATTCTGATGCTCCTTTTCATCAATACATTTATGTTTAAACATGTAACAAGTCCTATTTACAATGTTGAAGCACTATTGTAGCTTATGTTACAAGCCAGAAACTATCTCTCTACATGGAAACACTGAAAACAGAGTTTCTGAACATCTTCATGCTGGAGTTTTCAGTGACCTTGAATGTAGTTTGCATGTGGATTGAATCACAATGTGATTCTGGAGTGAATCACAATATCTCACAATCCAGCAAATTCCATTAGACACACTTAATAAACACCATTTAAACTAAGCCCTGGCCAGCAATGCTGAGTAAACTCCATCACAGGCACAATTAATTTTCTAGCAAAAAAAATAAAAAATACTAAAGAAGAAGCTTACATGCAATCTTAGAAACTAACAAACTTAATGGCTATTTTGACTGGAAACTAAATAAATGAAGATAAATTATATTGCCAAAAGTATTCGTCTGCCTTCACACACATATAAACTTGGGTGACATCCCATTCTTAATCCATAGGGTTTAATATGATGTCGCCAACCCTTTGCAGTTACAACTTCAACTCTTATAGGAAGACTTTCCACAAGTTTTAGGAGTGTGTTTATGGGAATTTTGGGCTGTTCTTCCAGAAGCACATTTGTGAGGTCAGACACTGATTTTCGACAAGAAGGCCGAGCTCACAGTCTCAAATCTAATTTATCCCAAAATTGTTTTATCGGGTTGAGGTCAGCACTGGTGTAGACCAGTCAAGTTCTTTCACGACAACCTCGTTCATCCATGTCTTTATGGACCTTGCTTTGTGCACTGATGGGCAGTCATGTTGGAACATGAAGGGGTCGTCCCCGGACTGTTTGCAAAAGGTAAGGAACATGAAATTGTCCAAAATCTCTTGGTTTGCTGAAGCATAAAGAGTTTTTTTTTTTCAGAAATTTAGGGGTTGCACCCAACTCCTAAAAAACAACCCCACACCATAATCCCCCACCAAACGTTACACTGCTCCAGTGTCAACGTGCTGTACACCACTGCATGCAGCGCTTTGCATTGTGCTTGGTGATGGAAGGCTTTGATGCCATGCCAAGGAAACTCATTCCGTTAAGCTCCCTACGCCCCTTTTTTTTTTTTAGGTAATTTTAAGGCCCCATGAGGTTTGGAGGTCTGTAGCGATTGACTCTGCAGAAAGTCGGTGACCTCTGTGCACTACGCGCCTCAGCATCTGCTGACCCCACTCTGTCATTTTACATGGTCAGCAACTTCATGGCTGAGTTGCAATTGTTAGCAATCCATTCCTCTTTGTTATAATGCCACTGACAGTTGACTGTGGATTATTTAGTAGCGAGGAAATTTCACGATTGGACTACGCAGATGGCATCCTATCATGGTACCAGTCTAATTCACTGAGCTCCTGAGAGCGACTCATTCTTTTACAAATGTTTGTAGAAGCAGTCTGCATGCCTACATGCTTGAATTTATAAACCTGTGGCCATGGAAGTGAATACAATGTAGTTTAGCTCCGCAGATAGGAAATGTCAGTAAAGTATGTTTTTTAATGTGTACCTTTTGATCCTTTGATAACATGTAGACTTTCCCCAGCACCGATTCTGGCTTGTACATCTGTAGAGCTGTTTGTGCCCGGGATCACGATATCTATGCCCACCAAAGAAGGCATATTAAAAAAAAAACAACAACTTTGAAAAGCATCTCTTAAATAACATTGTTATTATCAACAACACAAAAACAACATATTTGTCTGTGCAATTGTGTCAACTGCAACTGACTTCTGTGCTTTTTGTGTTCACACTGCAAGTGAACTAAAAAGGGCAGTGATGAATTTTCATTAATTCAGTGTTCCATGTGGAAGCAGCTTCAAACTTTTTGCGCGCCTAACTTGAGTAAAGTCACACAGGCTCAACACATCAGCAATGCCGTATTGTCAAGAGCAGGGTTTTCCCTGTAGTACCTTATATAATTTTAGGTCTGATTTTACTTACTGTGGAAAAGTGTTGGACAACTGGCTATGTATGTACATAAGGCTGAAAAAAGTACTTTTCGTAGATGCAAGTTGCAGTTTTGAAAGGGTATAAAAGTCAAACCTACTAACACTGAGCTTGTGATCTAACTGGAGATGAGTTAAACAAACCAGAAACAGCCCAGGTACATGAACACAACCAAATTAACTAAAGGTCTTGAGTGTTCAGCCTAAAAAAAAAAGCCTGAATGTCAATTTATACTAATTATTGCAATTTGCAACCTAACTTACACTTTAAGAGGTGATCTGTGTTCAGCTGGTGTAAAGACAGTTTAGAGGGATCACTGAAATCATTTGACACATTGACATATGCACAGAAAAAACATCACTCAGCAGTTTCAGTCCAATTCAAATGCTAGTCCAATTCAAATGGTCTAGTCTTATACTGCTGGAAATCCGTTTCCAATCAGTGGGCCTGCAGATCCGATTTGTGTGGTTGTGGCTGTGTTTGTGTACCAGTGGTGGTAATGATGCGCTGTACATAGACACCAGCCTTCTGCAGGTAGTTGACAGGGAAGGTGGAGCCAGAGGCGTGGCCTATGCCAACCTGGCGGGGCATCATGGGAATAGGCGTGGACTGAACTGGCCTCACGCTGGCAATTGGCTTCTCATCCAACCGGCCAGTCGGGCGCCTAATAAGAACCATAAAAATAAGTGCTGTTAAAAATAGCATGTTTAATTGTTTCTCATTTTTTATTATTTGTCTGACGCCATCTGTAGCATTGCAGTCTCTGCAGTATCGCTGACATTATGGCATTGCATTATGAAAATAATGTAACAAAATTACTAGAAGTAATTTTGCACACTTATATAACTTATAAAACAAAATGCACTTATATTATCATACCAGTTATAACAAATAATGCATTATTTTTGTTAAAAATTATTTATATAATAAAATGTTATTATTAATGTTCATGTAAAAATTATAATTCTTTCTATTTGACATATTGCATTTCTTTGTTTTGAGCTTGAATAACTAGGTTAATGATATTCTAAATGTTAAATTGCATTTAGAATAATCACATTTTAGTAAATGTGCACAGAAGCTTTTTTTGGAGTATATACAGTCATGTGCAAGAGTTTGGGCACCCCTGGTCAAAACACACTGGTTTGTTTTCACACTTTTCACGTTTCACCCAGTACACGATTGGCTGAGGTTCTGAAATTAGTTAATTTGTTTTGTGTCACTTCCTTATTTTACTGCGTTACTTCCATTTTTAGTTTCATAATGGTGGGGAAATGTTTGTTGTGGATGAAAAGCAGCACTATCATTCACCACTAAAGTGCAAAAGCTGGACAATGTGTGGAAAATATCGAACTGTGATTATTTTCTATAAATGAAGATGACATCAGGTCTAAATCTTCCTAAATGTAGTGTGCCAGACTGTTAGTGGGTTGTGGTTGTGTCACAACACATGGAGGTTTGTTCACCTCTGATTGGTCTAACTTGTCTACTGGCAGTTCACAAGTAGCTGTGCTGTTAGGTCCAATTTTCCTGCATAAAACGTAACACAGCACTGGTGGTAATGTAAACTATAACTGTATAAAAAAAATTCTTGCAATTTACGCTCTGTAGGGTTAAAAGTCATTTTTATCTTAAGAAAATCTTAAGAAAATCAATAAATAAATGAAGCTACCATTTTGCAAACCTGAACACAGAACACTGACGTATGGAAACGTGCAATTCATCCCCAGTCCTGATGGAACGTGTGAAAGCAAACCATTGATTATGAGCCCCTCCACTAAAATGTTCTTGGGTGCAAACTCAAGTGTAAAAACACTTTCTTTCAACTAGGCCTAGAAAAATTCTATATCGGTATCGCAATATGTTTCAAAAACGATGCTATAATTTTTGTGGTATTTCGGTATATATTATTTACAGCAGGGGTGTAGCCAGATTTTTATTGGCCTGCGGAAAAACTCTTAATGGCCGGTCGATATGTTGCAAGGGTAAGTCTGTATGTCGCTGTATTAGCCAGGCAAAGTTACATAAACTTAAGGCAGTTCGGAGTAAATCAAACATGGTGACGGTGAATGAGCTCATTGAAACATTTTGACTGTGGCAATTAAAGTAAAATTTAATTAGTTAATAATTATTCATTATTCTGTACATTTGTGTTTTTTCATATTTTAATACAATGTTATATATGTAATATATGAATAATACTTTTGGAAAGAGAGACCGGCCCTTTAGTATTTTTATATTGTCCAATCTGGCCCCCTGATCTAGAGGATTGCTTATGTGACGGGGAGGTCATGTTCCTTTTATGTATATGAAGACTTTTTATGTTCTGTATCTGGGCTGACGTCCACCTGTTTTAATCTGTTAAATCGGTTTACAAAAGAATAAGAAACTCGGCCTCTTAATTATTAGTTAATTATAGTTAATTATAGTGATAAAGTAGATACAGACCTCCATTATAGGGATTTTTGGCCTTCAAATTATTTATAACGATAACTGAATTATATCGTATCGACTGAAATTAAGGAATATATCGCAATATAAATTTTGGCCATATCGTCCAGCACTACCTCTAACTAAAACATTAAATGTGGCCTGAGCAAACATTACATCACATTAAGATTTTTCGTCCTCTATATATAAATAAACAAACAAACACACACACACACACTTTTGCATATGACTGTATGAATGTTTTTTTTATCACAGTTATTTAAAACTCCCTGCATCATAATCAACATTACTATTAATATTTAGTGACATATGACACGAAATCTCAAATCTTCATACTAATCCATTAATGCTAAAATACAAAAAGGTAACACCAGAAGGGCATACCAGTTCCTTTGGCTGAAGGCTGGTATGTTGGTTAGGTTCTGGTCTGTGGCAGGGTAATAGTGGGCATAGCTCGGCCGCTGGTATGGTACAGATGCTCTCTTCTCATCCTCGTAACTTTTCTTAGCAGCTTTCTTCTCTGCCTTGGTCAGTTTCAGGTCTTTACGGTCCATCAGCAGAGACTCGTGGTGGAAGGGATACTGGAGGAAGGAGGGGTTTACAAATTAAAATAAGATTTATGGTGCAGCCCCAGAGGGCAGTGAAACTCCCGTTATTTGATTCCATATGAAGCCTGAAAAAAACATAAAGCAGCACTTTCTTTCCTGGCCTATAGGCTCTACGATCCTTTTTTAGGGAGATTCAAAGCCAACAATTTAAAATCAAGTAAATTATAAACTAAGGAACAAAATGCCTCCGTATGCCAGATTAGGCACAGCACGCCACTACAGAAAGCAGCACGTCACTACTGAAAGCATTTCAAGCGGATTTCTGAATTGAATCCACTTTATTTATCCCTGGAGGGCAGTTTAAGTTGGTTGGGGGGGGGGGGGGGGCACGCTACAGGAAGCCAAGAGGCAAATGTAGTTTTAAAAAAAGTTAAAGTTCAGAGGCAATAGTCCAAAGGCAAAATTAAGAGCATGTGATAGATCATTAATAATAGGACCACCTGTTTTTTTAGAGCTGTTTGTACAGTCAAAAGTCTCAATGGAACGTTATTTTAGAGCATATGGAAAATAAATGCTATAGATTTCTGTTTTTTTTTTTTTTTACTATTTTTAAAGCAAACAAGGGAGAATAAAAGCGAACTCCCAATAAATGAGCAATAGAAAGGAAACAAAATAGAATAATTAACAGAAAAAGGCTTAAGTGTTGCTAAATTCTTGTTGCTTGGTATAATATAGTGGGTTACACAGCTGCCGCACCTGTGTAACCACCCGACACTATACCAATAAGAGTCCTTAGACAAGACTCCTAACACTACCTCCCTTCACCCACCTGTGTACATGTAAAACACTAAGTCACTCTGGATAAGAGCGTCCGCCATAAATGTAAATGTATCTCTTTATTGCAGTCAGTGTATACATTTACAAAGCTTAGCACACTTGGTATCAGTTTACTACCCTTTCACGGACTGCTTGTTTACCAGCTGAAAGGTATGAGCTGAAAAAGACTTGGCTAAATTAAGGAAGTAATGGTGAAATTTTGAATAGTCTATGTGGAGTGTCTGTGCCGGTGTGCTGACAACGATTAAAATTTTTGGACATTGCTTGATGTAACCTTATATGTCCAACTTAATAAAACCCTGTATAACGGACTGAAAGCTGCATAGTCAGTTTTTGCACTTTAACTCAAAAGCGAAGAGATAACTGCAGAAGATTTTTGACTGGTATGTTAGTTTGTTTTTGATACCTTGGTGATAAGGTCAGGATAGCGGAGACAGGCCTCTCTGATGACCCCCTCTATGTCATCATTAGGCAGGGGTTCTGGTTGGCTCTGATCAGGCTCCTCCTCCACAAAGTGCAACAGAGACTCAACCTCCTTTCGGGTGAAGGTCAGAACGGGGTTCAGATCATCCACCACACGGTCTGGGGAGAAATGAGAAGATTGGACTCAGACACACACACATACATGATTTAAATCACAGATTAATTTAAAATTGATTCCAATATTAAAAAGTTAAAAAAAAGGCTGAAGGAACTGATAATGTGATAGATGTGTTAAAAATAACAAAGAAACAAGTTCTAATACAGCAACTACACAGAATAAAGGTATAACACAATGAATATTCAGACAACCAGATAAACAAATTATCATAAACTGTTCAAATAGTTTGTAACATACCAGACATGCCCTGTTTGGAGACCTGTCGGTCATAGATCTTCTTCTCAAGTGTGAAGTCACAGACCAGTCTGTAGATGTAGCAGGGTTTGCGCTGTCCATAACGATACACACGGCACACTGCCTGTGCGTCATGACACGGGTTCCATGAGGCATCAAACACCACCACCCGGTTTGCCCCGATCAGGTTAACTCCTAAACACCCCGCCCTGACACAGATAGCACACTCAATTCAGTTCAATCCAGTTCAGCTGACATTACGTGTCCTATCCAGGCTCCTGTGACCTGAACCTCCCATGTGATTATGACACTAATAACACATCAGAGAAGACAAGAGGTGAGGAGTCTGGCGATAATGGGGTCTGTCTCTCAGGCTTCCTGAAGGCTAGCAATGTGAATCCAGGGCTTGGTGCAAAGGGTACATTACACTACCAGCCTGCGGAGATTGTTTTGTTCTAACATTTCTTTGCAAAATTAGCAGGTGCTCAGATGCTGAAAGTGTTTGTCTGGTTTCCTGATGCCTACAATAAATGCTCATGTGTGGCTGGAGAGGGACCATAAAGAGTAACAGCACTCTACATCTCTCTGGCTCTCTGGACCGACACCATGAGGGATCGTCTCAGCAAAAAAGCCTAGGATGCATGTAAGGTGGAAATAAATCTATGAAATTTTGTCATCCGTATTTCCAGTTATGCCTGGTTTACACTACACGACTTTTTAAGTCATCAGGTCTTTGTGTTGTTAACACTACTTGACTGGTTGTGCTGTAATCGCTTTCATCGTTGTTGTTGCTTTCACACTACATGACTGATCAGCAATACGCAGTCATGTATTACACAATTTTTAACCCTGGGGAATGGCAGACTCATCTGGCTGCTGTCCAAAAACACATTTTTTGTCACAAGAACACAGAAGAACTAAACTCTGGTGAGAACTAAATGCATGTGAGAACTAGCGATACCACGTAGAACATAAGTTATTTCCAAAAC